>CM077643.1:209860104-210442604 GCA_039707465.1 Rhabdophis nuchalis | reverse complement strand
CCGAGGTGTTTTGCCTGCCTGTCAGTAAAACTCTTTATAGCGAGCAAAAGGCTCTGGAGTTGATTGAGTGCAGCCACTCCCTTCTCCTCTTCCTCCTGCTCCTCCAGGGGCTGAGCAGGGTTGCTAGAGTTTTGTTCACAGCTCTGCTGGCTCAGTCGGGAACTTTAGATTTTGGTTTCCCATATCCCAGGTCGTACCCAGGTATAAGAGAAGCTAGGGGTATTGCCTTAGCTTCTCCAATACTTCTCATTCTTGATATTTCGGCAGTGAGTAGGACCACCTGTAATTGCTACTGCTAGGGACAGCATCTCTTCTGTAGTTCACCTAATGTCTTCCTTGGTGATGAAAGGACCCCTTGAAACTGATATGTGTAGCCTTTCAGTTAATTCAAACCTCAATTTGCTTTTTACACAGACTGTTTAAGGATACTTATCCCTGAAAGAAAGACCATGGAGACCACACCATAGCATAGGAGAATAGAGGGAGTAGAAAGAACCCAAAATGAGGTGTGGGAGGGGAGGGGTGAAGACCTAGGAGCATTGTTCAGTATCAACTGAACAATGGTGGTGAGTAAGCAAGAAAAATCTGCCAAGGGAAGGCCTATTATGGATTAGTGATTTCTGCTGATGAATCTCTCCAGTCCTGTTTTCACCTCACCTCATTTGACTGTTCCCTTTCTCCTTGCTAGGGGCAAGCAGGAGCAGTTAACATCTTGTTCACCTTTCATGTGACCCTCTGTCGCCACACCTTAGTTGGGTGACGATAACAAAAACAGAGCTGAGAATTCCCAAAAGGGCGAGGTCCAGTTAATCCTTTCAGAAAAAATGCCAACCTGATACTTCATGGGTGGGTCTCTGGTAGTTTCAGAGTGAATTAATGTCTTCTATTCTCTTCCTTATCCACTTCTCTGACTGTCTTTTTTTCCTTCCTGCCTTCTATTTTATTAAGGCAGTCATGTGTCCCATTCTCCTGCGATGACTGCTGGGCCTCTCCTACTTAAGAGTTCCTGCCTTAAACAAGCAATAGACTTTCTTGTTTTCACACTCTTTTTTTTCTCCCTCTCTGATACTTGTCATCACCAAAATGTGCGGTGTCAGTTTACTTATTTGACTCTTTTATGCCATTCCATCATTGGATCTGGGAAGAAATTATGTGTTTAGAATATCTAGCTTGTGGAGGGCTATTTTTCGATGCGAGTGAATCCCTCCATCCTATTAGCTTTCAAATAAATAATTTAGAGACATTATTATGTATCAATGCAAGGGGAAGTTGACTTGTTCTCTTCCAGTTTCACACTGGATGCCATGAATCTTCTCTGAAATTTTTCCAGCCCTGTTCTGAGAAAACTATGCTCTATTTGTAGTCAGGATTTATATAGCTCAAATTGTTACAGATGTCCAATATTGCTAAACCTCGTATAATATTTGAGATCCATTTGAAATTTGCAATGTCCAGTTGAGTTCTCTAGACTGAGTTTTTATGGGTAGATGAAAATGAGCAACAGCTTAAGGAGGAGAGGGCAATACATTTGGAAACCATTAACTCCAACTTGTACAATCCATCTGACTTGTAGCAGACGTTTATTTTCCAGGGTAGAAATATTCAAATCTTTAAAATAGCTATGATACTTTTACATAATTAAAATTCATGTAATAAACTCAACAATCAACACTATTTTGGATTGCCACAATCCTCTCTTTTCCAGCTTCCATATATTTAGCTTACAATTTCTAAATGTAACTTAAGGTCTATTTTTCCAAGTTGCTGGGCTGGAAATGTTAATCAAAATCAAATAATGTGGTCATATGAGTACACAAGTCTGTATTCCTGCCTTCAAATTGCTGTTGGTTAGAAACCTGTTTCATGTATTTCTGAATCCATTTTTATCTAATAACCTTTAAAGCAGCAGCCCCCAACCCTTTTGGCACCAGGGACCAGTTTGTGTGGAAGAGAATTTTTCCATGACCAGAGGGGTGGGAATGGTTTCAGTTTCATTTGCTTGCCCACCACTCACCTCCATCTCTGCAGTTGCTAACTTTAATGCAATCCCTCCTTTAATGCAGGGGCTGGGGATCCCTGTGTTAAATAAAAGCAATGGGCCTCAGAAGAAAACCACTGAAATTTCAGCATTATAAATATAACTCCTACTCTTGAAAAGATTACATAGGTAATTGAGAAACAAAATAAAAAGAAACAATGGTATTTGAATTATTTTATTGAACACACACATTGCCACTCAACATAGTCACACAGCATACTCTACTTTGTCTTATTAGAATCCCATTATATAGTACAATAGATATAAAAAGAACATTTAAAGCTGAAGATACAGGAAAACTGTAAAGCCCTTTAAGTCCTTAAAAGGCTGCCTCAACTAATTTACTACTTTAATTAGTGGATGTGTATTTAACTGGTTAAAATATTACATTTGCTTTAAAACAAAAATAACAAAATAAGGAAAAAGTACATTGACCAATCCAACACGTTTAAAAAATGTATTTTCAAGTGCAACTTGACTCCTGATGATTCCACAGACAGTCCATAGGAACTTTCTTGATAACTGTTTCAAAGTAATTTGTCATTGATTTCTTCCAGGATTGCATATTTTGTATATTATATGTGCATTGTGTGGTATGTTAGGAACAACATATCTGGTAGCAAAAATATGGAAACCACTAGATGGCAACAGAGTTTTTGTATTTTTCTATGCATCTATGATACTTTCTAGTGATTGTCCAGATTTGTTTAGCCACAAGTAAGCTTCATCAAGCTTCTGTGGAAAGTCCCCACCCCTGAATAATGAAATATTTTGGGAAATATTTAAAAAGGCAGGATATAATATTTTCCCTAAAGGAGAGATGGGGAAAAAAAACTTAAGAGAGGCAGAAACCAGCACCAGTCTCCCTGCCCCCAAGCCAAAACTGAGGAGGCCAGCAATGCAGATTTGGTAATCCATTCAAGACAGGGTATTTTGAAACTCTTTGGCAAAATGGCAGGATTTAGAAAGCAACCTTTCACCCAAGACCCAACACAGGTCAAAAGCCATTAGCCACAGTAGGAATTCCCCAACACCCTTTCAGAACATAAGCCCCTTCATTACACCACCCTCAGAACAGTCCAAACTTCAAAATCACAGAAACCTATAAGGATCCATCCTCTCATTCAACCACTTTTGTCAGCTGCACCAGAACCACAAACCTTGGTGGTTTTGCTTCATCATTCAACTTTCGTTCCAATCAGCCTTCATGTTATTTCCAATGTTTTCTCCCAGCTTGGAATTGATAGATTTTCCTTCAAACACTTCACAATTATTTGAGTTGCTCACAAAGCTGGAATATTATTTCCATGAAACAAAGTTGACCAAAAATCAATCAATCAATCAATCTCTCTCTCTCTCTCTCTCTCTCTCTCTCTCTCTCTCTCTCTCTCTCTCTCTCTCTCTCTCTCTCTCTCTCTCTCTCTCTCTCTCTCTCAACTTAACTATTCTACTTCTGGGTGTAATATGTATAACTGCATATTTTACAATGATTTGTATGAGTTCTCATTTTTTTCTCTTGAAAATTCTTAGAACAATAGATGGGATTACTTTTTGGATCTATACTGAAGGTCTAAAAAGCATTTGTTTAGAGTGGAATACCCACAAACACAATGAATTTAATTTTTTTCACATTAATTTATTTTCACAAGAATTCTTGAACATTGTTCATGGGTTTTAAAACATATTTGCAAACAGAAATGGGTGAATCTTCTTGTTGTTGTTTTGAAAAAAAAACAAGTTTGTTTCTTATGTCACAAAAATAAACTAAGAAACTTGACCTATCTTAAACATTTGATAGCACAGAATAAATGTCCTTTGTGCCAAGATTGAAAAAAAATGGAGGGATTTGTCCTCAAGCCACTGTTATGTCCAAAATACTTTTAGATTGATAGTTATATACTCTACCTGTAGAAATGGAGGCTAGGTTAGGATGGCCACAGAGACTGAAGGATTCCTAAAACAATATGACTGGAATCACCCCCCCCCCATATGATAGAACCTATGATTCTGCCAAGACTCTAATGAAACTACAATATAATTCATTGGCATCATTGCACCTCAGTACCATCTCCTTCACTGTAGAGTTTGGAATGTCATTTCATATTTGGAATACCAATGGACAGTTGAACAGACCAAGAGAAACTAGACTATAGAATATAGAAATCTTGGAAGAAGGTAACTGAACACGTATCAGAGCACATGACTGAGCACATGACAATAAAGACAACTTTAAATGCCATTCAACTGTTTTATCTTACTCAGCTGCTTGAAATAATTTAAAATGTATTACAGTATATATGCAAGGCATTTTAAGGATAAAATTATTGTCTTCACGATGCCACATATGGTGCAAATCCAATTGAACACTTTCTCCAGTCTGAGAGATTAGTTTCTCTCCTGAAGTTTGAAGAAGTGGATAAGATGGTTGTAGCTCTGCATTCTTAAGTTCCTCTTGGCTGTTCCAGTCTAGTTAGAGAAGATTGACTGAGTAAGTACAGGGTATGGTAAATGCATCTCTAGAGGAAAGATGTGTATTAAAAATCTGGAAGGAATTAGAGAGCACTTTAGATTTTTTGCTTCCAGATTACTATTATCCAGATGCTAATGTCCTCTTTCTAGGGATGATGGCAACCAACAATACCTTCTAACCTTTCTAAAATGTTCCAATAGCAATAACACTTAGACATACATACCACTTCACAGTGCTTTGCAGCCCTCTCTAAGCAGTTTTACAGAATCAGCATATTGCTTCCACCAATCTGGGTCCTCACTTTACCCACCTCAAAAGGATGGAAGACTGAGTCAACCTTGCGCCTGGTGAGATTTGAACTGCCAAATTGCAGGCAGCTGGCAGGCAGCAATAGTAACCTGCAGTACTGCATTCTAACCACTGTGTCACTGTGGCTCATTAACCAATGGTCAATTTTATCAGGGTTTTTTAAAATTCAATTTATGGGCATATATTCAAACAAAGTTTTGGGCTATAGCCAACCCCGATTATTTCTAAGATTGTCTGTGGGGTAATGGAATTCCTAGTATTATCCTAAATCTGGCAATTGCTATTCTTCCTGAATGAAGAAGTTAACAATTCTAAAACAAGTTGGTTGTGAATATGCATAGACTTTGACTTTTGTTGTTTTTCCAAAAATGAGAAGACAAAACACAAGTTGAAACAAGATGGTACCCGAGTCCATGAACATCAGCCTGTTGCTCTGCTGTTTGTTTGTTTTGTAGTTTTAGGTAGGGTACAAAGGAACTAGAGCGTGGTGTCTTTGACTGATATTCTCTTTCAGAAACTAAGCACTGGAAGAGCTCTCCGTCAAAATATTCTTCTCTAACCAAGGTGGAGCTGAGAAAATGTGGAGTTCATTTCCTCATATGAATCTGTCACTCAGCATGCTTAAATGCAAAACAACCAAATCCCCTCAGAACTAAAACAACTGGTCTTCATGTTTTTCCCTACTGCAAATAATGACAACATGAATTTCTTCCCAGTTTTAATAGTGAAATGATTCTATTAAACTGGACCTTTACCAGTTGATTTTAAATACTGGTCCCTTGTATAGCCAGATGTCAACTTGGAAATTATGCCCATCTCACTGAAAGCCTGAAGTAGGAGTGCAGAATTTGTTTCCTCTTGGGGGCCACACTCCCAGGAATAATCTTTGGGGAACTGCAGTAGATGTTCAGGTTAGACATGAGTAATGATTGATAAAAAGGCCAAATATAGGTGCCCTTCCCTTCTACCTCCCTTTCATGGTGAGGATGGTATATCAGTTTTGCCAGAAGTCTGATGGATTTCTAGCAAAGAGTTTTTTAATTAGGCTGAAAGCTGCAAAGGTGAACATTGTCTGCCTATGGCTTATATCACAGGGGGAGACTAGAACCTGTTATTTTCTACACCATTCTTTCGATGGGATTTTTTTCCCGCCATTTACAGCAGCAAGCATTGTCAAACAATTTCCTCATAGTAAGTAGGAAAGGCAGATAGCTGCTGGGAATGGTGATAGCTTGCACCTCTGCTTCAGAGTAGGAGGATCTCTGGCCCATAATTCTACTTCCCTTGGAGTTCTAATACTTCCGTATACTTTAAAACTTCTGCACATTTCCAATTTCTCATATTTTGTAATAAGGAAATCCAGAAATTTGATTGGAATTGTGTAAATGTTTAACTTATACTATGCAAATTTGCATTTTCTTATTCTATAACCAGAATTTGAGTTTTTGCAGAATCAGGAAAACCTCAGAACTCTAAGAATTCCTAAATAATGTTTGGGAAGCATGTGTAAGGAGGAGGAGTCCAAACACCAGTATCAGGTCAAGGAAAGCTTCTTTATGGACAGACATTAAATCTTCTCTTCCAAACATTTTTGTAAACCTTTGATACACATAAATGCCAGAACCCATTTTAGCAATATAAAAACTGAGCTCACAAAGTCCTGTTCCATATCCATAGATCTTGATACAAAATTTTCAATTAGAAGAACAGAATAGCTCAAAAGCTGAAATGCAGCTTAAAACTCATTAAAGTTCCTCAGCTGAACAACAAGAAGATACATATTAATAATATAAGACAAATAAGATAGCACTAAACTAATTTTTTAAAAGTGAATTTACAGTGTTTTGTTAGTGAGAGGGATGGCTTATTAAAGTAATGCACCTGGCTTACAGTCTCAGTGTCATGTAAAATGAATCTAATAAACATTTGGATAGAATAGATACTTGTAATTATAATTTCCTGCAGTATTAAGCTCAATAATTCTTAACTTTCTATCTAAACCAAGTTAGGGAAATATGTCATTTTGATTAAATCCGCCTAATGAACAAATAACAGACCTTTTACTTTAACTGGAAGAGATATCTAAGCCTGCAGAAAACTCTTTATAATCAGGTCTTACGAGCTCCTGTTATTACATTCCATGGAGTCTCAACGTTTGAAACCCAAAGAGTTAAATCTGGAATGTATTTTTTCCAAGGTTTGCTCTCTGTCACAGTGCGATGGGGTAGAGATAGTTCCTTCTGTCTTTTCCCTCCTCCTTTTCACGTTTAGTTTCATTACATTTACAAAGATATGAGCCTTTGTTGCAATTAGAAGATTCCAGTGTGGCAGCCCAATACACCAGTAGAACAGGATTCCAGCTTTCCATGGTAACAGTCGCATGTTTAGCCAATCCCACCCAGACAACCTTAATCCTACCTTTGTGGTCAACCTGAAAAAGCTTCCAACTCTGTTATCAAATGCAATCTTCCTTAGGTAAATATTTACTAGCATTGGGTTGGATTTTTCTTGGGGCGGAAGCAAAGGAAAAGCTTGTTCTATTCCAAGCTCTTCGTGCATATAATGGATTTTCAGAATCCATTTTATTTGTGCCCTATTTCCTGGTTGAAAGCTGAATAAGGTGTGTGTATGGGTGGGAACTATACCACAGTCTCACTTTGCTTTCGCAATTAACTGTTATGTTCATTTTAGAATAGCAGTGCAGAAGTTAGGGCTTTCCTTCCTATGCCAGTCTGTATATGTTTCTTGTGGGTGCTCAAAAACTTACACGGAAGAGCTGAATTCTTTGCAAGGTAGAAATGACAATACTTTCTTAGCCAGCCAGGAAATGGATTATTCTTTAATCAGACTAGGGTAATCAATTCAACTTAGAATGGGGTACAGTGAGTATCTCCCCACTTGTCTCACCTTATCAGATTTAATCACTGATCTAGGAAGAGTGGCTCTTTTGTTCCAGTGTGTTCCATACTGTTGATATCTATTGATGTCTACAATTACAGGCTGCCTCCATGTAACTGTATATCAATATGGGGAGGGGAAGATATATATGATAATCGGAAAAAATATAGTCCTGCTGTTTTTGCAGAAGGGAAAGGCAAGTGGAAGTTTAGAGGGTGAAATAAATCCTGAAGCCTATAGTAAGGGGAATGCATATGTAATTATTCATGTATTAACTGCAGCTAGAATTGTATTCACACAAAACTGGAAAGGTTTTGTGCTCAAGAAAATAATGAATACTGAATTATTCTGCTCTTTTCCACAATATTGGGCAACTAATTCACATTGTGCATTCTCATGAAAGCTTTTTATATATTTAAACACTATTATCACATTTAAGTTAATGTTATCCCTTAAGTTCCTGGGTTATCAAGCTTTTGCAAATCATTTTCATTGGACTGCACATCCCAAGTTCTCTCTATTTCAGCTGCTCTTCTGTGGACATGCACTAGTTAGTTAGTTGTCTTCTTATGAGATTGAGTCCAGAACCCCTACCTGGCTCCAAATGCAGTCTGGCTAACATAGAATAAACTCTAAATCTTGCTCAATTCACACATTAAACTCCCATTGACAGCAAAAGAAATCCCAGTACTTGGCTGCATGGAAAGACCTCCCTCCCTCCAAAACCAAATGGGTGGACACCAAACACAAAGCAGCCAAACTCATAAAATGTTTCAACAACCAATATGCTGACAAACCAATGAATCACTTCCTAAGTGTATTTTACCTGGTTTCTTTTCTTTTCTCTCCTCTTTTCTCTCCTCTGCAAGAGCAACATCTCTGTTAAGAGGGATGGCATGTCAGGTCCACCATCTTTGGCTTGGGGGAGGGATGTGGAGGCAAATGAGCAATAAACGTATAACTTAGGTTGATTGGAGAAGACAAGTCAGAGAGGAACTCAGTAGAAAGCTATCACACGCTGGGGAAAGAACTTGGGAGATTGGATGAGGCAGGACAGAGAGGAATCCAGGAGAAAACTATCACCCAAAGATCTCCCAAAGTTCTTTCCCCAGCATGTGATAGCTTTCTCCTGGATTCCTCTCTGTCCTGACTCCTCCGATCTCCCAAGTTCTTTCCCCAGTGTGTGATAGCTTTCTCTTGGAGTCCTCTGTGTCCTTCCTTCTCTGATCACTCCAATTGCTTTCCCCAGGGTGTGATAGTTTTCTCCTGGATTCCTCCTTGTCCCTTGTCCGATCAACCCAATTGCTTTCCCCAGCATGCAATTTCTGCCCTATATCCTTTAGCAGTCTATTTTGGGGAGTTTTTCCCCTCTCTTCCCCCCCTTCTTTTCATCAGTCACAAAATTTTTTGCCACCATGGGCATGGCTTGGTTGGGGGGGGGTGTCATGTGACTGAGTGTGCATGAGTGATGTCACATTGCCCATGCCCACCCAGTCACATGACCACTGAGCCACTCCCACAAAACAGGCCACACCTACAGAATAGGTTCTAGAAATTTTTGAAACCCACCACTAACATGTTGTGTGAAAATTCAGGAGGGGGAATGACAGCTGAATAAAAACAGAGCAAAATGGAACTGCTTTGTACCAAAAATCTTCAAGGTTGTTTGCCCTGAGGGTGGAAAGTGACCAGGCCAAAAACATCAGCATTCCCAAAGTATCCTGGTGGCATCACATTGGCTGGGTTTGGACTGATCAGAGAAGACAGATAAAACCTTTTAAAATAATCTCTCCAGGTTTTCCAAAATACACACATATGTTCTGGGAAAACTTTACCCTGATACCCCCCTGGAAACTAACTTAGTTCAGATTTGTCAGTTCAATAAACCTGAATTCAGGGATGATTCAGATTCCAAACAACTTGTACACCTTGAAATAACACCTGTTGCTTTATTACAAAAAAAACCCTCTTATTGCTTTCAAATTTATAGTATGGTATATCCTATGAAACCTATTTTTTAATCTTATAATCTCTGTTCCATTTTCTTAACAGACTAACAGAGTTGGAACGGACCTTGGAGGTCTTCTAGTCCATACCCCTTCCCTATACCATTTTAGACAATTGCTTGTCTCTTCTTAAAAACTTTTACTGTTGGAGCACCCACAATTTCTGGAGGTAAGTTGTTTCACTGATTAATTGTTCTCACTGTCAGGAAATTTCTTGTTGCTTCTAGGTTGGTTCTCTCCTTGATTAGTTGCCTTGCTTTCAACTGCTTTGAAGAACAGGATGACTCGCTCTTCTTTGTGGCAACCCCACAAATTTTGGAACACTGCTATCATGTCACCCGTACTTAGTGGTGAGATTCACATAACAAACAACAAACAACATCAGAAGCGTCTTACTTGGGCTAAAGAAAAACAGACCTGGTCTGCTGCTCAGTGGTCCAAAGTCCTCTTTTCTAATGAGAGCAACTTTTGCATCTCATTTGGAAACCAAGGACCCAGGTTATGAAGGAAGAATGGAGAGGCACACACTGCAAGATGCTGGAAGTCCAGTGTGAAGTTTCCACAGTCTGTGTTGATTTGGGGAGCCATGTCAACTGCTGGTGTTGGTCCACTGTGCTTCATTAAGTCCAGGGTCAACACAGCCATCTACCAGGAGATTTTGGAGCACTTCATGCTTCCTTCCACAGACAAGATGTATGGGGATGCTGACTTCATTTTCCAGCAGGACTTGGCACCTGCCCACAATGCCAAAAGCACCAAAACCTGATTCAATGACCGTAGGATTACTGTGCTTGATTGGCCAGCAAACTCGCCTGACCTGAACCCCTTAGAGAATCTATGGGGCATTGCCAAGAGAAAAATGAGAGACATGAAGACAGTGCAGAAGAGCTGAAGGCCGCTATTGAAGTATCCTGGTCTTCCATGACACCTCAGCAGTGCCAAAGGCTGATACCTTCCATGTCACGCCACATTGAGGCAATAATTGCTGCAAAAGGGGCCCAAACCAAGTACTGAGTACATATGCATGCTTATACTTTTCAGAGGTCCCATATTGTTCTAAGTACAATCCTTGTTTTATTGATTGCATGTAATATTCTAATTTTCTGAGATTGTGGATTTGGGGTTTTCGTGAGCTGTACGCCATAATCATCACAATTATGACAAATCATGGCTTGAACTATCTTGCTTTGCATGTAATGAGTCTATATCATATATTAGTTTCACCTTTTAAGTTGCATTACTGAAATAAATGAACTTTTGCACGATATTCTAATGACTTTTTGCACAATATTCTAATTTTTCGAGTTTCACCTGTAGTACAGCTTTTTAACATTTTTGCCATATGCTAAATAAATAAACCTTCCAGTGCATGGAAGGGAGGGGAATTGCTATGCTGTGCTGGAGAAAGGAAGGTCTCTCAGTACAATGCCCAGTTCACTCTCCTCCATGTGTTAGAAAGCATTTATAACTTTTTACCACACAACAGGGAGGAGATCTGGCATACTGTGCTTTCTCCAGCTCTGCATGCCAGTGCCTGTTTCCACCTTATGCTAGACTTTCTAGCACATGGCAGGGAAGGGAGCTGGTGCACTAGGTTGGAGAAGGGAAGCTCAGATCATCAGGATTCAAATTTCCTTTCTCTGGCCCAGCAAGCTGGTTCCCTTGCAGACCTACAAGAATTCCCTTCTTCCCACAGAGGGGAGCTGCATGCCATCCTTTCAACAAGGAGCTTTTTCACTATATCCTTTAAACTACCTGAACAGTCACTTTTAAACCACACCTGTGAGGGCCATGATAACAGATGTTGAGTGAGGCAATCACATGTGTCCCTCACTTAACAACTGCAGGGTGATTTAAACTGTTAAGGGAAGGCGACATTATGATTGGACATCTTCTATATGTTAGGATGTAATTCGCGCGTGTGTGTGTGTAAAGTTTTGGTTTGTTGGTGTTTAAAACATTCCCTTAGAATTAGCTCATTCTGAACTTAGCCTTTCTGACTGAGTTCCAACTACTTCTGGTGACTGCCTTATATTCTTCTTTCGCTATATTCCCTTTGATACATGATTTATTTTCTCTTCAACAATTTAGAGATCTCTGCATATATGTTGGTTTCTTTTGATTTCCTCCATTTTTCCTTTCAATAGAAATTGTTAGGAATAACACTTTCAGCACCTCATCTCCCAGGATCTCTCATCTTTCCCAGATACTTTTCTTCGGAATTTCAAGCCTTTGGATCTGACTTATCTTGTACTGAATGCATTGAAATCCGCTCTTGTGAATCCCAGGGGGTACATCTGACTCTTCTTTCTTCCTCCTCCCCTTGATATCCTAAGTCAAGGACAGTGTGATTGGTTTTTTTAAATATTTTTTTTTATTTTCAAACAAACACAACGCAAAAAATCCTTCTTCTTTACATACTGTAGAAAGTGTATCAGTTGGTTACAAAAAGCTTTCATGCATCTCTTCCACAGTCAACACCTATGATTCATATCAAATCAAATATTTTGAATCAAATATATTTATACATATTCTCATCATCATATTTCAATTTTCATTTGACTATAATTGTTTAAACGTCCTTCTTCATAAAACATTCCAAAATTTGAAACATAACCACATACTGGCATTTCATTAGCTATTTCTAATATCATCAAATAACATTAGGTCCTTATGGCCTGTTCTAGATAAAAATCAATAATATTTAGTAACAAAGTTTCTAATCCTCCTTTCCAAATCACTGTTTACAATTTACATCCAATTCCTTATGTTAAACCAATACATATATATGCATTATCATTATCCCTCATTTATTTATCTATATCCATTATCATAACATTTCCCCCCTAATACTCAAAACTTAACTAAATTTAACTTGATTTTTCTTTATTAATTTTTATATATAACAAAAATTTCTAATCTTCCTTTCATAGGTACAATTTAGTATTTATATCCAATTACCTCTTGTCAAACCAATACATGTGTATACATTATTATCATTATCAATTCTTTATTTAACCATATCCCTTGTCACTAAATTTCACTAAATTTCACTAATTTTAAATTATATGCTTTCATCTATCAATTTGTATCTTTCCAGTAGTAATGCAATCTCATGTCTTTTGCCATTTGTGGGATTAGTCTTCTCATTATCTCCTTAATCAGATATGTGCAGATTCCTCTTCGCAACTTGTTGCTTATTGAATCTTTTAAATGATCTCAATACCCTCCCTCTGTTTCCTTAATCAGCTTATCTTTAGTTATCAATGATGTTACTGATAGGATTTCTCTCCTTAAATTCATCAATTCTTTTGGGTGTTTTTCTTCTTCTACACTTTGCCATCTGGGGTAGAGTTCCCAACCATCTAGCTCTCCTTTCCATATTCCACTCTTTCCATTTCCAACCACAATCCATTCACCGTAGTTATCAGCAGATTTCTTTTCTTTGTATTCATTTTTCTCTTCATTTTTAGGACTCAGTGCCACTTTTTCAAATTGATAAACATCTACAACTTCTCCATCATATTTTGCTGTTAAATGCTCTATGTTTTCCAGCTTCTTCTTGATTCTCTCTGATACATTTAGTAACTTTTGAATTTCAAACATTATCTTTTGCAATGTTAAAGTTTCTTTCTGATGTTGAAATTGTGCCATTATTCCAGCTGATAGACACTGCCACTCTGGCTTTGATGGCTTTTTATTAGATTAACCACAAATTCACAATAAACTCTTATTTTCACTTTTCTCTAGTTGGCAATAAACTTCAAAAGAACACCTGCATAAACAATTCATGTTCTTTTTCTTATCACTCTCTATAAACAAACTGCAAGACCTTGGAGTGCAAAGTCAAAATGTTCAAAGGAAGAAGTGAAAGTGCAATGTTTTCAATACACAAACCTCCAGCCTCAAGTGGCAGTGTTGTTCTTTCCCTCTGATGTTACAATCCTCTTTGTACTCCTTTTGTATCTTGTCTATAATCCAAGTTTAAGAAAAAAGGTAAATTCTTATGTAAAATAAAGTAGAAAAAAGGAAAACTCATGGAGAAATGAAGAAGGTGGCTTTTAATCCATAGGTTACAAAAATAAAAAAAGAAGAAAACTTAATCCATTCGCTTTAAAAGACTTGCATAGCTTCCATCCATAAAATTTCATTTAAAAGTAAAATAACACACTGTCCAATACAATTCAAAGCTTAATTTTACCGCTTATTTCTTTTGTTCTTGAATTTAGTTTAGCTTTAGGTTTTTTGGGGGCAGTCTCTTTTAAAACAGTAAAAATTCCTCACCAGCTGTAAACACTTTCTCTTTCTGTTTCCTTCCATTCTGGAGCTGTCCCAACTTCATCAGCCTGAGCTGAGCTTTTGTCACCAGCTAGAACGTCTGGATCTATCAGGGACTTTGCGGTGTCTCTGAGACCAGTAGGACACATTCTTCCTGTTCACCATCTCTACAGGACTGTTTAGGTCTGATTGGACCACCCTATGGCAAAAATATTGGCGGCAATCTTGGAGCTTCAAGATCGCACATCCGTCTCGTCACGATATTGGATCCTCCCTCGTGATTGTTTTTTAAGGTGCTGTCACCTTCATTTCCTCAATCAATCTCCGATAGCTGCTCCCTGGCTCCTTCTTCCACCTTTTGACCAATGAGGTTGTCAGAAAGAGACAACAGGAATTTGTAACCTCTGACATTTCATAGAGTTAGTTGAAATTTCCCATTGTCATTATTGCTAGCTTCTTTGCATAATGTGTTCAGATGGAATGGCCCGATCCATTTCTTCCAAACAATCAATAATAAACTCCTAGAATGATATTGGTTTTGTTTTTCTTGTCCTTACCCAAACACTCTCAACAGGATTTCCTTGCTCTGGATTGTGAATTTCTATCCATCCATGTATGGTGTCTCTTTGTATAACACAACAACACCTAACTTTTTATCCAGTCTGAAATGCAGTAACTACAAATACACACAATATTTATATATAATAATAGAATGGCTCGGGACCTAGTTACATGCGAGACCGTCTCCTGCCCCATACATCCCTTAGACCAATACGCTCCCACAGAGAGGGCCTTCTCAGGGTGCCGTCGGCCGGACAATGCTGACTGGCGACACCCAGGGGAAGAGCCTTCTCTGTGGCGGGCCCTGCCCTTTGGAACGACTTACCCCCTGAACTTCGCACCATCTCCAACCTCCGCCTCTTCCGCAAGTGCCTAAAGACACACTTGTTCCATCTAGCCGGCCTAGCGTAACCTCCAAAATCACTTTTAGACAGTTTTTAAATTTTCGGGATTTTAATTTGGTTTTAGCGCAGGATGTGCATCAAATAAGTTTTTTAAATTTTTATGTGATTTTGTATGTATTTTAATATTCCTGTGCACCGCCCTGGGTCCGTTTGGAGAAGGGCAGGGTATAAATTTAAACAATTTAAACAATAATGCCTTAATAGGAAAGCTGAAATAATGAAAGGTTAGTAGCATGTGTGTGAAGGAAATGTCTTTTGTTGCAAACTACAGAACAGAAAGGTTTCCTTCTGGAGCCAGAAAGGTCTTCACTGATGGAGCCATCCCGCTTGCTTAAGGGCAATACCTCTGAAAGTTAGAATAGGGCCATTATATAACAGTGAAAAGCAGATCTTCTTGAAAAACTAAAGCATGAGTCATATCCTCTGAATTCATAAAAAAGTGAACCTATTGGTAATTACCAGGGTGTGAATTGTTTTACCTTACCGTAATTACCTGACAGCCTTGACAGCGCTGTAATTTATGTCCTTAAGCTGTCTATTTCCCAACATTAAAAGTTAATTCTATAATTAATGTAATATTAATAGTAACCTTTTATAGGTTTATGAGGTTTATGAGTTAATGGGATTCATAGCAACAAAACAGGAAATTCTTAAGAGAAAAATATTATATAGAACATCAAAGCTATGCTCCAGTTTGCTTTTGTATTGCAAATGATACTGTTAGCATCTAGTTTCCATTTTCTCCCTGTAAGAATGTAAGAGCCTCTGTTGTCTGACTGACACATTAATTTTACACACATTAATTCTGATTCAATTGCCCACACTGTGCAATAGTGACTGTTAGTGCAAATGTTGACACAGTGCCTGAAGATACTGTGCAAATGTTCAGTGTCTTCAAGATGGTGATGGACTGGATCAATGCAATTTCCTTAAGTAGCCTGGGACACTGACCATCACGATTTGGGTTAAGGATAGTTGATAGATGAAATGGTGATCCAAAAAGAAGAATAGGAGTTATGTATTTGGTTATCACAGCATAACTTCTGCTTACTGAGATTTGTACTTGTGGTAGTTTATTCCTTCTGCAAAGATAAAGAATTACAAGAACAATCTTCTTCCATCTAATAGGTTTTAGTGAGGATTTGCAGATAGTATGGTCAATCTTGTCATCACCTTGGTCACTGCAGAATAGAGAATTCACCTAGCTGGTATAATTGCTACCAAATGCCATTTTCCTGTCGACAAAGCCAAATTATTTGGGCTGCACAAAGCATGAAAGATAGTTCACAAAGTATATCAGCACAAGTGAAGTAACTGTCCAGGAAGTTTCATCCATTTTAACAGCTACTTTGCCAGCTGTTCCTGGATCATGGGTCCATGGACAATCTTCAGAGCAGCTGTGCAAGCTTACAAGGGTTGCAGCAGTTTTAACTTTTCATGATTTGTTTGTGCTACCACTCACAAAGAGCTTCTAACTTTTGCATAACTCTACAAATTAGCTTTTTGGTATAATTTTATGCTAAATGCAGTGAAATCAGAAAAATAATGGCTAAAATGCAAAGAAGACTCTGCTGAACCTGAATGTAATTCATTATTGAGCCTATCAAGGATGGTGACCAAAAAGGTTTTTCCCAACTATATTCTCAGTGCTGTCCAGCTGAACTGCTTTAGGGTTTCTTATGTCATGACCCTATCAGAATTAATTACATGCTTCACAGCTTGCTATGATAAAGTTTATCCAATTATATTAGCAGAGGTGTCCAAATCTTGCCTGTATACAGGTAGAACTTTACTTATGATTGGTCACTTGAAGCAAGTGTTCAAAGTTATGATGGACCCCCCAAAAAGGATTTACAAGCAAGATCTAAGGTTCTGATGTCTAGGAGCTCCACAGTCAAATGGATACTCAGTTTATGGCTGTTTGCAGTGCCCCATGGACTATTTACAGTTTCCAACAAAAAAAGCTTCATATTGAATAATGGGTTTACTTAATGATTGCAGGGTTCACTTAGCAACCATTCTGTTTGCTTTATGATTGTGACCACTCTGTTTGCTTTATGATTGCAATGTTCACAATAACTGCAACAAAGAAGGTTGTAAAATTGGGTGGAGCCATATGGTCTTTATGAACTATCGCAACTTACAACCAAAATTTAAGAATTCATTGTGGTCATAAGTTGAGGACAATCTTTAGTTGTTTTGCAGAAATTTCAATTATTGAGACCCAATGAGGTAAATAAGGTCATTGGACAAGTTCAATCAATCACATGTATCCTCAGTTTTTACCTATTTTGGCTGGTTAGATTTCGTCAACAGAAGGTGTCTACCAGCCTTTATGAAAGAAATAATAATCATGCTGTTATCCTATTCAGAATCCAGCCATGGTGATCTAAGCCATTACTAATGCTTTCCTCTTGGTCAGCACTAAGCAATTTGTGCATGCGGTAGTTGTCATTGTCTTCTTCAGTGACAGCAGGCTCGAATGCATGCTTGCGTTTTTTTGTTCGCTCTTTGGAGCAGTCTGATGTAGTGTGTCTGTTGATTGTGCAGCGGCTTCAAAGGCTCTTGCTTCTTCGAGGGCAATTTGAAGAGTGAGGTTGGTTTTGGCTAACAACCTCCTCTGTAAATTAATATCTCTAACACCCAGTATGATGCGATTTAATAGCAGATCATTGGTGTGAAATTTTGAACCTTGTTTTCCTCCCTGTGCCGGTTGCGGATGAGACCATCCAAGGGCACATTGCCATTTTCATGATGCCTTCTGTCAATGCTGCAACAGGAAGGGTCACATTGCCAGGGTTTGCAGAAGCCGATCGTTCCGCCACAGCCTGGCAACCCAGAAGCAACCCGACCTAGCAGAGGTCCATCCAAGGGGCATGACAGCCACAACCAGGGTGCAAATGGTGATTCCAGAGTCATCTATTTTACTTCTATAGGCAAAGTCCACACCAAGCGGCCAAAATAGCTGAAAGTTATAGTCCTCATCAAAGGCTCTCCATGTCAAATGGAGATAGATACTGATTCATCATTGACCATCATGTCATGGGCTGCCATCAGCCAGGCTATCCCTAGCCTCAAGAAATGGCAACTGCGCACCCCAAACATCCGCCTCTGAGACTACCAGGGGAACCAAGTCCCCATGGTCGGACAAGGGCACGTTCCAGGTCCAGTTTAAAGATTTCAATGGAAAACTGCCTGACACTATCATCCATGACAACCTACAGAGCCTGCTGGGGCTTGACTGGTTTGAAACCCTGGGCCTAGAAGTAACCAGCATTAACGCTATCAGAGACGACGACTGTGAGGTGTTCCTTAAGGAGTTTGAGGACACCTTTAGCCCCAGTCTCGGTAAGTATAAAGGGACTCCAATTTCTTTTAATTTGGACCCTAATGTAGCCCCCATCAGGCTTAAGCCCAGGAGTGTACCTTTGGCTCTCCACCCTAAAATTGATTTGGAACTCGATAAATTGATCGCTCAGGGAACCTTAGAACCAGTAAATCACGCACACTGGGAGACCCCTATAGTGACCCTGGTCAAGCCGGATGGGTCAGTCAGGATTTGCGCTGACTATAAGTGCACTATTAATAAGGGGTTACAACAAAGTGCCTACCCTGTGCCCATTGTGCAGCACCTTTTACATTCCTTAGGCCCTGGAAAAATCTTTGCTAAATTGGATATGACACAGGCATACCAGCAGTTGCCTGTAGATGGCACTACATCAGAGGCTCAAACCATTGTAACTCACAGGGGTGCATTCAAATGCACCCGTCTTCAATTTGGAGTTAGTATCGCCCCTGGACTGTTCCAAATCATCATGGGGCAACTTTTGCAGGGGATACCAGGAGTCATCCCCTATTTTGATGACATTTTGGTATCGACTGTAAACAGGGTGCAATTATTTAAAAGATTAGGCATAGTTTTGGCCAGAATTAGAGACGCAGACCTCCGTCTCAAAAAAGAAAAATGTCAAATTAACATGCCAAGGGTTGAATTCCTGGGGTACCTTATCAACGGCTCTGGGATTCACTTGACTGATCAAAAAAATAAAAGCAATCCAGGAAGCCCCTACAGCCCACAATCAAACCGAGTTGCAGACATTCCTTGGACTCCTTAACTTCTACAGTGTCTTTCTTAAACAGAAAGCTATGGTCGTGGAGCCTCTGCATCGCTTATAGCAAAAAACACCAAGTGGTCCTGGGGCAAAACTAAAGCTTCCACATTTGCCGCGGTTAAGACTGCTGTCAGCGGACACCTTTCTCATCCAATACAGCCAAACTCTACTGCTTGTTTTGACTTGTGAGACTTCTCCATTTGGCGTTGGAGCCATCCTTAGCCACAGAATGCCCAATGGAACCGAGGTGCTGATTGCCTATTATTCACGAACCTTATCTGCTGCAGAACGGAACTATAGCCAGTTGGACCGTGAGGCTTTGGCTGCTGTAGCAGGCATCAAAAGGTTCCACAAGTATCTTTATGGTTGTGACTTTGAACTAATAACAGACCATAAACCGTTGCTGGGCTTGCTGGCTAGAGACCGGCCTACTCCTGTTTCACTGTCACCGCGCATGATGAGATGGACTGTGTTTCTAGCGGCTTACAGCTATCAACTCAGTCATCAGCCAGGCTCCACTATAGGACATGCCGATGCTTTGAGTTGCTGTCCTCTGCCTGAACTGCTCAAGGACCCTACCCCTGAGACTCCAGTTCTACTTATTGACTGTTTGGACTCTGGCCCAGTCTCATCTAGCAATGTGGCTCGCCATACAGCTAAGGACTCTATGTTGAGACAAGTTTTAAACTGGGTGTGGAAGGGGCGCCTGTAGGGTCTGAATTTAAATTGCTTTATTCTAAAAGGGATGACTTATCTGTTATAAATGATTGTTTACGGGGGGGGACGGGGACCGAGTCGTTGTTCCATATAAACTGTGCATTGCAGTATTGGAATCTTTACATGTGGGGCATCCTGGAATTGTCAGGATGAAGTCTTTGGCCAGGAGTTATGTCTGGTGGCCTAACAGGGACAGGGACATAGAGGAATGGGTGGCCACCTGCACACCATGCCAGGAATCCAGACCAGCCTCCCCAGAGGTGCCCGCTAAGGAGTGGGAGCGACCTCAAGCACCATGGTCTAGGGTGCACATAGATTTTGCTGGCCCCTTTCACGGCCAGACCTTTATCATAATTGTGGATGCCTACTCGAAGTGGTTAGAGGTAGTCCTCATGACCTCCACAATGGCAGAGGCAGTCATCAAGGTTCCACAGAGACTTTTCTCCACTCACAGCCTTCCTGACATCTTAGCCTCAGACAATGGGCCCCAATTTATGGCCATGCCATTTGAGACATACCTAGCAAGCCAGGGAATCAGGCAGGCCCTTGTTGCACCATTCCATCCGGCCAGTAATGGACAGGTGGAGAGGATGGTTCGGTCAGCAAAAGAAGCCCTAGCCAGGATGGGGCCAGGAGATTGGCAAACACGGGTTGATCATTATCTCCACATATAGCACATCACACCAAGTGCTACCACTGGGAAAAGCCCCTCTGAACTCTTAATGGGTCATCGGCTAAGGTCCCACTTAGTCTGGCTACACCCAAACTATTCTGCTGATTCACCCTCAGATTCGACTAGCAAAGTTGAACACTTTAGTGTAGGGGATTCAGTATATGCCCACAACTACGCCGTGGGATCTCTGTGGATTCCTGCCACCGTGATTGGCATCACTGGGCCTCGCTCTTATCTGGTAGAGCTCGAGGACAGTAGAAACTGGAGAAGGCACATTGACCAACTCCGTGGTCGCCACTCTCACTCCACTCTTAGGGAACCAGAGGTAACTCCTGCATGAGTTAGCCAAAGCCCTACTGAAAAGGAGCACGAAGTCACTCCTTTCACAGCAAACTCAAGCCCGAATACAACGGGATACAGTTGCTATCCCTCAGCGAGTTCCGAGCAAAGACGCTCCAGGAACTCCCGCCGCGGCTGCCAAGCAATTCCAGAAGCTTCCATCAAGAGAAGCTCCATAGGACACAGGTTTGTCCGACCTGACCAAAGATCACCAACAAACTGAATTGTGCAGGTCTGGGCGAGTCTCTAGAAAACCCGCCTACTTACATGTCTATGTCACTAGTAGGATTATCCCATCTAAGAGGGGAGAGGTGTTACATCCTAGCAACTGCCAGAATGGTTTCCACCAAGGTCCTCTGTTCAGGTGGGAACAGAGGTTTAATCTGATTGGTTGAAAAGTCTGACAGCTCCCTATGAAAGGGCTGCTGTCGGACAGAACCTTTGCTGGTTTTGTTCACTGTTTGTCTTTGCCAATAAAGAGCTGTTTATTGCTGAAGTCCTAGTCTGCCTCTTCCTTCACCGTATCTAACAGGATGTACTACTGTCATTAGATTAGTTAAAACATATCAGTTTAGGCTAAAACACCAACTACAGGCCTCCTATGTAACCGCTCATCTGAATGTATCAAACACAGTTCTTTCTTTCTCTTTTTGTCTATGTATGAGAAAAAAATAGGTCCTGGACCTTTTTGGATCAGTCAGCATATTTAGCATTTTGAAAGCATGTTATGCACTTTCAGAAAATGATTTCTAGGAGAGAGTGACCAATACACCAGAAGGAAAAGCAATATTCAAAACACAAATGTGGCAGAAATCAAACAAAACAGTCAGCATAAAGGAGAATGAAGCTACCCTTGAAAAAAGTAATGCAAGGACACTAGGTAAATTTCCATTTAGTCATTGGAAGGTATGATTCTCTTTAGTACAGTGGTTCCCAACCTTTTCTTGGCCATGCCCCACCTAAGCATCTTTAAAATCCTGATGCCTCCTGTGACATATAATTCTTACTTTACTCAAAAAGTGAACTCTACTCTACTCATGCGGAGGAAGGCCATTAACTTGGTTTAAACTCCGACTCAACCCATCCAAGACTGAGTGGCTGTGGTTTCCGGTGCCGTGACATAGCCAGTTAGTTCCATCTCTGGCTATCGGGGGGGAATTACTACCCTCCGCAGAAAGGGCCAGCAACTTGGGTGTCCTCCTGGACTCCTGGCTGTCCTTAGATGACCATCTGACAGCCGTGGCCAGGGGGGCCTTCTATCAGGTTCACCTGATACGCCAGTTGTGCCCCTTTCTGGATTGTGGCGCCCTACATACAGTCACTCAAGCTCTTGTCATTTCTCGCATGGACTATTGCAATGCTCTCTACATGGGGCTTCCCTTGGGATGCACCCGAAGGCTCCAGTTGGTGCAGAATGCGGCCATGCGGGGGATCTTGGGAGATTCAAAATACTCCCATGTAACACCTCTCCAGCGCGAGCTGCACTGGCTGCCAGTAGCCTTCCGGGTGTGTTTCAAGGTTTCAGTGACCATCTTTAAAGCGCTCCATGGCAGCGGGCCTGGTTATTTGCAGGACCGCCTACTACCACATATCTCCATTCGACCTGTCCGCTCCCACAGGGAGGGTCTCCTTAGGGTGCCGTCTGCCGGACAATGCCGGCTGGTGACGCCCAGGGGAAGAGCCTTCTCTGTGGCAGGCCCCGCCCTCTGGAATGACCTCCCCCCTGACCTTCGTACTATCACTGACCTTTGCCTCTTCCACCGGACACTGAAAACATATTTCTTCCATATGGCCGGCCTGGCATAGCTGCTATAGCTATGCTATTTTTAGAGTTGGGTTTTAAATTAAATTGTTCTTTTAGCACAGGCTAAATTATTTAATTTTAGTTTTAACTTTTATAGAATTTTGTATTGGTGTATTTTTAGATTTTTAATTCCTGTCCGCCACCCTGAGTCCCATTTTGGGGAGATAAGGCGGGATAGAAATCTAATAAAAAAATAAAAAAATAAAAAAAATAAACAAGGTTCAAATTGTCCCCATTTAAAATCAAATTGCCCCCCAGTGAGGCATGGTTCCCACGTTGGGGAACACTGCTTTAGTATGAGGGACAGAAGGGAATTTTGTCATGGTTTCAGGATTCTAATATTGTACCCTACAACCACAGAGTTCTAGTAGCATTTGAAGTATTTCTATCTTGATGTGGCCTTCCTTGAAGTGATGACAGTTGCTTATCATTTTGTTTTCTGAGAATGTGTCTAGGGCCTTAAGCCATTGTGGTAGGATTGTGCAAAACTGACAATTGTTGCACATCTATATAAAATATTCAATAAAACACAGTAACAATACATTTTTCTTGTGGACTTCATTAATTCAGAAATTACAGGGAACAGTCCTGTAGTTTTCTAGCAGCAAATCTTCCCAAATGAGAAGTAGTTCAAGATGGTCTAGATATAGTGTGGTATGCAACTTCCAATAGCTGGAAATTACTATCAAATTAGCCAATAAAATAATGTGATGACACTACTTCTATATAATAATAATAATAATAATAATAATAATAATAATAATAATAATAATAATAATAATAATAATAATAATAATAATAATAATAATAATAATAATAATAATAATAATAATAATAATAATTTATTTCTTATAAACTGCACCCTCTCCCCACAGGGACTCGGGGCGGTGCACAGGAGGAATAAGAACAATAACTATATACATATGTCATTAAAAATACATTAAATTAAGTAACCTGTGCTAAAATACCCGTTAAAACTATCTAACTGGAAATCCCCAATAAACCCTAAAGACAGAGGAGTAGCTATCCCAGGCCGGCAAGGCAGAAAAAGTGTGTTTTCAATTTAAGACGGAAGGAGCGGAGGTCCGTGGTGGTCCTAATATCGGGGGAGAGGTCGTTCCAGAGGGCTGGGCCCGCCACAGAGAGAGCCCTTCCCCTGGGCGTCGCCCGCTGACAAAGTCTAGTGGACGGCACCCGGAGAAGTCCCTCTCTGTGGGAGCGAATCGGTCGTGAGGATGTATGAGGCAGGATCCGATCCCGCAAGTAGCTAGGTCCCGAGCCATGGAGCACTTTAAAGATGATAATTAATACCTTGAAGCGCACCCGGAAGACGACAGGCAGCCAGTGCAGCTCGCGCAAGAGCGGTGTTACATGGGTATACCTTGTGGTACCCATAATTGCTCGCGCGGCTGCATTCTGGACTAGCTGAAGTCTCCGGGTGCACCTCAAGGGAAGCCCCATGTAGAGAGAGTTGCAATAGTCCAGTCGGGACGTCACGAGGGCATGAGTGACTGTGCGAAGGGCGTCCCGATCCAATAGGGGGCGCAATTGGCGTACCAGGCGAACCTGGTAAAACGCCCTCCTGGCCACGGCTGTCACCTGATCTTCCATTGACAGCCGGGTATCCAGGAGGACACCCAAATTGCGTGCCCCATCCACAGGGGCAAGATGTTCGCCCCCTATGGCCAGCGATGGAATAAGCTGGTTGAACCGGGCCGCCGGAAACCACAGCCACTCGGTCTTGGTCGGGTTTAGCTTGAGTCCGTTACTTCCCATCCAGATCCGCACGGCTTCCAGGCACTGGCACATCACCGCTACTATTTCTAGGCTCAGCTCAAATATTGGTGTTTAATGTTCTGAAGGCATGGGACAAATGGTTGGCTTCTCAAAGAGATGAGAATGAACTTGACAAACAAACAATACCCTTATTGTAATACCAAAACATGATAACTATGTAAGATTGTTAATAGTTTCTCAGCAAGCAGAAGAGGCAAACTATAATTTATTTCAATTCAGGTCTGAAAGCGTTCCATGCTCTTTTCACCTTCTCCACCTTCTCTTATCAAAACTCTCTGCAATATCTTTTGTTGTAACTTTTCTCAAAATTTTAATATTCCAAAATATATTGCTTTCCACTCAACATTTGTTTAATTTTTGCATATTGATTGTTCTTAGTTGTAGTTTTGAATAGCATTTTAACATACCAAAATACAAAGCTACAATTAAAAATAATAATTTATGGGTGGAAATTAACTAGTTGTTGGGTGGAAAGCATTAAAGAGACTGAATGAAGACTGAATGAAGTTCCTATAAAATATTACAGGAAGCTGGAAGTCTTCTTTTTGTCCAACTGTGATTTCTCCAGATAGTTGATAAACAAGTATTTTGCAAACTTGTTCTGGCAAGATTTTATGAAAGGAAGAAGTGACTAAGCATTCTTGGAATTTCTCAAATGAATAAACTCTGTGGAATTGGAAAATGATGATGCTTTCTTGTGAAAGCTTTTCTTTATAGATGGACCTTCATTTAATTAACTACTATTGGTATCAGAAAAACAAGCATAGACAATTGTCCCTTTTGGTTAATATCAAAGTAGATGCAGTATAAAAGGTGAGATTACCTTGAATTGTATTCTACACCTGGGAGCTACATAGACTAGACTCCAGATTCCTAAATTAGACTCCTACAGATTCCTAGTTTAGCCTCTAGTCCTAAATGTTCTGATTGTTTTCTATCCAACTATTAATCAGGTCCAACTAAGTTAAACTTTTCTAAAACCAGCTAAAGTCAGTTAAGTGCTGTCATTTGCACTTAATGTCTTGAATTCTTGAATGTCTTAATTTACATAAGTCACAGACATTAATACAGAAATGATGGGACTATATTTAGTATAGAAATTAATTTTGATTCTCCAACCCAACTTTCATAATCCATTCACTGTTAACGGTAATATTTCTACTAACAACTATTATTCAATTTAAATTTTATGACTGATCATAGCTGCAAATTAGCTAAAAATAATTCTGTAAATAATAATCTTATTTGTGTACATTCAGTTAATTGAGTTGAAAATACACTTTCATCTCAACATCTTGACCAACAATTTAAAGGTTTCCAAAATGTGGAAATTGACGAAACAGAAAGATATGGAACAAATTTATGACATGTACATTCTTGTCCAAGCAACCTGCAACATTCAGAAATAGAGATGTGTTTATCTGAATTCTTCAAAATATCACTTTATATCTGAGCTAATGTCAAGACTGTAATAGCACTGTTTCATGCTTTTTCTCAATTTAGGTATGTTTTAAAAATTTTACTGCCATTACTGAGTATGTTTCCTTTGGTTAATTTTGTTTAATCAACAGCTGAAGTTGGAAATTTGTAATGAAAAATAATTATAGAAATTCAAAGTTGACCAGAAATTCAGGATTTTTAAAATGTAATGTTGATAGCCTTACAATATGAAGAATCTTACCTACAAATAAATATGTTTCTGCCCCAAGGTTACATCCAATGATTAAGGATTCTCTAAAACAGCTTCACATTTTGGGGGCAATTAATTCCATTTGGCAACTCATTTTGTTGTGCCTGAGACCACATACTGTGACAACCAAGCTCATCTCATCTCCATTTTGGATATTGATGAATTGTGTTTTTCTAGTTTTAAGGCCATCCAGCTTTAGGGGGGGGGGGAATAATCTAATAAAGCTACTTCTGAAACATCCAGTTGTGTTCTCTATACTATGTTTTTTTTAAGGTTGACAGGCCCTACTCTTTAACAGCTGGATTTAGAAATGGGTTTTTGACAATAAATTATGACAAGAATTATATTGTTGACAGGTAAACACAAGCACCACCAAACTAATCCTTTTCTACATTACACCTACACTTTTCCACCCTGGCAACTGCCTGCAGGGTTATTTAATTTCCTGAGAGAAAGTGAGGATTCTTTCCCCCCCCCCCCAATTACTCTTTCATGTCCTAGCCTACACTTCCCTACCCTCATGCCTTCTCAGTTTGTTTTAAACTCTACTTTTAAATACAAAAAGTGCAGCATTAAATTAACTCCTGTTTAATTATAAGTTTAAGAAAAATGGACAAGTTTTGGGGTGGGGGCATTCTTCATTGTAAGAGGTCCTTCCCACTTCATGTTGCACCACCATTTCTCAGTTGTTTTTAGAGCAAGTTTTCAATATGGGTTTAGCACTCTTCTGAGTAGAATTAGGGTTCCCACACAATGCCTTCTTTTGAAATTTATTTGGAATATAAAAAGCTAGAGACCAATAGAAAGAAAACTGTAATACTGAAGGATGGGAATCTTTCCCTCTCCCACATACAGTATACCACTTTTAAGTACATTAAGTGCAAGAAAGCAATCACCCAGCCATGAACTTGTTTGATTTCTGCCCCCCAACACCTGGGAGAAATGGTGGAAGATTATCTTTTGTGTTTTTCTCAAATGAAATCTGAATACAGGTGAATATTTTAGTAATGAGTGTAAGTTGTAAAAGAATAATTTACCTCTAGGGTTAGCACGTGGCGTTGTATTTGCAATGTAACTATATTTATAACCATAAATATATTTATACTAGCCAGTTGGGTGTATTTCTTCTTGCTGACTCATTTTCTTTCCTTCTGTCTCTGCTGAGCTACATGCAGGTGAGAAACATCCCATTCCACAGTTGTTGACCTCAACTGTTCCTCAATTTATCTCTCTGCTCCCTTTATTTTGCACAGCTCCCAACCAACCAGGTTAGAATGAAAGGTTAAAGTCAAACTTCAAAGCAATAAAATAACATCTTATTATTTTAATTCAGTGTGGCCAAGCATATTTTATCCTACGAATAAGGGATATTGAATACATAACTAGATAGTTTAAATTTCCTATTCTTATGAGTCTCCTCCCTGGAAATCCTATAACCTGATCTTTGACTATCTATAACACAGAAGAATATTTGTTGTTTCCCTTCCTTGTATTATTTTCCAAATGTCAAATACTGTACCTTTAATGTACAGGGTCCTTTTGTCTGGCCTTTTCCCTTCAGTCTTTGTATTCCAGTCATTTACATTTACTTCGATTTATATACTGTGCCTTCTCCATCGAGATGGACCCAGGGCGGTGCACAGGAAATGAAAACCAATAAATAGTAGACAATACAATAAATATCGTTAAAAAGAATTAAATTAGAAGTCTGTGCTAAAATTCCCAATAAAAACCCAACGTCCATTTACAAATTGGCAGGAGCTATATCACAATAAGATCTAAACGTTAAGCTAGACCAGCTTGCTGGAAAAAATATGTCTTGAGTGAATGGCGAAAGAGGGGAAGGTCCGTGATAGTGCGAAGTTCGGGGGGTAGGTCGTTCCAGAGGGCCAGTGAGAAGGCCCTACCCCTGGGCACCGCTAGCCGGCATTGACCGGCGGATGGCACCCTTAGTAGGCCCTCTCTGTGGGAGCGTATCGGAAGAACGGAGGTATGTGGCAGGAGATGGTCCCGCAAGTAGCTAGGCCCCAAGCCATGGAGCGATTTGAAGATGGTGACAAGCACCTTGAAGCGCACCTGGAAGGCTACCGGTAGCCAGTGCAGCTCGCGCAGGAGAGGTGTTACGTGGGAGCAACGAGAAGCTCCCAGAATCCCCCGCGCAGCCGCATTCTGCACCAACTGGAGCCTCTGGGTGCACCTCAAGGGGAGCCCCATGTAGAGAGCGTTGCAATAGTCCAAGCGAGATGTCACGAGTGCTTGAGTGACAGTGCGGAGGGCGTCCCGGTCAAGAAAGGGACGCAAGTGGCGTACCAGGCGTACCTGGAAAAATGCCCCCCTGGTCACGGCCACCACATGGTCATCCAAGGACAGCCGTGAATCCAGGAGGACGCCTAGGTTGTGAGCCCTTTCCACAGGGGGCAAGTGATTCGCCCCCAATAACCAGCGATGGAATGAGCTGGCTATGCCAAGACGCAGGAAACCACAGCCACTCGGTCTTGGACGGGTTGAGCCGAAGTTTGTTACTTCCCATCCAGAGCCGCACGGCTTCCAAACACCGGGACATCACTTCGATGGCATCATTGGGGTGGTTGGGGGTAGATATGTACAACTGAGTATCATCAGTGTACAGATGGTACTGTACCCTGCAACCATGGATGATCTCACCCAGTGGCTTCATGTAGGTGTTGAATAGGAGGGGGGAGAGGATCGACCCTTGAGGCACCCCATATGTTAGGGGCCTCGCCGTCGACCTCTGCCCTCCCGTCAACACAAATTGCGACCGACCGGAGAGGTAGGAAGAGAACCACTGTAACACAGTGCATCCCAATCCTAACCTCTCCAGGCGGTGCAATAGGATACCATGGTCGATGGTATCAAAAGCCGCTGAGAGATCTAACAGGACCAGAATAGAGGAATGACCTCTATCTCTGGCCCTCCAGAGATCATTCACCAACGCAACCAATGCTGTCTCAGTGCTGTGCCCGGTGCGGAAGCCGGACTGGCGCGGATGTAGATAAGCAGTTTCCTCCAGATGTCGAGGGAACTGTTGTGCCACCACACTCTCAACAACCTTCACCAGAAAGTGAAAGTTGGAGACTGGACGATAATTAGATAACAACGCTGGGTCCAGGGAAGGCTTCTTGAGGAGGGGTCTCACCACCGCCTTTTTCAAGGCGGCCGGCAAGAACCCCTCGCTCAAAGAAGTGTTCACTACTTCCTGGAGCCAGCCTCGTGTCACCTCCCAGGAGGCCAGTACCAGCCCGGAAGGACACGGGTCCAATAAACATGTGTTGGCATTCAGCCGCCTAGGCAATCTGTCCATGTCTTCGGAAGTAACAAAGTCGAACTCGTCCCATAATACAGTCTCAAGACCCGTCTTGGACGGTCTGCCCAGATCTATCGGGTTGGAGGCCAAGTCGTCCCGGATCCGAGCGATTTTATCCTGCAGATAACTTCCAAACTCCTCTGCTCTGCCCTGCAGAGGAGCTTCCCACGGCCCCTGCTGAAGAAGGGAGTGGGTCACTCTAAACAGGGCGGCAGGGCGGTTATCTGCGGATGCGATAAGAGTGGCGAGATGATGTTTCACCACTCTTATTGCCACTAGGTAGGTCCTTAAATAGGACCTCACCTGTGTTTGGTCAGATTCGGAACGAGTGGACCTCCACCTGCTCTCTAGGCGTCTCTTGCGGTGCTTCATCCCCCTTAGCTCCTCAGAAAACCAAGGGGCCAGGGTGGATCGGCACCGCGTGAGAGGCCACAAAGGCACGACCCGGTCCAAGGCCCCCACGGCCGGACTATTCCATGCGGCCACTAGTCATGACTTTCATTCCACCATGTTTGACTAATGCTTACCAATTCATGTTCATCTTCATGCAGTAACACATCTGTATTTCCTTGCATTTGTAGACATTGGACCTTTTAGTCATTTGATCTGATCTATTTGTTCCTGTAATTATGTGCTCATCTTGCACACTGCATAACCCTCCCAGTCCTTGGCATTAACTCTAGTTTCTGAGCCTTTTTGTCACAAAGTGGAGACAAGTCTTTTCTTTGTTTGTTGCAGAAGCTAAAGCTTTGATAGTCTTTCCATTTCCTAAAATTTTCCTGCAGCAGTGCTCCTCTTTGGATACATAATATTCATGCCGTCTCCATGCAAATCCTCTTATTTTTGGTGTAATATATATCAAGGAATCTGACATTTCTTTCAGTGGATATCAGACTGGCCCTTGCTAACTTTCTAGGAAAAATGATCCTTGACTTCATAGGTGTTAGAGAAAAGGTACTTTTACTAGCGATGCTGAATAATAATAATAATAATAATAATAATAATAATAATAATAATAATAATAATAATAATAATAATAATAATAATAATAATAATAATTTAATTTTATATCCCGCTCTCTCTCCCCAAGGGGACTCGAGGCGGGGCACAGGCAATTAAAAATACAAATAACAAAATACAGAATACAAACTACAAAATTAAAAGTGAATTAAATTATTCCTGCGCTAAAACCCATAAACTAAACTAAAAATTACCCCTAAAACCCCTAACCTAAAAAGAGACTACCCAAGGCCGGCCAGGCGAAAAAAGTGTGTCTTTAATTTTAAGCGGAAGGAGCAGAGGTCCGTGGTTGTCCTAATATCGGGGGGAAGGTCATTCCAGAGGGCTGGGCCCGCCACAGAGAAGGCCCTTCCCCTGGGCGTCGCCCGCTGACAAAGTCTAGTGGACGGCACCCGGAGAAGTCCCTCTCTGTGGGAGCGAATCGGCCGTGAGGATGTATGAGGCAGGATCCGATCCCGCAGGTAACTAGGTCCCGAGCCATGGAGCGCTTTGAAGATGATAATTAAATCCTTGAAGCGCACCCGGAAGACGACAGGTAGCCAGTGCAGCTCGCGCAAGAGCGGTGTTACGTGGGCAAACCTAGAGGTCCCCATAATTGCTCGCGCGGCTGCGTTCTGGACCAACTGAAGCCTCCGGGTGCACCTCAAGGGGAGCCCCATGTAGAGAGAGTTGCAATAATCCAGTCGGGATGTCACGAGAGCATGAGTGACTGTGCGAAGGGCGTCCCGATCCAATAGGGGGCGCAACTGGCGTACCAGGCGGACCTGGTAAAATGCCCTCCTGGCCACGGCTGTCACACCCAAGTTGCGCGCCCCATCCACAGGGGCAAGATGTTCGCCCCCTATGGCCAGAGATGGAATCATCTGGTTGAATCGGGCAGCCGGAAACCACAGCCACTCGGTCTTGGTCGGGTTGAGCCTGAGTCCGTTACTTCCCATCCAGATCCGCACGGCTTCCAGGCACTGGCACATCACCGCTACGGCATCGTTGGGGTGGTTTGGGGTAGATATATACAGCTGAGTATCATCAGCGTAGAGATGATACTCTACCCCAAAACCACGGATGATCTCGCCCAGCGGCTTCATATATGTGTTGAACAGGAGGGGCGAGAGGACCGACCCCTGAGGCACCCCACATGTGAGGGGTCCCGAGGTCGACCTCTGCCCTCCTGCCAACACAAATTGCGATCGGCCAGAGAGGTAGGAGGAGAACCACCGTAACACGGTGCCTCCCACCCCCAACCCCCCCAGCCAATGCAATAGGATACCATGGTCGATGGTATCGAAAGCCGCCGAGAGGTCTAATAGGACCAGGATGGAGGAACAACCCCCATCTCTGGCCCTCCAGAGATCATCGACCAACGCGACCAATGCCGTCTCGGTGCTATGCCCGGGCCGAAAGCCGGACTGGCGCGGGTCTAGATAATCAACTTCCTCCAGGTGACGGGGAAACTGTTGTGCCACCACACTCTCAACAACCTTCGCCAAAAAGGGAAGGTTGGAGACTGGACGATAGTTGTTTAAAAGAGCTGGATCCAAAGAGGGCTTCTTAAGGAGGGACCTCACCATAGCCTCTTTTAGGGAAGCAGGCAAGGAACCCTCACTCAAGGATGCGTTGATAACCTCTTGGAGCCAGCCTCGTGTCACCTCCCAGGATGCCAGTACAAGCCAGGAGGGACACGGGTCCAATAAACATGTGGTGGCTCGCAGTCGCCCACGTAACCTGTCCATATCATCGGAAGCAACGGAGTCAAACTCCTCCCAAACAAGATCCGCCTCGCGGCATTCCACTGGACCAGCAATGGGGGCTAACTCATTCTGTATCTGAGCGGTTTTCTCCTGCAGATAAGACACAAATTCCTCTGCTCTACCCTGTAACGGGGCTTCCCGCACCCTCTGTTGAAGGAGGGAGCGGGTCACCCTAAACAGGGCGGCAGGGCGGTTATCTGCGGATGCTATGAGAGTGGCGCAATGATGGCGTTTGGCCACTCTCAGCGCCACAATGTAAGTCCGTAAATGGGCTCTTACCTGTGTCCGGTCAGATTCAGAGCGGGTAGCCCTCCATCTTCTCTCTAGGCATCTCTTGTGGCGTTTCATCACCCTTAGCTCCTCGGTAAACCAAGGAGCCAGGGTGGCTCGGCGCCACACGAGAGGCCGCAAGGGCGCGACCCGATCCAAGGCTCCCGTGGTCGCAATATTCCATGCGGCCACGAGGTCCTCCATCGGGGCGCGGGTCAGGGGTACAGGAAGTGGCCCAAGCGCCGCCTGGAACCCATCTGGGTCCATCAGGCGCCTGGGGCGGAACCAGATTGGTGACTCAGGTTCCGCCTCCCCGCGGAGGGGAGCAGCGGTCGGAAAGTCGAGCTGGAGAAGTGAGTGGTCTGACCATGACAAGGGCGTGATGACTATATCCCCTATACCCAGATCACTCGCCCATTGGCCAGAGACGAAGATGAGATCCGGTGTGTGTCCACCCTCGTGGGTGGGGCCTTGAATTACTTGGGTCAGGTCCATGGCCGTCGTGGAAGCCATGAACTCCCGAGCTACCTCGGATGATACGCCAACCGTTGGCAAGTTGAAGTCCCCCATGACTAAAAGTCTGGGGGTCTCAATTGCCACCGTAGCGATCACCTCTAGGAGCTCGGGCAGGGCTGCTGCTGCATAGCGAGGAGCCAGGTATACAACCAGCAAGCCCAACTGCCTCCCTAGGCCCCACTTCACGCAGAGGGACTCACAACCGGTGGTCTGTGGCACAATGGTTTCTCTCGGCTCAAGACTTTCTTTCACAATGACCGCTACCCCACCGCCCCTACCCAGGGCCCAGGGCTGATGAAAAGCGCGGTAACCTGGTGGGCAGATTTCAACGAGGGGAAGTCCTCGTTGCAGCCTAGCGAGGCAAGCTCTGGAGAAAAACTGTGGAAATCATATATTAAAAGCAATCCCCAATGTCCAAAACCCTCCCCCCTGTGAGAGTAGTCCAATCAGGTTCTGTTCCAACCTGATTGGGGGTGAAATACTGGCCCCTGTGGAGAGGGCGCACAATTTGGGTGTCCTCCTGGACTCCCGGCTGTCCATGGAGAATCATGTGACAGCCATGGCCAGGGGGGCGTTTTATCAGGTACGCTTGATACACCAATTGCGCCCCTTACTGGACCGGGCTGCCCTCCGCACAGTCACTCAAGCACTCGTGATGTCCCGGCTGGACTACTGCAACGCTCTCTACATGGGGCTCCCCTTGAGGTGCACTCGAAGGTTACAGCTAGTCCAGAATGCAGCCGCACGGGTGATCATGGGAGCCTCAAGGCAGTCCCATATAACACCTCTCCTGTGCGAGCTGCACTGGCTACCTGTGGCCTTTTGGGTGCGCTTCAAGGTGCTGATGACCATCTTTAAAGCGCTCCATGACTCGGGGCCTAGCTACATGCGAGACCATCTCCTGCCCCATACATCCCTTCGACCAATCCGCTCCGATAGAGAGGGCCTTCTCCGGGTGCTGTCGGCCGGGCAATGCCGTTTGGCGACACCCAGGGGAAGGGCCTTCTCTGTGGCGGGCCCTACCCTCTGGAACGACCTGCCCCCTGAATTATGCACCATCTCGGACCTCCGCCTTTTCCGCCAGCGTCTCAAAACGCATCTATTTCAACAAGCCGGCCTAGCATAACCTCCCGATACTGACTTTTATTAGCTGTAAATTTTAATTAGGGGAATTTTAAAATGTTTTAGCACAGGGTTATAGTTTAATAGATTTAATAATTGTATAATAAGGCATTTTTAAGATGTATATTTATGTATATGTATAGTTTTTTTAATTTCCTGGGTCCGCCCTGGGTCCTTTTTTAGGAGAAGGTGCGGGTTATAAATGTGAATTTTAAAAAAAATTACTAAGTGTGCATGAATTTCTTCAAATTTATTATGGCGTACAGGGAATATAAAATATAAATATACATATATACAAGAATATAAGCATTCTTAAAACTGAATTAAATTAAACCCACCCTGCGCTAAAACCCATATTAAAACCCCTGAATTAAAACTTTGGTCAACTAAAAGCAGTACAGTGTCGAGTAAAATCATGCCAGGCCAGCTTGTTGGAAGAAGTGCGTTTTTAACCGCTGGCGGAACAGGTGGAGGTCCGAGATGACACGGAGTTCGGGAGGTAGAGCGTTCCAAAGGGTTGGGCCCATCACAGAGAAGGCTCTTCCCCTGTGCGTCGCCAACCGGCATTGCCCGGTTGACGGCACCCTGAGCAGACCCTCTCTGTGAGAGTGTATTGGTCGTAGGGACATATGGGGCAGCAGATGGTCTCGTAGGTAGCTAGGCCCCGTGCCATGGAGCACCTTGAAGATGGTCATCAAAACCTTGTAACGCACCCGGAAGGTCACAGGCAGCCAATGCAGCTCATGCAGGAGCGGTGTTATGTGGGATTGCCTTGAAGCACCCATAATCACCCGCGCGGCCGCATTCTGGACCAACTGCAACCTCTGAGTGCATCTCAAGGGGAGCCCCATGTAGAGAGTGTTACAGTAGTCCAGACGAGAAGTCACGAGCGCTTGAGTGACTGTGCAAAGGGCCTCCCAGTCAAGTAAGGAGCGCAATTGGCGGATCAGGCAAACGTCCCCCTGGCCACGGCCGCCACCTGGTCCTCCAGGGACAGCCGGGAATCCAGGAGGACTCCTAAATTGCGCGCCCTCTCTGCAGGGGCCAGTACTTTGCCCCCCATGGCCAGTGATGGTGTCAACTCGCTAAACCGGGAGGCCAGAAACCACAGCCACTCGGTCTTGGACGGGTTGAGTTTGAGTTTGTTGGTGCCCATCCAGATCCGTACGGCCTCCAAACACCGGGACATCACCTCAATGGCATCATTGGGGTGGTTTGGGGTAGAGATGTACAGCTGAGTGTCATCAGCGTACAGATGGTATTCTACCCCAAACCCACGGATGATCTCACCCAGCAGCTTCATATACGTGTTGAACAGGAGTGGCGAGAGGACCGACCCCTGCAGCACTCCACAAGTGAGGGGCCTAGAAGTCGACCTCTGCCCTCCTGTCAACACGAATTGCGACCGACCAGAGAGGTAGGAGGAGAACCACCGTAAAACGGTGCCTCCCACCCCCAACCCCCCAGTCGGCGCAAAAGGATACCATGGTCGATGGTATCAAAAGCCACTGAGAGATCTAACAGGACGAGGATAGAGGAACAGCCTCTATCCCGCGCCCTCCAGAGATCATCCACCAATGCGACCAATGCCGTTTCGGTGCTATGACCGGGTCGAAAGCCAGACTGGCGTGGGTCTAGATAATCAATTTCCTCCAGGTGGCGAGGAAACTGCTATGCCACCACACTCTCTACAACCTTCGCTAGAAAGTGAAGGTTGGAGACCGGACGGTAATTCTCCAATAATGCTGGGTCCAGGGAAGGCTTCTTGAGGAGGGGTCTCACCACCGCTTCAAGGCAGTAGGCAAAAACCCCTCACTCAAAGAAGCGTTCACTATGTCCTGGAGCCAGGCTCGTGTCACCTCCCAAGATGCCAGTACAAGCCAGGAGGGACACGGGACCAATAAACATGTGGTGGCCTTTAGTCTCCTCGACAGCCTGTCCATATCATCAGCAGCAACAAAGTCCTCCCATAAAATTGTCTCAAGACCTGTCTTGGGAACTTCCTCTAGACTACTGTCTGTGGAGGGCAACCCGCTCCGGATCTGAGCGATTTTATCCTGCAGATATTCACCAAATTCCTCGGCACGGCCCTGCAACGGGGCTTCCCGCGGCCTCTGTTGAAGGAGGGAGCAGGTTACCCCAAACAGGGCCGGGCGGTTATCTGCGGACACGATGAGGGTGGCACAATACTCACGTCTGGCCACCCTCATTGCCACTAAGTAAGTCCTCAAATGGGCTCTCACTAGTGTTCGGTCGGACTCGGACCGAGAGGATCTCCACCTACTCTCTAGGTGTCTCTTGCGGCGTTTCATCTCCCTCAGCTCCCCGGTAAACCAGGGAGCCTGGGTGAGGTGACGCTGCATGAAAGGCCGCAAAGGCGCGACACGGTCCAAGGCCCCTATGGCAGCATTATACCATGCAGCCACTAGGTCCTCAGTCATGTTGTGGGTCAAGGCTACAGGTGCTGGCCCAAGCTCCATCTGGAACCTTTCAGGATCCATCAGGCGCCTGGGGCGGAACCATCTAGGTGTCTCCGGTTCCGCCTCCCCGCGGTGGGGTTTGACGATTGGAAAGTCCAGCCGAAGGAGAGAGTGATCTGTCCATGACAAGGGTGAGATGACTAAATCCCCGATTCCGAGATCACTTCTCCACTGGCCAGAGACAAAAAATCAGATCCAGCGTGTGTCCTCCATCGTGGGTGGGGCCCCGAACTACTTGGGTCAGGTCCATGGCTGTCATGGAAGCCATGAACTCCCGAGCTACCTTGGATGTCTCGCCCGCCGATCTTGTATCCCTTGTAGAGTGTCTTGTAGAGCTTGAGACATAACTGGTGTTTTACCTGCTGCCGGAAGATCTTCTGTAACTTTCTTAGTTATCGCTGGAGAGGAGGAGGAGGAGGATGCCCAGCTAGATATGGTTGGTATATTCCTTTTTATAGTGGTAGTCATTATAGCCAATAATAATTTTAACTTAGCCCCTCCCTTAGCTGAACTAATTAATCTATCTATTTTATCTAATTATCTAATTAAACCAGATAGTGTATGATTACAGATCACAATAATTAATTAATAATAGTAAACAATTAATCAGTTATCCTATTAATTAAGCTTAAATTGATCAATTAATTTTTCAAATTAAATTGTGATAAGTAAAGTCTAACAGTCCAACTCTATAATATTTGATAATCTTAACAATTACTTCAATAGTTATTCACTTATTACAGCTAAATACAATTACTATATAATCGTGTTTCCACTTTCAACCACTAGATGGCAGTTCAATATCAAAACGAGAAAGGAAGAGGTAAGAAGAAAAATGAAAGGGCTGTTGTAATCAAACGGAACTCAAAAAATATCAAAAATATCGAGTCACACCAAAGTCCGAGTATTTGGTTAGTTGAAAAAGGGAGTATGTCCACAGTTAATTGTCAGTTTCAGATATCCAAGGGTTTTAAATTAGCAGAATTCCAAGGGTCTTCGGTCTGAGAATTGATTGTAATCATACAAATCCTCCAGTCTGCCCCACCGAATTTCCTGCCACTCGTCTGAAAGTCGGCTTAATTTGGGAATTTTAAATAGTAAACCACTGTTTCCTCTCAGATCAGCATCAACAAAAGAAAGTTAGTCAGAACTGGGATCGTGGTCTTTCCCTTCAGCAGCTGTCAATGACTCTGGGGCGCCATTTTATCGCCCTCTCAGTGGGCTGGCATCGGGGGATGTCCTCAGCCTCACCTTCAGTTTGCAGGGTCCGAACGGGGCTGGAAATCTCCCCCTCTGTTCGTTGGGCTGCCCGCCCAGCGATGGCTCATTTGCCGCGGATCGGCTTTTTAAGTTGCCGCCAGACGCGATAAACGGAGCGGTCGGCTTCAGACCGAAGTCTTTAGCCTGCTCTACTTGTCGTGACGTCACCCTACAATCCTTGTTTTATTGATTGCATGTAATATTCTAATTTTCAGAGATTGTGGATTTGGGGTTTTCATGAGCGGTAAGCCATAATCATCACAATTATGACAAATCACAGCTTGAACTATCTTGCTTTGCATGTAATGAGTCTTATTTCATATATTAGTTTCACCTTTTAAGTTGCGTTACTGAAATAAATGAACTTTTGCACGATATTCTAATTTTTCGAGTTTTACCTGTATTTCTTTTTTTACTTACTTTCTTACTGATTCCCCATTCATCTTTATTTTCTTTGTTTTTTCCCTAGTATTTGTGTTGCTTTTATCTTGTTAAAAAGTCAATTAAAGGAAAAACAAAATCTGGCTTGCAAAAATCCATATAATCACTACATGGCAGCATTGAGTCAGAGCTCTATATCTTTTTGCTGCCTTTTAGCAATTGTCTAGAGCCGTGATGGCGAACTTATGGCACGTGTGCCCAAAGTGGCACATGGAACCATGTTGCCTGGCATGCATTGCATTGCCCATTCTTCTTCAACGTTTCTGGCATGCATGCATATGTGATGATCAGCTGGCCTTTATGCTTGCGGCAGCGCTGGAAACTGGAAGAGCTGCTCTTCCATTTTCTGGCGTGAGCATGCATAAAGACCAGCTGATTGGTGTGTGCATATGTGCAGCAGTAACTGGAAGACTTGCTTGAAGGTGCGCATGTGCGCACTAAAACCAGAAGTTCATTTTCTACCACACGCATGCCCCTTGGGCAGCTCCTCTCCCTGGTTGTGGCTCTGATGAGTGCACGTGTATCACTGGTCTAGAGTTTTATGACGCTTATCTGGTAGCTTAGGAAAAGCTACAGAATGTTGGTTTTATTATTGTTTGGTCACATTTTGGCAATATATGCTGAGACATCAATGCCAGGGATTCTCTTGTCGACTCAGCTTCATTGTTATTAATCACATATTGTTAAGATGGGAAACACTGGTAAGAGTTTATTTACTAGCATTTTTTGAAAATGGAAAATACTTTATAATAATCTGAAATAATTCATTTCTCATTATTTCCCAATTAATTTGTACACTTTATCTATCATTATCCATTTAGTAATAAAATTTGTTTGTTTGTTTGTTTGTTTATTCTCCAGAGTGAATTTGGGAAGCCCAGGCTGTAAAAGAGAATACAGACACAGTAACACAAATATAAGAGAGAAATCTGGAGCACAATATCAACACAAAAGAAATCAATCACTGTTTCGGAGAGCAACCAGGTCTTGAAGGTCTTCCTGCCCTCAGGGCGGGAGCTGTCACTTACATTAAACACACAAGCCAAAATTTAAGACATAGTTTTAATCAAAGGGAATTAAGTACTCACCAAAAGTTAATTATGTAATTAATTTGGGCTACTAGTTATAGAAAATAATAATTTGTGCTTAAAATACAAATAGCTGCTGTTTTGTGGTTAAGGTGTGCTAAATTGGAAGTTAAATGATTTGGACTGTCGTTTGTGAATTCCAGCTCTGCTATTTATTAGCAATTCAACTGAACAATATTGAATATTGCTTATATATACAGTATATAGAGTAAATATGTACTGCCTGATTCAATAATACTCATCCCTATCTTATACGCCAAAAATCTATGTGTACCTCTTTTTCTGGAAAGATGTCTGGCCTAAGCTTTTTATAGGGCATAACAGTAGCATACATTTGCAATTATTCCAAACACCATCAGAGGACAATAGCTGGGAAGATATCAGAAATAAGATGCATATGCTAAATGGACTTGAATTTTGATTCAGGTTTTGTTTCCTTTTAATTTTGGTTAATTTCAATAGTTGGATCTATTCAGGCTCTGCCATTGATATCATTTTGGGAAGTCTTTTTAGTGCCCATGCACATGGATGTTTACATCTTCTTTGGTATTTGGGAAGTGTGTAATCTAGAGAACTTAGATACCACACCAAAATTGAAATTAATTTGTAATAACTTACTGCTGTAACATTTGACCCATTATTTACTACATTGTAAATTTTATCAGGAATCTAGAATTAGATTCATTATGCTCTAGTTAATCCATTTGAATCAATCTAGATTACAAGAAAGAAACATCTATTTTCTATGGCTTGATAAAGGTGAACATGTAACATGTGAACAAATGGCATTGTTTGCAATGGCTGCAAGGAAGATACTAAAGCATATCCCAACAAATGGTTCTATTAATTACTATTATTGTTTATTAAATTAATTGACTACCCAACTTACCACATAATATATGCGAGGTATGTATTGTACTCATATGGATTGCTGTAATTTTATGTGGATTTTGCAAAAACCTATGGTTATAAACAAACATTTCAATACATAGGTTTATTCAACTAATAATGCCATGATTGATGCTTACAGACATGAGCCCAATAGCAAACCTTGTTTAGCTGCTGTCCACCATGCATGGTTGAACTTCCAAACTTGCAGATGATGATGATGATGATGTAGAAATAAGAATTAACTCAAATTTTCTTTTCCATTTCTACAGATGCCTAGAAAGAATTTTGTAATTTAATTTGAAAAATATAATGAGCTTCAGTACTGTGGACAGTTCCTGTGGATTTCACAGAACTTCATAGGACTTCTTGAAACATATGGACATTAAATTTATACAATAATATTTTATTTGTTCATTTATCTCATTGGTCTCTTGGACCACTGAATTCAAACAAAGTGATTCCAGGTGGTGTACAACAGAAAGAAATAATAACCATATAACATTTAAAAAGTACAACCTATCAGTAAAATGTAACATGATAACCAAATAGGATAATTAAACAACCAAAGGGAGACCCATACACATGGACCCAAATACCTGAGGAAAAAGCTAAGTCTTTTCTAAAGGAAAGCAGAGTTGGGGTCCATACAAGTTCAAATCACCAGAACTGTAGATGGATTGCATCCCCGGATTCTGAAGGAGGTGACAGACGTGATCTCTGAACAGTTGAACTATATCTTTCAAAGATCCTGGAGAATGAGTGAGCTACCAGAGGACTAGAAAAGAGATGATATCAATCCAATCAAGCAACAGATCTGCAAACAGCTGGAAACAAGCAAAGTTATAACCAGGAGCCAACATGGGTTTGTCAAAAACAGATCATGACAAACATTTTGCCTTCTTTGACCAAGTGACCAAATTAGTGGATTGGGAAAATGCTGTGGACACACTTTATTTCTCTAAGGCATTTGACAAAATATGGGCTTTCACCCAACATTCTTACTCCTGCAAGAAGCTCTTACACATCAGAATAAAAGAATATCAGAGTTAGAAAGAAGGTCTTCTAGTCCAACGTTGTGCTCAAGCAGGAGACTGTTTCCTTGATTAGTTTCCATTCATTGCCTTACCTTCTGGTCCTTTGGAAAATAGGTTGACCTCCCCCTCTTCTTTGTGGCACACTGCTATCATGTCACCCTTACTCCTTCTTTTCACTAGACATACCCAATTCCTGCAACCATTCTTCATATGTGTTAGCCTCCAGTCTTCTACTCATCTTTGTTGCTCTTTTCTGCTCTCTTTCCAGAGTCTACATCTTTTTTATAATATGGTGACTAAAACTGGACACAGTATTCTAAGTGTGATCTTACTAAGACTTTATAAAATGGTACTAATACTTCACATCAATTTGATTCTATCCCTCTGTTAATGCAACCTAGGATTATGCTGGCTTTTTTTGATTGCTGACGAACACTGCTGGCTCATATTTAAGGGATTATCCACTAGGATTCCAAGATCCCTCTCACAGTTACTGCTATTGAGCCAGGTTTCACCTCATCTATTATGTGGACATTGATTTTTTTTTTTTTTGCTTAAGCATAAAACCTTACTTTTCCCCCCATTGAATTTCATTTTGTTAGATAGGGCCCAGTGTTCAAGTCTGTCAAGATCCATCTGGATCTTGAGCCTATCTTCTGGAGCACTAGCTATTCCTGCCAGTTTAATGTTGTCTGCAAATTTGATGAGTTCCCCTTCTATTCCCTCATCTAAATCATTTATGGAGATATTGAACAGTACTGAGTCTAAAACAGAACCTTGGGGTACCCCACTGCTTCCTACCTTTCATGAGCAGAACATCATTCTGTCGAGGTCGAAGAATATCATTCTTGCTCACTTGTTTTCTGGTCCCTAGCACATACAACAGGAAGTCAGATCAATTTAATTTAGTAAGTCTTTCAGTCAGGACTGCTACACTGATCTGACATGTCCTGTAATAATATCTACATGAAATATATTTAACTGAACAAGTTCAACTGGTCTGTTTGCTTTCTGGAAATTTTACAAGCTTTGATCTGTAGTCAAGGGAAAAGCTGTTAAAAGTGGGAAACAACTAACAATTGAAAATTTTATTCCTTACTTACAACCCCACCCAAGACCCCTTAAATAACTCAGCTTCATTGATAGGAGTGGCTTTTACTAAGCAGGTGGGAAAGGATGGGAAAGTCCTGCAAGTAACAAATACCTTGTTTTCTGATCCAAATACCCACCCATAGGCATTTCCATTCCAGGTATTCCTTTCAAATAATGAATACTTCATCATATTTTCAGTATGATTAATAGAAAATCTCTTAAGGGCTTGATACCACTGCTTCTTTTTAGGCTGAATAGAGCTCTGTTTCCTTCTTTCTCCAGTTCAACAGCCATGAGCATGTTCAGTATTGATGATTACAGTGAAACTTGCTAGACAATCCTTGTGTGCAACTGACAAAACAAGACAGTTTTAAAAATAGGGTATATAAAGAACTAGCAGAATGACTTCTATTTATTTGAAAAATGTATGTTCCTATTTTACTTATTTATTTATTTATTTATAATATTATATTTCTATACCACCCTCTCTCCTCAATGGGACTCAGGGCGGTGCACAGGAACAATAAAAGCAGAAGTCATAAATACAATCAATATAATTAAAATAAATTAAATCAAGTTAAGAACCCATGCTAAAAATTCATAATTAAAACCCAAGTTAAAAATCACTAAAAAAGGACTATGCCAGGCCGGCCACATGAGAAAAGTATGTTTTTAAAGCCCGGCAAAAGAGGCGTAGGTCCATGATTGTATGGAGGTTGGGAGGCATGTCATTCCAGAGGGCGGGGCCTGCCACAGAGAAGGTTCTTCCCCTGGGAGTCGCCAGCCGGCATTGCCCGGTCGACGGCACCCTCAGGAGGCCCTCCCTGTGGGAGCAGACAGGTTGAAGGGAGGTACAGTATGTGGTAGGAGGCGGTCCCACAAATAACCAGGACCTATGCCATGGAGCGCTTTAAAGATGGTCACTAAAACCTTGAAGTGCACCCGGAAGGCCACAGGCAGCCAGTGCAGCTCGCGCAGAAGAGGTGTTACATGGGAGTACCTTGAGACTCCAAGAATCCCCCACGCGGCCACATTCTGAATTAACTGGAGCCTCCGGGTGCATCTCAAGGGCAGCCCCATGTAGAGAGCGTTGCAATAGTCCAGGCAGGAGATGACGAGGGCTTGAGTGACTGTGCGTAGAGCGTCACGATCCAGAAAGGGGCACAGAAAGGCGTATCAGGATCCAGAAAGGCGTATCAGGTGGACCTGATAAAAAGCCCCCCTGGCTATGGCTGTCACATGGTCATCCAAAGACAACCGAGAGTCCAGGAGGACGCCCAAGTTGCAGGCATTTGGCCCGTGCTAAGAACATTTATTAAAACCCAGCTAAAATAATAAAATAGCTATGTCAGCTCTGCCAGGCCGGCCATATGGAAAAAGTATGTTTTTAATGTCCGACGGAAGAGGCGAAGGTCTGTGATTGTACGGAGATCTGGGGGGAGGTCGTTCCAGAGTGTGAGACCTGCCACAGAGAAGGCTCTTCCCCTGGGAGTTGCCAGCCGGCATTGTCCGGTGGACGGCACCCTAAGGAGGCCCTCCCTGTGGGAGCGGACAGGTCGAATGGAGGTATGTGGTAGTAGGCAGTCCTGCAGGTAGCCAGGTCCGATGCCATGGAGCTTTAAAGATGGTCACTAAGACCTTGAAACGCACCCGGAAGGCCACAGGCAGCCAGTGCAGCTCGCGCAGGAGCAGTGTTATGTGGGAGTATTTTGAAGCTCCCAAGATCCCCCGCATGGCCGCATTCTGCACTAACTGGAGCCTCTGGGTGCACCTCAAGGGGAGCCCCAGGTAAAGAGCATTACAGTAGTCCAGGCGGGAGATGACGAGAGCTTGAGTGACCATGTGTAGGGCATCACAATCCAGAAAGGGGTGCAACTGGCATATCAGGTAGACCTGATAGAAGGCCCCCCTGGCTACGGCTGTCAGGTGGTCATCTAAGCCTGGACAGCTGAGCACCCAGGAGGACACCCAAGTTGCGAGCCCTTTCTGCGGGGGCTAATAACTCGCCCCCGATAGCCAGAGATGGAACTACCTGGCTATGTCGTGGCGCCGGAAACCACAGCCACTCGGTCTTGGATGGGTTGAGCCCATTCCTCCCCATCCAGGCTCGCACAAGCTTCCAAGCACCGGGACATGACGTCAGCGGCATTGTTGGGGTGGTTAGGGGTAGAGATGTACAGCTGGGTGTCATCAGCGTACTGATGGAATTCTACCCCAAAACCACGGATGATCTCACCCAGCGGCTTCATGTAAATGTTGAACAGGAGGGGTGAGAGGACCGACCCCTGAGGCACCCCACATATAAGGGGCCTCGACATCGACCTCTGCCCCCCTGTCAACACAAATTGCGACCGGTCGGAGAGGTAGGAGGAGAACCACCGTAATACGGTGCCTCCCAACCCCAACCCCCCCAGCCGCTGCAATAGGATACCATGGTCGATGGTATTGAAAGCCGCTGAGAGGTCTAATAGGACCAGGATAGAGGAGCAACCTGTCCCGGGCCATCCAGAGATCATCTACCAATGCAACCAATGCTGTTTCCATGCTGTACCCAGGTCGGGAGCCGGACTGGCGCACGTCGAGATAGGCAGTTTCCTCCAGGTGCTGGGGGAACTGTCCTGCCACCACACTCTCAACAACCTTCACCAGGAAGTGAAGGTTGGAGACCAGATGGTAGTTGGATAACACAGCTGGGTCCAGGGAGAGCTTCTTGAGGAGGGGCCTCACCACCAAGACGGTTGGCAAGAACCCCTCACTCAAGCAAGCATTAACAATCCCCTGGAGTCAGCCTCGTGTAACCTCCTGGGAGGCCAGTACAAGCCAGGAGGGACACGGGTCCAATAAACGTGGTGGCATTCAGCTGCCCCAGTATCCTGTCCATGCCATCGGGAGTCACAGGATCAAACTCAGCCCAAATAACGGTCTCAAGACCTGTCTCTGTCATCCTGCCCGGACCAACCCAATTGGAGGCTAACTCGCCCCGGATCTGAGCGATTTTATCCTGCAGATATCATCCAAATTGATCTGCACAGCCCTCTAAAGGAGCTTCCCATGGCCTCTGCTGAAGGAGGGAGCGGGTGACCCTAAACAGGGCGGCAGGACAGTTATCTGCGGATGCGATGAGAGCGGCGAGATAATCCCATTTCGCCACTCTCATCGCCACAAGGTAGGTCCGCAAATGCGACCTCACCCGTGTCCGGTCAGATTCGGCGTGAGTGGACCTCCAGATGCTTTCTAGGCATCTCTTCTGGCGTTTCATTTCCCTCAGCTCCTCAGAAAACCAAGGAGCCAAGGTAGATCGACGCTGAGTGAGAGGTCGCAAAGGCGTGACCCGGTCCAAAGCCCCCGTGGCCGCACTATTCCAGGTGGTCACTAGGTCCTCAGTCGAGTCGCAGGCCAGGGATTCAGGTATTGGCCCAAGCTCCATCTGGAACCTATCAGGGTCCATCAGGCGCCTGGGGCAGAACCATCTTGGCACGTCTGGTTCCACCTCCCCACGGTGGGGTGCAGCAGTTGGAAAGTCAAGCTGAAGGAGAGAGTGATCTGACAATGACAGGGGTTCGATGGCTAATTCCCATAATCCAAGAACACTCGTCCACTGGCCGGAGACAAAAACTAAATCCAGTGTGTGTCCCTCAGTGTGTGTGGGGCCATGAATTACTTGGGTCAGGTCCATGGCCGTCATGGAGGCCATGAACTCCCGAGCCGCCTCAGATGCTTCGTCTACTGATGGCAGGTTGAAATCCCCCGTGACTAAAAGCCTGGGGGTATCAACCGCCACCTTGGTGATCACATTGAGGAGCTCAGGTAGGGCTGCTGATACATAGCGGGGAGCCAGGTACACTATCAGCAAACCCAACTGCCTCCCATGACCCCACTTCACACAGAGGGATTCACAACCGGCTGTCTGTGGCACAGTGGTCTCCCTCGGTTCAAGACTTTCCTTAATAACAACCGCCACCCCCCCTACATTGGGCCCGTGGCTGATGAAATGCCCGGTAACCTGGTGGGCACATTTCCACGAGGGCTACTCCCCCCTTATGGCCCAGGCAGGTCTCCGTGATACCTACCAGGTCCGGCTCCCCCTCCGACACCAAGTCGTGGATGAGGGTGGCTTTGTTAACCACGGACTTGGCGTTGCATAGCATCAGCCTAGGGCCCTGGCTCTGAGATCCCTGACTTCCTGGGTTGCAGGAAGAGCCTTGAAGATAGGAGCGCATGACCGCTTGTAAACAGCGGGTGCGCCCTCCCGGCACGTGATATGGTCTCCGGCTCCCGTCATATCTACCCCTCCCCCAGACCGTCCTGATGGTATAGCCCTCTGTTAAGTGAACCTTAGCCTCCCCCCCAATATCCGACCCTATTGCTTCCCCATCGGGACCATAGGCCAGCCTGGAGGTGTTCCTTAGTGGGTTATTTCCCTCACCCACCACCCTTATCCCAGGTAACCCTCCCCCCTCCCTGGGACCCCTTAAAAGCCGAATTAAAAAAAACCCTAAAAAAACCCTTATAGCCTAAAAGACCTATATATAAGGAAAACATAAGTTAATCCACCAGTTGAAATCCCCAGATGTCATAGAGAAGCTTCAGGAAGGCCAGAAATGAGGGTAAAAGGCCTCCTCCCAAGAGAAGGCATGATGGGCCACTTGCCTTGGGGTCTGAATGTGAGCCACATCATGCCAAGAAGTCATAGCTATTTTTGTAACCGATGCAGGTTCTTTATTCAGTTGATACAGCTGCCCTGAGTAGTATATGCCTGATGCATCTCTCCATGAGATAAATTCAGGCAAAAATTCCATAGGCCAGTCATAATCTCCCACAACATTATATGCCCATCTTGCTTCTTGTTCTGAGGATTCCTCTCTTCACCTCCTCTTACACGGCACCACATTTGAGGCATGGATATGTGGCAGGGGTAATATCATGGCCCATGGTTTTCACAAGAGGCATCTGGTTATATCCTTCCTGTTCTTCATTCTCTTGTTTGACACTCTTTCATTCAATCCTAACTCCAGGGCAAAAAGTCATTTGGGCTCAGGAGAAAAGTGACAGAACAGATGGAAGTAAACAAAAAGGCAGAATGTTCCCTTGAACACATTTTATTCTAAATTGTACTCCTTCCCTTTTTTAGATATTAGTGGAATAGATGTATAAATAGATGCTTCCACATCTGCTGCTAAACAAGTGTCTAAATATGGCCTTCACTCTGAGGAAGACATTTTCAGGGATCTTTTTTTTATATTGAAAAAGTTTTATTGGTTTTACATTTTTCTATAGGGTAGGGTAAGGGATACAAAGAAATTTTGAGAGCATTCACGTCAGAGTCGTCGGCCCTTCCGAGACCTCAAAATACACAATAAAAATAACAAAAAAAAACATTTTTCATAACACTACAAGGTAAAAGCAAGTACATATACCTAAATTCTCAGTTCCATGCTGTCAGACATTTACAAAAAATCCAGAACAGATATTATGCAAAATTGTTCAGAAAAATCAAGGCAAAGTTATTTTTTCGATCTAAGTCTTTTGGCTATTGTATCTTCTTTTTCTCCTCCCTGGCCCCCAGCGGGCGGGGCCGTGGCCCCCTCCGTCCCCCCTGGATCTTCCCCCAGGGCAGAGGAATGTTTTTTAAGAAAGGCTTCCGCCTCAGCAACTGTTTTAATCCTCACTCTTCCTCCTTCCCAGAACACCAGCATCCCTTCAGGTGTCACCCACTTGAACCAAATCCCATGATCAAACAATGTTTTAGACAAGAAGGAAAGTTTCCTCCTTGCTTCTCGAATTTTTCTAGGAATCTGCTTCAAGATAGTGACCGTTTTTTGTTGGTAAATTAAAGGGTTCTCTCTCTGCGCCCTCAGGATTACCTCTCTGGTTGACCTTCTAACAAATTTCACATGTATCTCTCTAGGCACTTCATTTATCCTGGCATATGCTGAGTTAATTCTATAGGCTAGGTCAATGTCCCCCCTGATCTCATCTTTAGGTTTTTGTAAATAGTCTGCTAAAATTGTACTCATGAGATCAGGAAGGCATTCACCAGACTCCTCCAGAACGTTCTGAAATCTCAAAAAATATGTCATTCTTTCCATATCAATCCTAGATACATACCCATCTATTTCCCCAACCTCTTTAGTAACATTTTTAATCTCTCCCTTAACCCCCACCAACCCCCCTTCCAATTCTTCAGTCTTCTGTGTGTTTTCCAGCACCTGCTTTCTTGTATCCAATAGCTCCTTCTTGAAATTGATGTTTTCAGCCCTCTGGGCCTGAATTTCGTTTACCAAAGTTTGTATAACAGTTTCAAGAGAAGCCATCTGTTGTTCTAAACTTGCCAGTGCTGTTTCTTGATCCATGATTAACTGTTAAAGTCAATGCCAGCCAAAATGGCGTTTTCAGGGTGGGGTTGGTGAGACTAACCGGGAGCCAAAAGTTCAGATCAAGGTTGAAACGTTGTAAAATTCAGAAACCAAGAGAGAGACAATTTTCCAGCTCAATAGTTATAATAACGAAGGTAATCCAGAAAGGAATCACAAATCCAACAAGAAAAAAAATTCTTCATTAATATCCAGAGAGAGTCCCACTTGTAAAGAGACGCTGGGAATTTTCCATAGTTAAAATAGTCAGGCAGGGATAAAGAAAAGCCACTTTCCACCGCCCATCTCAGAGCCCAGAGGAGAGAGTAGAAAAATAAATTTTTTTTAACCAGCCAGACCTAGACACAATGTTCCCTTGTTAGAGACCGTCCGGATTTAAGATTTCCGCTTTCTCTGCCAGAGAAGCCATTTTCAAGTGCCGCTTAAGTCCGAGGGGGGGTTTTTGGAAACAAGCACCCCCCTCCCAGTCCATTCAGCCCGGCTGGCAGCAAGGAAAAAAAAGTCTTTTTAAAACTCACTCTCCCTCGCAGCTGAAGCCTCGGCAAACCTTCCGATCTCTTCCGTTCAGCCCTCTACATTGCTGTGAATGGCGCCGACAGCCGTTGGCGAAGGGAGAACCCCCCGCAGCATGTTCCTCCTCACCTAGGTCGCGGAGGGGATCGCTCTCCCCACCGCCGTGAGGAGAAACGTCTCCTCCAAGCCGACCCTACGGGAGACCTCCGGTAACCGGATGTCTCGCCCCCGTGGGGGGGCAGAAAAGGCAACAAAGCGGCGAGCGAGCCCCAGGCTCGCCCGTCGCCGCTGGAGCCGGAACCGGAAAACCGACATTTTCAGGGATCTTTGATCCTGGCAACAGTGTATCTTGGCAATGTTAACCAGTAACCCTTGTACAGTGCTTTCTTTCAAAGAATAATTACTTGATTGAATAGGCACACATAAATTCAAAACAATAAAAATATTTAAGAGAAAATGAAAAATAAATATAGGGGGAACAAAAACCAATAAACTCATCTATTGCATTCTAGAGCAAAGACACCATTCCTGAGAAGGCCTGCTCATACAGTAAATAACAAGTCACTATTCCAAGCACATATAAAATGTTTATTGTCTACTGGGTGTCCCAGTCCCAGGTCATTAAATATCATAGGTAAACCCCTGATTGCGGCTTGGTAGCCAATCAAGAATCAGTGCAATAGCTTCAGCAATGGGGCACCATATACACATCATGCCCCATTCAGCAACCAGCCCATCTAAACCATTATCACACCCAGTTCTCACCAAAGCAAGGCTGCATAGACAAATGTCATACTTGGGAATGTTGCACTGGAATTCCCATCATTCAGTCCCAAAAGACAAAGCATGAACCCAGAATCCCTCCTGCTCTCACATGATACCTTTCAGGGGTGTTACTGCATACAGCCCCAAAACCAACATTGGCCTTCCTTATTTATTTATTTTTATTTTATTAAATTTATATCCCCCCCCTTCTCCTTGTTAGGACCCAGGGCGGTTACGACCCTTAACTGCAGCCTTCCCAAAGAATAAGATAGTGACTAGGTGGGCAACTAGTTACATGCAGGACCTTTAGCTGGCTCATTACTGGCAACTAATAAAATATCGCCCTAACCATTCAGGCTGTTGTGGAAGAACAGAAAGTTATTGATTTTGTAGAAATTGGTCCCACCTGCTGTTCTGATATGTTTGCTGGCACAATTCCTCTTTGCTGGTGAAATGGCCCACATCTATCTCAAATTCAGCCCTCTGAAAGAGTCAGTTTCTAGCTGAATGGAAGATATTCTTATGCAAAACTCAACTGCTTTCATGTTTGGTGGCTTTTTCTGGCCTTAAATTTTTAATCCTCCTTGGAATTATTTGTACATATTTTTTAAATATACACTTTGCAAGAAACTCCCACTACAATCCACAGGGAAAGGCCAAAGGTAAAGTGACAGGTGTGATCGAGCCCACTTCTCTGTACATCTTCCCTGGACACAATGGCGAGGACCGGTGGGGTGGAGCTGGAAAGGTAAGAGGCGTGCCTCGCATCCCAACCTCACCAAATCCCACCCCAATTCTCTTCCCTGCTGTGCCTTTGCCAAGGACTGACAGATTGGTGGGGGGGGGGGGAGAATGAGGTGCCTCTCTTATCTGTCCAGTCCCGCTGCCTTCCTCACTATTGTGTCCAGGGAAGCCCATGGAAAAAAACCTTGAGTTCAAATCATGAGGTTTTTTTTACAAGGGGATTGATTGGACGAAAGGGCAAGGAATACAGTGGGGCTAAACAGGTAAGAGGCGTGCCTCGCTTCTCCACCCCCACCTCTCATTCCTAGCTAAAGAAACGGTGGGGAAGAGAACCAGGCAGGCTGCCTTTACCATTGGGGCGAGGTGAGTGGTGTTTTTGCATGGGAGGGAACAGGCATGTGTGTGTGTGTGTGTGTGTGTGTGTGTGTGTGTGTGTGGTCGCATTGCTTGCCTTGCCACTCTTTTTGCGGCAGGCTCTTTGCACAGGAGGGAACGGGTTTCCTGCCGCTCTTTTTGCGGCGCGTGAGGCATGTCCCGCTTCCCCCACTCCGGCCTCACCTCCTCACCTGGGTTGTTTGCATTTAAAGCAACCAGTGATAATGGCGGGGACCGGTTGCGCATGCACTTAAATAGTTGGGGTGGACTTATTTTCAGGGGGGGGGTTATTATGGCACATGCTCTGAAAAGTCTGATTGGGCTTATTAGGAGGACATGTCATAGTTTTGGGGAAACACAGTAAGTCTAAGTGCTATTGCTATTAAGGATCCATGTGATATATAATAAGCATGTATATGTATACACACTGAGCAGTGACTCAGTGACTAAGATGCTGACCTTATTGATCAGAAAGGTTGGCAATTCAGTGCTTCGAATCCCTAGTGTCGCGTAACTGAGTGAGCTTCCATTACTTGTCCCAACTTCTGCCAACCTAGCAGTTCAAAAGCATGTAAAAATGCAAGTAGAAAAAATAGCAACCACCTTTGGTGGGAAGGTAACAGTGTTCCATGCGCCTTTGGCATTTACTCATGCCGGCCACATGACCACGGAAAAGTCTTTGGACAGCACTGACTCTTTGGCTTTGAAGCGGAGATGGGCACCGATCCTTAGAGTTGTGAATGACTAACACATATGTGTGAGGGAACCTTTACCTTTACCTTTTACACACTGAACTATTAAAATGCAGCTTAACATTATTTTTAAAGAGATTGTGTAGAATTATGAAAAAGTAAAATGATTATTATTAAATGTTCCAGTAAAGTGCCATAGATATGTGAAACAAATAGATAAGGATACAATTATCTGGACAATATGTTTCCTTTTCAGCCTGAAACTGACTCTAGTACTTACAAGATTGATGATGTACTTTAAAGATAAAATTATGGAGTACTTTGAGGATTCCAGTCATGGCATATGTCCTAACATATGTTCCTTCAGTACCCATTTATGTGGCATTGAACAAAAACTTAACTTTTAGGAAGGAATCCTAGTCTGACCTAATTATTTTGATATTTAGCAATGTTTCAAACAAACAATATGACCTGAAAAAATTCACCTGAACAGTCCTCTAATGTATGCTTTTTGGTGACATAAATTTTGTAGGGCTCTACTGATATCTGAATCACCAAAACAAATGAACATAGTGGGTTTTGACCTTGCAAAGAAACTCTGAGAATTTGCCCCATCCAGCTAGTATTATAAGAAACTTTAAAGTTAAATAGGCAACATGGATAGCAGTACTTATTAATGGGGTTAAATCTCAATGCTGATCCAAACCATTCTCCTTGATTTGTGCCATTCATGCAAGTGAAACAAAGGTTTCACAAGAAGAGTATTCATGGATCTAGGAGGAAGGTAAGTCAGTGAAAAGATGCCAGTGCATTTTCCCCCTATGGTTTCTTTATTTTACTTTTTAACATACTTGAGACAGGTCAAGGTAGTTGTGATAATGATGACTCAAATAAGCAGGGGATTGTGGTCCAAAATGAAGAACTTATTTTGGAAAGGCGAAATGGGGAACCAGGTATCACACGTCAGTCACTCAAGAAGAACAGGGTATGCAAAAAGAGAACTCACCTCTGGTTGGTGATTCAATCATAAGGGATGTAAATTTAGAAAAGGATACAGAGATTGTAAAAGAAGTCAGGTGTCTGCCGGGTGCTACTGCCAGCAGAGACAAGAGGCGTATTCTTAAGATAGTCAAGAATGTAAGTAAGGACAGTGACGTTGATGCTATTATACATTTTGGCACAAATGAACTGTCCCAAAAAGATGTACCTTCTGTGCAGAATGCTTTCCAGAGCTTGGGATATGAACTTAGTAGTATAGGTTGTATGCTTATCTTTTCAGAGGTTTTACCAGTATATAAGGAACAAAAAGGGAAGTGCCAGCGTGTAGCAGAGTTTAATGCATTGCTAAAAAAAGTGGTGTAAAAGGGAAGGCTTTGGTTTTATTAGTCATGATGCCTGCAGCTGGTCCAATGAAAATCTGTACAAAAGAGATGGTTTGCACACATCCAAGAAAGGGATTGAGTTACTTGGCATTACATTTGCAGATTTTCTGGATAAACATTTAAACTGAACAGCGGGGACAGAGAATTAACTGATACAGAACATTTCTGTCCCCAGTAATCTAAAATTCATAGGGTTATCAGTGCATGTAACATAGATGTTTGTGCGGGTAAGATTATCACTCCTGCTCTCAAGCAAAACCAAGCATTCCATAATGAGTGCCATACCATGTGCATGAATCATACAAGAGGCAAGAAAATAGGGGCAGTCATGCATAACATAGGTTATGTAGACAGTAAACACAGGGTCAATCAAAATGGATTCAAATGTCTATACACCAATGCACAGAGTATGAGGAATTAGCAGGACGAATTAGAAATTCAAGTAAAAGAGGGCAGATATGATATTGTTGCCATTACAGAAACTTGGTGGGATGAAACCGACAAATGGAACATACAGCTAGAAGGATTTAAATTATTTAAAAGAAATAGACCAAATAAAAGAGGAGGTGGAGTTGCACTATATATAAGAAATAACTACATCTCTACAGAAATAGAGCATAAGTATGATGAGAACTATCTTGAATGCATTTGGGTCACTATTAAAGGTTGGGGGGAAATAGGTCTATACTACAGGCCACCCAACCAAGCAGAGGAAGTAGATGAACTTTTTGCTAGTCAGCTAACCAAGGAAGCACACCACAATAGTAATGGGGGGTTTTAACTACCCTGACATCAACTGGGAAACAAATTCTGCACCAAGTGGAAGATCCAACAGATTCGCAATGAAGAAAGGCTTGCCACAAAAGTAAAAAATAACGAAAAAAGCTTCTTCCAACATATTAAAAACAAGAAAAAAGTTAAAGAAACAATTGTTCCACTGCTGGCAGAAAGTGGCAAGAAGGTGACAAGCAACAGGGAGAAAGCAGAACTATTTAATTCATTTTTTGCATCTGTCTTTACACAAAGGGATAAAACAGTCCAATCTATCAAAAACAGCACCACAAAAATCAGATTAGTAACACAAGTTGAAATAGTGAAGAAAATAGTAAGTGAACACCTGTCTATCCTAGACGAATTCAAATCACCAGGACTGGATGGATTGCACCCCAGGGTTCTGAAGGAACTGGCAGACAAGATATCAGAACCACTGAACTATATCTTTCAGAGATCCTGGAGCATTGGGAAACTGCCAGAGGACTGGAAAAGAGCTGATGTGGTTCCCATCTTCAAAAAGGAAAAAAGATAGAGCCAAGAAATTACAGATCCATCAGCCTGACCTCAATACCAGGAAATATTCTGGAAAAAATAATCAAGCAACAAATTACTGAACACCTAGAAGCAAACAAAATAATAGCCAAAAGCCAACATGGATTTGTCAAAAACAGATCATGCCAGACTAATCTTATTGCATTCTTGGACAAAGTCCAAGTTTACTTGGACTTCAGTAAGGCATTTTAAAAGTAGACCATAACCTACTACTAGATAAAGTAGAAGAATGTGGGTTAGACAGCATCACCACCAGATGGATTCGTAACTGGCTGACCAACCGCACTCAACGTGTAGTCCTCAATGGAACTGCATCTACATGGAAGGAAGTATGCAGTGGAGTCCCCCAAGGCTCTGTTTTAGGCCCAATACTCTTCAACATCTTCATCAATGATTTGGATGAGGGAATAAATGGGGAACTCATCAAATTTGCAGACGACACCAAGCTGGCAGGAATAGCCAACACTCCAGAAGATAGGCTTAAGATACAGAAGGATCTTGACAAACTTGAACATTGGGCACTATCTAATAAAATGAAATTCAATGGCGAAAAGAGTAAGGTTCTACATTTAGGCAAAAAAAATGAAATGCACAGGTACAGTATAGGTGGTACCTTGCTCAATAGCAGTAACTGTGAAAGGGATCTTGGAGTCCTAGTAGACAACCATTTAAATATGAGCCAGCACTGCCAAAAAAGCCAACACAGTTCTAGGCTGCATAAACAGAGGGATAGAATCAAGATCACGTGAAGTGTTAATACCACTTTAGAATGCCTTGGTAAGGCCACACTTGGAATACTGCATTCAGTTTTGGTCACCACGATGTAGAAAAGATGTGGAGACTCTAGAAAGAGTGCAGAGAAGAGCAAACAAAGATGATTAGGGGACTGTAGACTAAAACATATGAAGAACAGTTGCAGGAACTGGGTATGTCTAGTTTAATGAAAATAAGGACTAGGGGAGACATGATAGCAGTGTTCCAATATCTCAGGGGTTGCCACAAAGAAGAGGGAGTCAAACTATTCTCCAAGGCACCTGAGAGTAGAACAAGAAGCAATGGGTGGAAACTAATCAAGGAGAGAAACAGAACTGAGGAGAAATTTTCTGACAGTTAGAACAATTAATCAGTGGAACAGCTTGCCTCCAGAAGTTGTGAATGCCCCAACACTGCAAGTCATTAAGACGATGTTGGCTAGCCATTTGTCTGAAATGGTATAGGACCTCCAAGGTCTCTTCCAACTCTGCTATTGTATTATTGTATACAGATGCATTGTGCATCAAGTGCATGCGCAGCGGAACCGGCAGTAGTGATTGCCAGAACCCGCCCTTGGATGCAGTACTCTAGGCGTGGTCTTCCTAGGGCTTTATGGAGTGGTATTAGTACACTTGATCTTGATTGTATCCCTCTGTTAATGCAATTTAGGATTGCATTGGTTTTTTTGGCTGCTGCTGCACACTGTTGGCTCATATTTAGCTGTCTGTCCACTAAAACTCCAAGATTCTTCTCACAGTCACTGCTACTAAGCCTGGTTTCACCCAGATTATATGTGTACTTTGGGGGTTTTTTCATTTTGTTAGATAGGGCCCAGTGTTCAAGTCTGTCAAGATCCATCTGGATCTTAAGCCTATATGAAACATTTGTTTCATTATTACATTTTAATCTTTGATATTAATCACAATCCATTTTTGATGTTGAAATTTAGACATTTAGAAATTTAGGCTGAAGAAAGGTTTATTTTCAGAGGAAGAAATGTGCTGTCTTTGTGTCAGTAGATAATATACAGGTGCCTTAAGAGAGAAAATAATAGTACAATTTGCTGATAAGTGTTAGAATTCAGCATTCCTCTTTTATCAGTATATTACAAGGTGTAGATATTAGACACAACATGGAAATGGAATGTTCAGATTGGATGTAACATAACAGTCTAAGAAAGAATCAAAAGTGATAATGTTTACATGTGCCAACATGTGGCTTTTAAATATTTTTTGAAAATCTTCTATCCATGAAAATAAAGTATTTCTTATCTGGATGTCTGTATGATAGCTGGAATGTTACTATTCAGAGGATCCCAAAGCACAACATCAACCTATTTGCAGGAAACCTAATGCAAAATACCTTTTGAGGTAAGCTAGAGAGAAATGAGCAGTTGGCTGACTTTTAGGGGAATTGAAGTATATGCACCACAAAAAAAATGCAGAGCTCTGAGGTTTATTCTCTTGTGACAAGTTAAAAAGAATTGAGGTTGCTAGGGCAAGAAAATATGTGTGGAAAAGACAGATACCAATAAAAAGTGTTTCTCTTGGTTCATATATCTGCATTTGGAAGATGCCAACAATTCTGAAAATTGAGGCTTAAAAACTAGTTATACAACTAATGGAAAGAGAAATCCATACCTGATCTGTTTGTTGATCAGTCTTGTTTGCCAGTATTTGAATTTAAGGCTCTTTTATTTCTTTTGGGTTTTTTTTAAACAAATGATCAATTATTAATACTTCCTAGTGACAAGGTCCAACTTTTGGTTTTGTTTAAGGAGACCCATCCAACCAGCCTTGTTTTAAATGTACATTAAAAAAGATGCCTTTAAGTTAAGCTTCACTCCTTGTAGCTGCATCCATGCAATGTTCTTTTTCTAAGAAATTTTTCAACTTCTTCCTTGAGCCTAATAGCTCAGGAATTCTTAGGCTTGCAAATACCCACTAGCTTCTGAGATCAGTTGAGGTGACCTGGAACTGTATTGCAATCCAGGTTCAAAGGGGAGAAGGTGATTCAGGGTATGAGTGGGTGAATACTATATACCTGTCAACATCTACTTAAATCAAATGTGCTAAAGAAAAGATACAGCAACTTTAAGGAATTGTTCACAGGTGCAGTGCACACACCCTTGTACACACTGAATCATCTTGTCCCCTTGGAATCCAGATCACTGCACACTCCTGCATTAAATGTATATCTAGTATAACTTTTCTTTTAATTAGTTGAAATATACTAAACTAAAAATATTTTAAATAATTATGACTGTCTTTACAAGATGATATGCCAGCTTATCCAATATAGATCGGTAGGATAGCTTCATGACTGCATCTCTTCTGTTGTCTAAAACAGAAATGATTCTGAAATTAAGGTTTTTGTGGTTAAGGCTGGATAAATGAATTTATTTGACTGAATTTATTTAGCTGCAAAAAGAATTCAACAGTAGACATGAATACTTCTAATACTTCTTAAAAAATAGTACTTCAAAAGAAAAGCTCCTTGAAATCCACGTCAATAATATGACAGTTGCTCCCTCTTATGGCAAAAAGTATTAATGATGCAATATGTAGAAAATTATATTTCCCATTTAACATGATTTATTTCCTGTTTTACAAGAGATCAAATGTACCCAGTGTGTAATCTGTTAAAATTTACATTGTCATTGGCTCCAATATCATTTTTTAAAGATAATCTTTAAAAAACCTCTAAAATATTTTCAGTTCTGTTTTCAGGAATCTTAACTCTTTAGCCTCTCTCCTACCCTTATAGTACTTAGCACTTAGACTTATATACCACTTCACAGTGCTTTACAGCCCTCTCTAAGCAGTTTACAGAGTCAGCCTATTGCCCCTAACAATCTGGATCCTCGTTTTCCTGACCTTGAAGGAATGGAAGGCTGAGCCAACCTTGAGGCTGGTGAGAATTGAACTCTTGGCAGTTGGCAGAATTAGCCTGCAATATTGCATTCTAACCACTGCACCACTATGGCTCTTCCAGCACTTGAACCAGCACTTAGAAGTAATGTATGCTATTTGAAATCAAAGATAGAAGAAACATTGATCTTAAAAAAAACACCAACTCACCAACATTAGGTTATGAGGGTTGAAGAATTAATAGGATTAGGATTGAAGAAATTTTTCCCTCTTGTGCATCCTATTGTAGTTTTGTGTAGCATTAGACTTTATACTGAACTACATTTTCCTTTATCCATATTGCACCATATAGAATATCTGAAATGAATATTTGAACTGGGACTTTAGAAGAGGTTGTGGATGTTATTTCTCATTCCTTTCACACCACAGTTACCAATGTACACAAAGGATGCAGACAGAAATTGAAACACCAACCAAAATGTTTATCACTCTGAGAGGTGACCAGTCCATTTTATTAAACTTATTAAATACCTTTTCACTTTTTCCCCTCAGAATGACATTCTGTAATTATGTAGCTCCTTATGTAGCTCTTCACCAGACTTTTATATAATAGCATCTGATTGTTTAGATATTAACTATTTTCCCTCTCTTTTCAATTTTCTTATGCTTGACTTTCAGTTTTTTTAGAAGACATTTTTACTCTTTGGATCTTTGCCTTATTGCTTGCTTTTTTATATACAGTTAAAACAGGAATGCACAATCTTTTGATTAGGGTAGCTGGAGATACAAATGGAATTTTTCTTTTCTCTCTGTTTGTGTGAGTTTATAAGATTTCACTGGACAACAAAGTTTTTGTTTCCTGGACAGGTTTTTCTAGGTTTATCTTATAGATTTTTGGGTGCTAATCACAAAAATAACCTGTAATTTAACATCACATACCATTTTATAGAAATCTTCTGTTTTTAATACAATGATAATGTACGCTCTTCAGTACCTCTTGGCTATGATGCATGCATGAAAGGAACATATGAAAATATGGTACTGTTGTTGAAGCACATCCAGTACATAAGGTACAACTGAATATCTGTGGAGATTTAAAAGTAGTCACTTTGCTGCATGGAATGCAGCTTGAATATACCAAATACTCTTGTTACAAATGTATATAGGACAGTTGTGCAAGAGAATTGCATTACATTAAAAAGAAATAGCCACTCTAAAACAACTTTGTTCCAGGACATTTAAAAAATGGCTTACGAACCACTTGTTGACCCAACAAAGATATTTTTGTCTCTGCTTCATATAAAACTCAGACTGATGATTTAAAAAAAAAAGTAATGAAAAGGAAGATAAGGAGTTTCATTTTTTGAGACAGATGTTTCCAAGAATGCCAAGATTAAGGACGGTATTTTTGTTGGTTCACAGATGAGATATGACAAATGATTTGAAAATCTGCTACTGGGCCAGCTAAAATCACCTGGAAATTATTCAAGGATCTCGTTGAGAATTTTCTTAGTAACTACAGAGCAATTACACAGCAAACTATATTCAGCTAGTTGACAAAATTCTTATAGCATACAAGATCATAAGGTACATCCCGTCACTGAAGATTTATTTTCTGCATTCACACTTGAACTTCTTTCCTGAAAATCTAGGTGCAGTCAGTAACAAAAATGGCAAACGTTTCACCAGGGTATTGCCACAATGGAAAAAATGGTATCAGGGCAACTGAAATCCATCAATGCAGGCTGACTATTGTTGGACATTGTAGCAAAATGCATTGGACAATCAGTACAAATGAAAATCAGCAGCAAAACACTTTTAGCTTTGTTGAACTCATGCAGCATGTTGGAAACGTTGTGCAATTAAATACATTATGGTCATTAAATGTTAACTTTATAGCAATAGCATTTAGCAATAACATTTACACTTACATACTGCTTCACAGTGCTTTACAGCTCTCTGTAAGCGATGTACAGTCAGCATATTGCCCCTAACAACCTGGGTCTTCATTTTACTGATCTCAGAAGGGTGGGAGGTTGAAGTAACCTTGAACCAGTCAGGACTGAATTCCTGATAGTAGGAATGCAATACTGTATTCTAATCACTGCACCACCACGGCTCTTATTTCTTCATATTTCTTAAGATTCCTATGTTGTACCGTCATTCTGAAATTATATGTGTTCAATTTGAAGGGGGTCTATCATAATCACTAGATGTTTTTTAGAAAGCAAAACTTTTGAAAATATTTGTTGTACATTGTTATTTTTTTATTTATTTTATAGTCTATATCAGTGTTTCTCAATTTTGGCAACTTTAAGATGTGTGGGCTTTAATTCGTGAATTGCCCAGCTACCATGCTAGCTGAGAAATTCTGGAAGTTACAGTCCATACTTCTTAAAATTACCAAGATTGAAAAACACTGGCCAAAACTAGTCTTCTGAAATTTTCCACTTCAAAATAGCAGAAAAAAGATTCTGAGAGTGGCTACTTCTTTTGGGCTTGCTAGTTGAACATTGACAACCATACCATAAATTTCCATAAATCATACTCTTCTGTGTTTCTCTTCCTTGAAATTCATTTGACAATAAATTGTCATCTTCCCTGTATTGCATTTAATGGGGATTTATTGAATATATCCTCATAAGGAAAGCATAAGCATTCCTTAGTTTCTCATTGCATGAATGTGCAATACCATACTGATTTTCTAAATAAATCACTCTCTTGAACTTAGTTTCCTTCCTTTCCATCCTGCTTTTGAACTTACAATTTTTTCCAGAAGTGCGGTAGTATCTTTTTCAACAAATTTTATGGCGGAAGTGGTTGATGGAATCTGGAGTAATTCATTTCCGTGCTTCCATCTGATGAAAATATCATCAAATAAATCTTAAGTAAAGGAGGAGCTAGGGATAAGTGTTGAGAAAGCATTTTTCCAGACCAGCCTTGAAAAAGAGCTCTTCTATCACTAGCTGTATTGGAGGGAAGACAAAACTTTGACTGGAAAGATAATAATGAATTTGTTTGAAGATTAACAGAAAGCCTTGAACCCTATAGTGGCAGTGTCTGCTAAATTGGAAGAATGGCGCAACAGGAAAAAAATTGTGACATCGCAAATGATATTTTTCAGAGTATAAGACACACCAGAGTATAAGATAAGACGCACCATGATTTTGAAGAGGTAAATTTAAAAAAAAAGTTATTGCCCTCCCTGGCCCCCAGGAGCACTCTGCAGGCATCCCAAACCATCTGCACATCCCATTTCTTTGTGAAAAATGGGGCATGCAGGTAGTTTGGGAGGCCTGCAAAGTGCTCCTGGGGGCCAGGGAGGGCAAAAATGTGATGTGTGGGAGCTCGACCTTCTTAAAGAGTAAGGCGTTTATTGATCTCAAATCAACTTTTCTCTTCAGCGAGGAGGGAAAGACATGCGGGGGCTGCTGAATGGCTGCTGCTGTCCTTTGCTGGGACTGGCCCATTGGATGAGGAGGGGTGAGGATCCCTTCTATTTAGATTAATGGTTCCTTGCAGCGGCACCTAAGTGGCAAAAAGGAAGCATAAAGGAAACAAGGCTGCTTTGTCTCTCTCACACACACACATCCTAAATCCTCCAGGATCTGTCATGCAGCAAAGAGGTAGGTAGCTGGGCTCAACAGCAGCAGTAGCAATAAGCACGGCATGACAGATCTGGAGAGATTGGGGAGGGGGGGAAGGGAGCAAGGGAAGAGAACCAATCACCTCTGCAAGAAGACTTTTCTCAGGACCCTAAATCTCCACTTTCTCACCAGAAAAAGCTATTGGCATCGTTGGGATTTTGGCTAGTGAAAGAAGCACTGAATGGAAAGGAAACTTCAGAATGTGGCAGCTGCCAGGCTCCAGGAATACGGTGCTCCTGTATTCCAAAGTTTCCTTTCCATCCTGCGCTTGTTCCATTAGCCAAAATCCCGATGATGCAAATAGCATTTTTCCGGAGAGAAAGTGGAGATCTAGGGTCCTGAGAAAAGTCTTCATGGATAGTGTTTCTCTTCCCTTCCTCACCCCCTCCCCGAAGCCGCCTGGATCTGTCATGCTGCAAAGAGATACGATAGCTTGGCACAATAGCAATAAGCAGATCCAGGAGAGATGGGGGGGGGAGGCGGGGGGGGAAGGGAAGGGAAGAGGAACAATATCTCTATGAAGACTTTTATCAGAACACTAGACTTCCTCCCCCCCCCCCCAATCTCTCCAGATTCTCAGCAGCCAAAGCCTTTGAATCAAGCTTGATTGTCCCCATTTCAGGTTTTTAACTTCTCAAACTAGCATTCTGAGAAATCTATCATCTCTGAGCACATTTCGTTTGTAGGAGGAGGAGGAGGAGGAGGGCAACTTAAAGCAGCGCCTCCTTAAACCAAAGCCTCTGAGTAACTGGGAAAGAAAGGCGTACTTTTCGGGTGGCAGTTTCCAGCAGATTCCAAGTGCGGCTTTCTTTCCCAGTTACTCAAAGTCTTTGTTATACTCCGCCCTCGCCCTCCTCCTCCTGCAAGCGAAAGGTGCCTCAGAGATTCAGCGAGCAACTCAGGGGAGACAATGGCCACAATTTCATTCCCCAGCAACGTGAGGAGCCGCTGCCACTGCCACCATCCCCTAAGCCCTCCTGTGAGTCGAGCCAAGCGGGAGTCCGGAAAGCGAGACCTCTCTCTTTTCCAGCCATCACGATCTCTGCAGTGCCAGATTCACCTGCCCCTTTTTCACACCACCCAGGCAGCTACATTCGGAGTATAAGACGCACCCAGATTTTCACCCTCTTTTCTGGAGTAAAAAGGTTTGTCTTATACTCCCAAAAATACGGCATGTTTGAAATTCAAAAGCTATTAGTTGTAACAGAGAGAATTGAGAAGAGATTGGAGAACATGGAATACAAAACAGAAAAATTTGATGGAAAAACTGAGGACATTTATCAAATGAAGAAAATGGAGGACAAAGTTCAAAAAATGGAAGAAAAAAATGAGCAAAGAGATAAGAAAATTGTGGATACTGACAACAAAGTGGGCGTGATTGTAAATGGCAAGAGTGGAATATGGAAAGAGGAGATAGACGAATTGGAACTCTACCCCAGACTTCAAAGTATAGAAGAAGAAAAGAGAGAAAAATTGATGGAGATAAGAAGAGAAATCTTGACAGAAGCACCAAAGACAAGCTGATAGAAGGAACAAATCGTGGATTTTGAGCTTTTATGAGAAACGAAAGGAACAACATGCTGTGAAGAGAAGTTTATGCAAGATCTATCAAGAAATTAACTAGAATACTAATGCCACAAATGGCAAGAGATTTCGTTTCCGGTTTCTGAAGGCAACAGACATACTTTGTGCTTCGTCCACCGCTTGCTGTGCCGGTGGGCTTCTTCGGAAGCACGGAAGACCCCGGGGGGGGGGGGGGCTTCTGCCGTAGGAGCGGCTCGCTGGGAGCCCCCAGCCTCGCTCTAGGAGCTGGCAAGCAAACAGGGGGGGGCAAACTTTGCCTCTTCGCCGGACGGAACCTGGGAGCAATGCCAGTTCAATCAACTTAGAATGGAAATTGGAGGGGGGAGTTTTCAACCCCCCCTCAGATGAAGCGGCAATTAGGCGATCCCTCTCCATTGAAATGGAGAGAGGAAAGGATTAACTTGCTATTTGAACAAACTATGGAAAAGAATTGTATCGTATCGCATTTGCAACAGTTTTCTATGGAGCTCTTTTAAAAAGAAAGTAAATGGAACTTTCACTTTTCTTCCTGACAGAAGGCAGGGCAAGATGGCTTCTCTTTGTTCTCCACTCATAACTCCTCTACAGTGGTGAAGCTTTTCCCTCCATAATTACCAAAGAAGGATTATAAACTTTTTACTTCAGACATTCCTCCCAGAGGCTCCCAAGTCTCTCCCAATATGTGGATTCCTGGCTGTGGACTATAAGATTTCCTTTTTCTTGAACTCTTAGGACTCTTAGGACTGAACTCTCACTCGGACTCTCTGATACCTTGGACTGTCTCGGTCGTCCGTTTCTCCGGTGCCATTTCTTTGTCAACTAAGAAACTAGAACTGACACAATGGCTTTCAGAAAGCCACCAACGGGAAAGTCAGCTTCTGCCCCATCCTCTGCCATCTCCAGCCCGACTACACAGTCGAAGATTTCTACACTTTTACAGAAAGAACCTGCTGGAGAGGGCTCAAAGGATCAGTTGGTTGTAGAAATGTTTTGGGAAATAATGAAAAATATGAATAGCATGAATGAAAATATGAATGAAATGCGGAAAGAAATGTCAGATTTAACATTAGAGCTCAGGGAAGCGCAATGAAGCACAACGGAAAATAAACAAAAAATTGAGAAGCTAGAGAAAGGGGTGGCTGAGATAGAGGAAGAGGTGAAAGGGATTCAGAGGGAGGGTTTAGAATTAGGAGCAAACATGACTAAAATTGAATTTGAAAGAATGTCTTTTTTTCTCAGGTTCCAGAATGTACCAGAGTCAGAAAATGAAGATCTTAAAGATCTTATGAGTACAATATTAGCAGAATACCTTAAAAGAGAGAAAGATCGACTCTGGTGGGATATGGACCTGGTTTATAGAATTAATTCAACTTATGCTAGGATAAATAACGTACCAAGAGAAGTTCATGTTAAATTTCTTAGGAGATCCACAAGGGATGAGATATTGAGGGCTCAACGGGATGGAATTTTAAAATATCAGGATAAAGAAATAATCATTTTGAAACAGATTTCTGAAAAAAATTAGAGAAATAAGGAGGAAGGAAGTATTCCTTCTTGTCTAAGAAATTATATAAAAAGGGAATATGGTTCAAGTGGTTATTGCCAGAGGGAATGCTGATCTTCTGGGAGGGAGGTAGAGTAAAAATCAAAACACTAAGTGAGGCGGAGGCTTTTATTAAAAAACATTCTCCCCAGTTGGGAGATGAAGATGGGGGGATGGAGGGAGCGACGGCCCCGCCCGGGGACAGGGAAATTGAAATTGAAATTTGAAATTGAAATTTATTAACCGCACCCTCTCCCCACAGGGACCCGGGGCGGTGCACAGGCAGAGCTAAAAACAATATACAATAAATACAACATACATACATTAAAATAGAATTAAATAATATTTACCCGTGCTAAAAATATAAAATTAAGAACCCACTAAAATTTGGAGTCAATAGACAGAGAGAACTATTCAAGGCCGGCCAGTCGAAAGAGATAGGTCTTCAATTTTACACGGAAGGAGCGGAGGTCAGTGGTCGTCCTAATATCAGGGGGAAGGTCGTTCCAGAGGGCCGGGCCCGCCACAGAGAGCGCCCTTCCCCTGGGCGTCGCCCGCTGACAAAGTCTAGTGGACGGCACCCGGAGAAGCCCCTCTTTGTGGGAGCGAATCGGTCGTGAGGATGTGTGGGGCAGGATCCGATCTCGCAGATAGCTAGGTCCCGAGCCATGGAGCGCTTTGAAGATGATAATTAACACCTTGAAGCGCACCCGGAAGACGACAGGTAGCCAGTGCAGCTCGCGCAAGAGCGGTGTTACGTGGGCAAACCTAGAGGTGCCCATAATTGCTCGCGCGGCTGCATTCTGAACTAACTAAGGGAAGAGGAGTCAATTGCAAAAAGACTTAGATCGCAAAAATGATTTTATTTGAAATACTATTGTAATTGTTGATACAAGATAAAATGGCAAAAAAAAAAAAGATAATTGAATATATAGACTATACAATGTAATCTTTTTAAATGTTTATCCTTTACTTTTAAAATTGCAAATTTATGAAGTTTTGGGAGGGCCACCACCAACGGCAGGGAAGCTACCAAAATGTTACCTTTACCCTATACCTTTTCCCTTGTAAAAATTTTGAAAACCAATTAAATACTTAAAAAAAAAATTAACTAGAATACTAATGGCACAAATTGCAAGAGATATAAGACTGCACTATTACTGGAAAGATACAAGTTGATGTAATGAAAGTGTATAATAAAAACTAAGCTAAACTTAGTTATTTGTAGTAGGTATAAAATGAAGTTTTAATAGTTATAGTTAAATAATGATTAATAATGATAATAATGCATATATAGATATTACTGTATTTTTCAGAGTATAAGACACACCTTTTTTCATCTAAAAAGAGGCTGAAAATCTCGGTACGTCTTATACAGTGAATACAGCATTTTTTTGCCTTCCGAAACCCCACCCCCTTTACCAAAATGGCTGTGCCTACCCTTAAGGAGGTTTCCAGAGAGCTCCTGGGGGCTGAGGAGGGCAGAAATTAGCCTAAATCGGGCCATTTTTTGCCCCCCCAGTCCTCAGCAGCACTCTAAAAGCCTCCATAGGGCTATGCATTCAATTTATTTGACACAAAAATGTTTTCGCAATAAATGGGCCGTTTATTTGCTCATTTTCCACCCCCCCCCAGGAGCACTCTGCATGCCCCCCCACAAGGCTAGTCATGCTTTTTATTTGAAGAAAAATGGCCCCGTATTCGCAGAGAAATGAGAAGTTTTGGGGAGGTTTGCAGTCCAAAAGCACTTTCGGAAAGCTCTTTTGGAAGGCTCTTTAACTGTTTCTGTGCCAGGAGAAACAAAGTCTTAAGGTTTGCCAGTGATTTCCTTCTCCAGGATAAATACACCTGGAAACATCAACCTACCTACCTACTCTCTCTCTCTCTCTCTCTTTCTACTTACCTACCTACCTACCTACACACACACACTCTCTCCCTACCTACTATATTTCTCTATTGCTCTCTCTATCCTTCTACCTACCTACCTACCCACATACACTCTCCTTACCTACCTACCTACTGTATTTCTCTCTCTCTCTCTACCTACTGTATTTCTATTTCTCTCTCTATCCTTCTACCTATCTACCTACACACACACTCTCCTACTGTATTTCTCTCTCTCTCTACCTACTGTATTTCTCTCTCTATTTCTCTCTCTATCCTACCTACCTATCTACTTACACACACTCTCTCTCCTTACCTACCTACTATTTCTCTCTATTTCTCTCTATCCTTCTACCTATCTACCTACCTACCTACACACACTCTCTCCCTCCCTACCTACCTACTGTATTTCTCTCTATTTCTCTCTCTATCCCTTTATCTACCTACCTACTTACTCTATCTATCTACCTACCTACCTACCTACCTACCTACCTACCTACCTACAGTAGGCTATCTCTCCATTGTTCTACTGCTTTACAAGATGCTGGCATATTGTGGAGCTATGAATGTGCCAAAGTTAAGATAACTAGGTGACAACAAACTCACACAACTTGCTGGCAAGGCACAATGTATTGACATCTTTGTTGGTGTTCCTGATGGCTTGTAGTTCTGGGAAATGCTGATGTAAAATGCCTCAACATTCATGGTAGCTAAAATAGATTTTAAATAAATTTAGTGTTAGAGAGTGTTAGAGAGATTGCCAATGAAATTCCACCTTTTTAGGAACTCAGTGGTGTTTATCAAGTAACTGGAAATCTGGTGGCATAAAAATCTAGAATATAGAATTCTTGAAACCTAATAGTTGTGATGCTTCTGATGCCTAAAGACAATGGGATGGCCTGGGTGACCTGGAATGTGTAGCGGGGGTAGAAGGGAAAAGATATTTTGTCATGGCCCTTGGCATGTCTCCATTTAGATAGTCTTACTGTGAAGTTTCCAAAAGATGCCCTAAGTAAATTACGAGTCTCGAGACAAAGTTCAAAGGAAATTCAGTCATTTATTAGGAGCAACATTTTGACATTATCTTCTGCTGTGGAGCCAAATCTGATTTCCACTTAATGGCATTTGAACTTTACCCATGTCTCCCCTCCCCTCGGTCTGTGTCACAAATCACATCCACCAATGAGGTGCTGCAGCAGGCTATGATCTTGTGTGCCTCACACACTAGCTGCAGAAATATGAGATGTGACTCTGGCCAAAATTATGCATGGAATGCATAATTTCTATGTCAGCTTGATAATAGTCATGGAAACGCTTTACAAGCTGACATCTGGCTGCCCTCACTTCCCAAAAGCGACCTGTGTGAAACAAAAACAATTTGAGAACAGGTATATAATTTAGGGATGCGGAGCCCGGTGTTTACCTGTCTGTTTCTTATAGGTTTGTGCTGCTTTAACCAGCGCTCTTTTGACATTTTCCCAGGTTGCTTTCAGCATCGACATCCAATCAGTCAAGCTGAATGAGGAGGAGGGATCCCTTGGATACTCAGGAATTGGGACGAAGTCCATACCACTCACTACTTTGAATGGTGTGAGTCCTGTGCTACTGTGAACAGCATTATTGTATGCAACCTCAGCAGAAGATAAAAAGTCTGCCCAATTAGACTGCTGATAGTTCATGTAGCACCTCAGGTACTGCTCTACCATGGCATTCAGTCTCTCTGCCGCCCCATTGGTGCTCGGATGAAAAGCTGAACTAAGACCCTGGGATGACCCAATGGACTGCAGCAACTCCCTCCAGACCTTAGCCGTGAACTGGACCCCACTGTCTGAAATAATTCTTCGAGGTACTCCATGCAGGTGGTAGATGTGCTTCACGAACAGTTTAGCCAGCTTGTGAGTTGAGGGTAGTCCGCTGCAGGTTATGAAGTGTGCCTGTTTGGAGAACAGGTCTATTACAGTCCAAATCACTGTGTTTCCACCATTTTTCGGCAACTCTACTATAAGGTCCATTGCAATCTCCTCCCACGGCTTCGTTGGCTCTGCTACTGTTTGCAGCAGTCTAGGGAGTTTCCCAAGTCGTCTCTTCATTGTGGCGCAGATGGTGCAACTTTTCATGTAACTATCCACATCTTTCTTTATGCCAGGCCACCAGAATTGTCTCTGCACTAAGCGTAAAGTCTTTAGGAACCCAAAGTAGCCTGCTGATTTGGCGCTGTGGCTTTTCTGGAGAATTAGGGTATGTAGGGATTCTGGGACGTAGAGTTTTGTCCCTTTCCATGCAAGGTCATCTCTTTTTGTCAAGATGTGTTGGTTGTTTCAGAACCAGAGGTCTGCTAGCAGTTCGGTTTTGAGTCTCATGGTTAGGTCTTGCTGGTCATGGCATTGCCATCTAGTGGTCACTTGGGCAGCTGTTTGAGTAGAGGGAATGATAGCTTCCACTACCTGCTCCCATTTGCATTTGTACTGGGGCATGCAGAAGAGGGTGTCAGCTAGAAACTTCCTCCCCCCGGGATGTTCTTTAAAACAAAACTGAAATGGTAATAATAATAATAATAATAATAATAATAATAATAATAATAATAATAATAATAATAATAATAATAATAATAATAATAATAATAATAATAATAATAATTTATTACATTTATAAACCGCCCCCTCTCCCCGAAGGGACTCGGGGCGGTGTACAGGAAAATTAAAAAACCATCTAAAAACATACAAGACATACAAAGTTAAAAACGAATTAAATTACCCTGTACAAGAATTTAAAAACATTAAAATTATAACCCATTAAAACCAAATAGATAATTTGCAAAAAACAGACTGGGGCAAGAAGCGTCGATTAGGCCAAACCGGCCTGATGGAATAAATAAGTTTTTACTTTTGGGCGGAAGGTGCAGAGGTCCATGGTCGTTCTAATATCTGGGGGTAGGTCGTTCCAGAGGGTCGGGCCCATCACAGAGAAGGTGATGGGCATTGCCTAGTGGACGGCACCCGGAGAAGTCCCTCTCTGTGTGAGCGAATCAGCCGAAGGGATGTATGGGGCAGGATACGATTCCGCAAATAACTAGGTCCTGTGCCATGGAGCGCTTTAAAGATAATAATCAACACCTTGAAACGCACCCGAAAGGCCACAGGCAGCCAGTGCAGCTCGCACAGGAGTGGTGTTACATGGGAGTATCTAGTAAGTCCCATAACTGCCCGCGCGGCCGCGTTCTGGACCAGCTGTAGCCTCCGAGTGCATCTCAAGGGGAGCCCCATGTAGAGAGCATTGCAGTAGTCCAGATGAGACATCACAAGCGCATGAGTGACCATGCGCAGGGCGCCCCGGTCCAATAGGGGACGCAACTGGCGCACCAGGCGGACCTGGTAGAATGCCCCCCTGGCCACGGCTGTCACATGATCTTCTATTGACAGCCAAGAATCCAGGAGGACGCCTAAGTTGCGTGCCCGCTCCACGGGGGCTAGATGTTCGCCCCCTATGGCCAGTGATGGCGTCAACTGGTTGAACCGGGGAGCCGGTAACCACAGCTACTCAGTCTTGGACGGGTTGAGCTTGAGTCTGTTCCTTCCCATCCAGATCCGCACGGCTTCCAGACACCGGGACATCACTTCGACGGCATCGTTGGGGTGGTTTGGGGTAGAAATGTACAGATGGGTGTCATCTATGTACAGATGATAATCTACCCCAAACCCACGTATGATCTCGCCCAGTGGCTTCATATATGTATTGAACAGGAGAGGTGAGAGGACTGACCCCTGAGGCACCCCACAAGTGAGAGGCCTCGAGGCCGACCTCTGCCCCCCTGCCAATACAAATTGCGACCGACCGGAGAGGTAGGAGGAGAACCACCGCAAAACGGTGCCCCTCACCCCCAACCCCTCCAGTCGATGCAATAGGATACCATGGTCGATGGTATCAAAAGCCGCCTAATAGGACCAGGATGGAGGAGCAACCTCCATCTCTGGCCCTCCAGAGATCATCCACCAACGCGACCAATGCCGTCTCGTTGCTGTGACCGGGTCGGAAGCCGGACTGGCGCAGGTCCAGATAATCAATTTCCTCCAGATGGCGTGGAAATTGTTGTGCCACCACACTCTCTACAACCTTCACCAGAAAGTGAAGGTTGGAGACCGGACGGTAATTTACTAACAATGCTGGGTCCAGGGAAGGCTTCTTGAGGACTCACCACCGCCTCTTTCAAGACGGTAGGCAAGAACCCCTCACTCAAAGAAGCATTCACTATTTCCTGGAGCCAGCCTCATGAAACCTCCCAGGATGCCAGTACAAGTCAGGAGGGACACGGGTCCAATAAACATGTGGTGGCCCTCAGTCTCCTAGGCAACCTGTCCATAGCATCAGAAGTAACAGAGTCAAACTCCTCCCAGAATGGTATCTCAAGACCCGCTTCCGACGCCTCCTGCGGACCACTTTCGGTGGAGACCAATTCGCTCTGAATCTGAGCGATTTTGTCCTGCAGATACTCTCCAAATTTCTCTGCTCTGCCCTGTAGAGGGGCTTCCCGTGGTCTCTGGTGAAGGAGGGAGCGGGTCACCCCAAACAGGGCGGCAGGGCGGTTATCTGCGGATGCGATAAGAGTGGCACAATACTGACGTTTGGCCACTCTTATCGCCACAATGTAAGTCCTCAAATGGGATCTTACCTGTGTTCGGTCAGATTCAGAGCGTGTGGATCTCCATCTCCTCTCTAGGCATCTCTTGTGGCGCTTCATTACCCTCAGCTCCTCGGAGAACCAGGGAGCCAGGGTGGTTCGCTGCCGCAAGAGAGGCCGCAAAGGCGCAACCCGGTCCAAGGCCCCAGTGGCTGCACTATTCCATGCAGCTACTAGGTCCTCCATCCGGGCGCGGGTCAGGGCTACAGGTAATGGCCCAAGCTCCCTCTGGTACCTTTCAGGTTCCATCAGGCACCTGGGGTGGAACCATCTTAGATATTCCGGTTCCGTCACCCCGCAGTGGGGTGTAGCGGTGGGAAAGTCGAGCCGGAGAAGTGAGTGATGTGACCATGACAGGGGTACGATGGCTAAATCCCCAACTCCCAGATCACTCATCCACTGGCCAGAGACAAAAATGAGATCCAGTGTGTGTCCTCCCTCGTGTGTGGGGCCCTGAATTACTTGGGTCAGGTCCATGGCCGTCATGGAGGCCATGAACTCCCAAGCTGCCTCGGAGGTCTCGCCTACCGATGGCAGGTTAAAGTCCCCCATGACTAACAGTCTGGTTGTCTCCACCGCCATCTCGGCGATCATCTTTTTTTTTTTTTTTGAAAAAGTTTTATTGAGTTTTAACAATTTTCTAGAGGATAAGGTATGGGTTACAGAAACATTTTGAGAACCTTTGCGTCAGAGTCCTTGGCCCATCCCGGGCTACATAATAAAACAATAGTAAAGAAATTTATCCAAAAAAATACTACAAGATAAAGACAAGTGAATACATAATACATTTCCAATTCTCAGATGGCAGACATGTACAAACATCCTGGTACAAAAGGAATTAAAAAAAAAGTTAGTAAAAAAAAAGAAAAACAAGCAAAATCATTTTTTTGATCTAAGTCTTTTGGCAATTGTATCTTCTTTTTCTCCCGCCTGGCCCCCAGTGGGTGGGGCCGTGGCCCCCTCCGCCCCCCTGGATCTTCCCCCAGGACAGAGGAATGTTTTTTAAGAAAGGCTTCCGCCTCAGCAACTGTTTTAATCTTCACTCTTCCTCCTTCCCAGAACACCAGCATCCCTTCAGGCATCGCCCACTTGAACCAAGTCCCGTGGTCAAACAATTTTTGGGATAAGAAGGAAAATTTCCTTCTCATTTCTCTAATTTTTTTTGGGACCTGCTTCAAGATAACGACCACCTTTTGTTGGTAAATTAAAGGACCCCCTCTCTGCGCCCTCAAAATTCCCTCCCTGGTTGACCTTCTAACAAATTTAATGTGTATCTCTCTGGGTACTTCATTTATCCTGGCATATGCTGAGTTTATTCTGTAGACTAGGTCAATGTCCCCCCTGATCTCATCTTTAGGTTTATGTAAATAGTCTGCTAAAATTGTGCTCATGAGATCAGGCAGGCATTCACCAGATTCTTCAGAAATATTCTGAAATCTTAAAAAATATGACATCCTTTCAAAGTCCATCCTAGACATATGCCCAGTTAGTTCCCCCACCTCACTGTTAACATTTTTAAGCTCTCCCTTTGCCTCAATTAGCCCCCCTTTCAGATCTTCAGTCTTCTGTGTATTCTCCTGCACTTGTTTCCGAGTTTCCAAGAGTTCCTTCTTAAAGCTGCTGTTTTCTTCTCTCTGGGCCTTAATTTCCTGCACCAAAGTTTGTATAACAGATTCCAGAGATGACAATCTTTGTTCCAAACCTGCCAATTCTGATTTTTGTGCCATGGTTGGCTGTTAAAGTCAGTGCCACTAAGATGGCGTTTTTTGGGTGGGGCCGCTGAGGCAAATCAGGAGGTAAAAGTTTCAAATCAGGGTTGTAAAAAGTTCAGAAACCAGAAGAGAAACACTTTTCCAAATCAATAGTTATAGTAAAAAAGGCACTCCAGACAAGGAATCAATTAATCCAAAAAAAATCTTCATTGATAGCAAGAGGAAGTCCAAATCACAAGGAGATGCTGGTAATTTTCCGTAAATACAATAGTCATTCAGGAGCAGAGAGAAGCCATCTTCCACCGCCCAAGCTGGGAGCCAGCCGGAGAGAGTAACAAAGAAAAAAAAATTGTAGCAAGCCAATCGAACTTAGAAACATTGTTGCAAGCCGCAAATCACTTTCACTCGCTTTCACTAAGTTCCAGGCAGATCGCATAGAAAAAAAACCCGTTCCTCGGAACGAGGAGCCATTTCAAAGCGCCGCTTTAAATCCGAGGGGGGGTTTAACGAAAAAAACACCCCCCTCCAAGCTTTTTAGTCCAGCGCTGCCATCGGAGATAAAATAGCAAATAAAAATACACTCACTCTTCGCCTTGCAGCCGAGCCTCGGGAGAGCCTTTTGACCCGAACGTCCAGCTCTCTTCACAATTAAAAAGTTTTTCCGATCTCCATTGGCGAAGGCGGAGACAGGCATCTCCCCCCCGCAGCCAGCCTTTCCTCACCTAGGCTGAAGACAAGGGTCGCTTTCCCACCGCCATGGGAAGTGCATGACCCCAGCAAGCCAACCCTACGGAAGACCCCCAGGATGGGGCGTCTCGCCTCCGTCGGGGGGCAGAAAAAAGGACAAAGCGGCGGACGAGTCAGGGACCCATCCGTCGCCGTTGGAGGGCGGAAGCGGAAGTCTCGGCGATCATCTTGAGGAGTTCGGGCAGGGCTGCTGATACATAGCAGGGAGCCAGGTACACAATCAGCAAGCCCAACTGCCTCCCTGGGCCCCACTTCACACAGAGGGACTCGCAACTGGATATCTGTGACACAGTGGTCTCTCTCGGCTCAAGACCTTCCCTGACAATGACTGCCACCCCCCCCCCCCGCCTAGGGCCCGTGACTGATGGAACGCACGGTAACCTGGTGAGCACATTTCCACGAGAGGAAGTCCTCCCTCGTGGCCCAACCAGGTCTCCATAATTCCTGCCAGGTCTGGCTCCCCCTCCGACACAAGGTCGTTAATGAGGGGGGCTTTGTTGACAACGGACCTGGCGTTGCATAGCATCAGTCTTAAGCCCTGGCTCTGTAAGCCCTGACCACCTAGATTGCGGGGGTTGTGGCATGTGACCCTTTGAACCCAGTGGCCACGCTCTCCCAACCGGTGATGAGATCTTAGTCTACCATCACACCTGCCCCTCCCCAAGACCGTTTGGATGGGATGACCCTCTTCCGGAACCTCCCTTGTCCCCCTCTCCTTAATGGACCCACCCACATCCTTTTCCATTCCGCCCGACAGCGTGGTTTTAGTCCTGCCCTCAGTCTTACTAACCCCACCCCCCCTCCCTGGGACCCCCTAAAATCCGAATAAAAAATTTCAATAAAAACCCCCTAAGACTGCGTTTCACCCACCTCTCATGATTACATAATCCCTCATCAAGGTGAGCCCTCGTTAACGCGGAGGGCCAAACCTGCGAGTAGGGGGACTCCCGCAGTAGAATAAGGTCTGCCCTAGAGTACTTCATGGTAGATGTAAATATAAATATATATAAAATATAAAAGGTCAGAGGAGTTGTTAGACAGGGCATTAGAATTCCACAGATGTTATTAAGGTGTTAAAATACTATAAATAGATGTTAAAATATATAAAATTCAAGTAAACCCAGGAGAAGTCTAGTCCGGCTCTAAAAGTTCATAGGTAATTATAAAAAGTTCATAAATGGTTCATAAATAGTCATCGAAGGTGGAAAAGTTTGTTCATGTATATCAGACTGGGGGTGGAGGGTGGCTCTGGCCTTCCAGTTGTATTTCAGTCCCGGCCTATAGTCCTCTAAGGGCCTAGCCCAGATGTTATCAGCCTCCTCCAGTCCCACAATACCAGGCGTCTTGTGGGCCTCAGCTGAAAAGTTGTTATAGCTGAGGCCAGTTTTTCCCGGCCTGGGGCCTCCACTACCCACCTTTTGTCCCAGGCGGCATCTCTTAGCCTCGGCCTCGGCCCGGTCATCTTTGGCCTTCCAAGTCCTCCGCATAGCTGTTCCTTCGTCCCCTCAGCCTCCGAAGCTCCTGGTATCTTTCAGCCTACCGGGCCCAGATATCCTTAGGCCCGGCCCGGCCCGGCCCAGCCCGGCCTTGCGGCCTTGATGTTACCCTGCCGACCCAGTTGGTCCTCAGCTGGCCAGGTCCGGTCCTGCCTGACCTCCCCAGGCCTTCACAGTCACTGGTCTCTGGTCGCGTCTCCAGCGCTGGTCGCTTCTCCCCCCACTGACTGTCCCGGCTCCGCTCATCCACTCGTCCCGGCTCTGCTCCGCTCCTCCTCTCCTCCGCACCACGTGGCTCCGCTCCTCTCCTCCTCTCCTCCGTGCCGCATGCCGTGCCGCTCTGCTCAAGCCTTGGAACAGCGCAGCATTTTTGAAGCCTCCAGCCAGCTTCGCTCCTATGACCCATGCAGAGCCGCCGGCCCACCCTGGAAGTTCGTTCTAGCCTCAAAAGGCAGCCAGGGTGAGCGCCTCACTGGACCTGGCCCTAGTTGGTGGCAAACGGGCCAGGCGACATGCCCTAGCCACCCACAACTCCCGTGGCCCTCATAGCGCTCGGTGGCAGACCGCCATCTTCGCACATGCACAGTCTTAAAAATTTGAAGTATTGAGCCCATTGGATTTGTTTGGGTGATAGTTTCTGCTGTGTCCTGAGCTTCTCCAGATTTTTGTGGTCAGTCCAGACTTCGAACGGTTTCTGACCCCCTTCCAACAGGTGTCTCCAGGTTAGCAGTGCCCAGCTCACTATGAAAGCCTATTTTCCCCATGCAGCCCATCGTCTCACTGTGTCTGTGAGCTTGCGGGAGGTGTAGGCACAGGGTTGTAAGTTTGCTTGGTTGTTTCTTTGGAGTAGCACCGTTTTCACTGCCATGTCACTGGCATCTGCCTGGATCACAAAGGGTTGCTCGGGGTCAGTATGAGCATGGAACGCTGTTACCATCCCACCTAAGGTGGTTCCTATTTTTCTACTTGCATTTTTACATGCTTTCAAACTGCTACGTTGGCAGAAGCTGGGACAAGTAATGGGAGCTCACTCCGTTATGCAGTGCTAGGGATTCAAACTGCCAACCTTTCTGATCGACATGTTCAGCGTTTTACCCACTGAGCCACTGTGTCCTAGAAAGCTGTAAAACCAAGGCAAGATCATAATGTACAAAAGAAAAAGCAGTAGCATAAACATATGTTTAGGTGATCGACAAATATCTCCAAATCTCAAAATAATTTCACTGTTCTCACTATTAGAAAACTTCTCCTTAGATCCAGGTTGAATCTCCTTCTATGAGCTTTTACCCATTGCTTCTTGTCCCACCCTCAGACACTATAGAGCAGTGATGGCGAATCGATGGCATGCGTGCCACAGGTGGCACGCGGAGCCATTTGGCAGGGCACGCGAGGCGTTGCCCTGTCAGCTGGCCAGCACGCATGTGCACACTGGCTAGCTGATTCAGCCATTTTTAAAGTCATTTTTCACCCTCCCCAGGCTTTATAGGAACACACAAACAGCACACAACCATTTGCTTGTGGCGTTGTTTTTAGTCCTCCGGAGCCTTCAGGGAAGCTCCTGAAGCCTCCAGAGGGCCTCGGGGGGGGGGGGGGCTCCTATAAAGCCTCTGGAGCCTGGGGAGGATGAAAAAAGCATGAAAAAATGGGGGGAGCACCTGTCATGCCTGCATGCACACTGGGGGTGCACACATTGCATTATGGGTGTGGTACGTTCCCCTGTGCTCCCCCCCTTATGGCACACAAGCCTAAAAAGGTTCGCCATTGCTACTATAGAGAATAAATCAACCACCTCTTCCCTGTGATATCCACTTAAGATAAATAATCCCTCAAATTGGACTATTTAACAAATATGCATGGAAGCGTTTACAAAAGAAGTTTCTAAATTTGTGTTGTGGAAAAGGGATTCTTTTTTTTTTAAACAATTTTTATTGGTTTTTACAATATGTATAGGAAAAGGGTTGTAGGGTAAATAAAACATTTCAGTGGCTTCCATGCCGGAGGTGGTGGTCCTCCCAAAACTTCATACAAATACAATTTTTTTTTATAAAAAACAAAGGGCAAGCATACATATACGTTACATTGTATAGTTCATACGTTCAATCATGTTTTTCATTACCATCTAGTTTCAACTATCACAGTAGAAATTTCAAATAAAATCATTTTTGGGATCTGAGTCTTTTTGCTATTGATTCTTCTTCTCCCTTCCCATCGACGGGCGCGGCCATGCCCCCCCCCCCGTTCCTTCTTCTTCGTCTCCTAGGAGTGAGGAGTGCTTTTGAAGAAAGGCCTCTGCCTCTCTTAAGGTTTTAACTCTGATTCTACCTCCTTCCCAGAAGACCAACATTCCTTCTGGCAGTAACCATTTATTTATTTATTTATTTAATTTGATTTGTATACTGCCCTTTCTCCCATAGGGACTCAGGGAAAATAAAAAGTACATTTAAATACAGTCAATAGATAAATTTAAAGTTAAATTAAATAAATTTAACCTGAGTTAGAATAAACTTAAGAAACCCTATTAAAATGATAGTAAAAACAAACTATGCCAGGCCGGCCGCATGAAAAAAGTAAGTCTTCAATGCTTTACGGAAGAGGCGAAGGTCTGTGGTAGTGCGAAGGTCGGGGGGCAGGTCGTTCCAGAGGGCTGGACCCGCCACAGAGAAGGCCCTTCCCCTGGGAGCCGCTAGTCGGCATTGTCCAGCGGACAGCACCCTGAGGAGGCCCTCCCCCTGAGAGCGGACATGTCAGATGAAGGTATGAAGCAGGAGGCGGTTCTGCAAATAACCAGGACCCATGCCATGGAGCGCTTTGAAGATGGTTACCAAAACCTTGAAGCACACCGGAAAGCCACAGGCAGCCAGTGCAGCTCGCGCAGGACAGGTGTTATATGGGAGTGTCTTGGTGCTCCCAAGATCCCCCGCGCGGCCGCATTCTGCACTAACTGGAGCCTCCGAGTGCACCTCAAGGGAAGCCCCATGTAGAGAGCATTGCAGTAGTCTAGGCGGGAAATGACAAGAGCTTGCATGACTGTGCACAGGGCGTCACGATCCAGAAAAGGGCACCACTGGCGTATCAGGTAAACCTGATAAAAGGCCCCCCTGGCTACGGCTGGGTTTGAACCAAACTCCTTTTTTATATAATTTCTTGGACAAGAAGGAATATTTCCTTCTTATCTCTCTAATTTTTTTTGGAATTTGTTTCAAAATAGTAACTTCTTTTTCTTGATATTTCAAGGGTCCTCCCCACTGGGCCCTCAATATCTCATCCCTTGTGGACCTCCTTAAAAATTTAATATGAACTTCTCTTGGTACATCATTTATTCTAGCATATGCTGAGTTAATTCTATAAACCAGGTCCATGTCCTACCAGAGTTGTTCTTTATTTCTTTTAATATAATCTGCTAAAATTGTACTCATAAGATCTTTAAGATCTTCTCCCACTATCTCTGGTACGTTCTGGAACCTGAGAAAAAAAGACATTCTTTCACATTCTATCTTGGTCATATGACCTCCCAGTTCTGCGCTTTCCTTCCGAATTTCCTTTACCTCTTCCCTCATCTCAGCTGATCCCCCATCTAACGCCTCAATTTTTTGTTTGTTATCCATTGTATTTCTTTGTGTTTCCAACAGCTCTATTTTTAGACTTGTCAGCTCTTTTCGCATTTCATGTACATTTTTCATTATGTCCTGAAGCATCTCATTTGTTGACAATTCCTGGGTGCTCTCACCAGTCCCTTCTTTTTGCAACAATGCGGTGATCTTTGTCTGTTGCATAACTGAACTGGAACGAGCTGATGATGGAGCAGAAAAGGACTTTCAAATAGGTGGTTTTTTAGAAGCCATTGTCCCGATTTGTAGTTCTAATTTGTAGAAAAAATGGCGTCAGAAAAGCAGGCAGCCGATGAAGTCTAAGGTATCGGAACAGCTTGGATAAAAGTTCAGTCCGGGTAACATATAAAACCAAGAAAAGAGAATTGTATTATTAAAATCTAAATGTCCACGTATTGGGAGAGATATCAAAGGTTTCCCAAGGAGAAGTTGAGGTGGAAAATTTAAAGTCTTGCAGTCTCAAACGCCGAAGGAAGAGTTCATGAACAAAGAAAAGTTTTCCAGCAGGGAACAAAGAAGAGCCATTCACCCCGCCTCCTCACAGGAAGGAGAGTGAAAGTTTCATTTTCTTGTTGCAAAAAGTTTCCACGATATATGTTGCAACTAAGATAGTATAGATACAATTTTTTTTACTCTTGTTATTTCAGATGGCAGACTAGTCCTCTTTTTCTCCCCATTCCTGGGGAGAGCTTTTTCAACTGCTGCTTTATTCTGAGGGGGGGTTAAACCAGATAAACTCCCCCCTCCTTTCTCCGTTTAAAGTTGATTGAAAGTAAAACTCACAGTGCTCGCTTGTCCCTCAATTGCAGACCAGGAGATTAGGAAAGACCCTCCATCTCCGGTACTCCATCCAGCTTTCAAATTCTTCCGTTGATTCCGGAGTCCATCGGCGAAAGGGCAAAGCCCCCCCTTCTGCTTCCCGGCTCCTGGGGTGAAACTGGAAGCACACCCCACCGGCCGCCACCTGGTTGGGGGTCTCCAGCAAGCTGCCCGTACAGCAGGGGATTCCACCAGAACCCCCTGTGCCCCCGGGGGGGGGGGGGTCACCAGGACAGCAAGTGGCACACGGGTACCGAGACACGTCCGTCGCCTACGAAAACCGGAAGTCAAGTGGAAAAGGGACTCTTTTCATGGCATCTACCACAGCTTTGTAATTAACTCTTCAGAGCTTACAACCTAGCTAAAATATTTAATTACCTGCCCCCTTATTTGTTTTCTTATTTATAGCATGGTTAGGTCATTGATAAAGTTTAACTAATCCAAAGATTAATAGAATAATCCATGATTTATTATGGTATGGATGCTTGCAAAGAATACATGATGAAATAATGGTTTATGCTTGACTAGTTGAAGACATTATAATTGATGAATATTAATTTAAATGTGTAGTAAGAGTTAGTAACACTCTTTTTTTATCCATTCAACAGGAAAATAAAGGCTGAAATACTCATGTGTATCTGTTCTTCCTGAATTGACAGAGACCTTGTAACAAATCCAAACAACAGGTTTATGTTGTGAAGTGTAGAAATTACAGCAATATGGTTTCCACAGTACTCATACAATGAAGTCTGAAGGAGACATACAATCAATTTAATAGAATAACAAAGCTGAAAGGGACCTTGAAGTCTTCTAGTCCAAACTCAAGCAGGAGATCCCACACCAGTTCAGACAAATAGCTGTCCAATCTTTTCTTAAAAACCTCAATGTTGGAGCACCCACAGGGGCAACTGGAGCACCCACAGGGGCACTGGTTAATGGTTCTACCTGTGACTTTGCATTAAGCGTCAGTATTTCCTTTGCTTTTCTGTCTGTTTGGCCACTTAAATTTTATATATATATTTGATGACTAATAAGTGCAAAAAAAATTGTTAAGAAGTCCTTGAAGCATTTTTTTTTGCTTGAAACATACTTCACAGCATTCATTTTCTGTTCCTTAAGTGAAACAACAACCTATGTACCTTTAGGGAAAAATTAATTAAATATTATGCCGTGATTTGAATTTGAAAAACAATGTAAATATTCCTTGAAAAAGCTTTTCCTGGGCTCCGCCACAGGATCCCAGAAAAAAAAAGGCACTGATAGGTGTGGCACACATTCCAAGTCTCTCTCTTTTTCTTTTCATAGTGAAATCACTTCATAACTATAAGTGCTGTTAATGGATAAGAACTTAAATTCATTATTAATGGCTAAAAGGCATTACGATAAAATCTAGATTATCCACCTCTTTAATGGCCCCCTTTCCCCAGGCTGTATGAAGTTTGCTTCATGCGACACCTTTCATTTGGGAGGCACGAGAAGGTGCTGCAGAGGCTACTAAGGCAGAACACCAGAGCTGCAAATCGCCTAATCTGGCAGAGGGTGCGGAAGTGCAGTACAGAATTCCGCTAAACCAAGAATGCATTAAGCCGGGTGGCTCCTGTCCCTCAGCAGCACACCCGGGGAGCCTGGTGGGTTTCTGAGCTCAGCCCTCACCTTCCCCGTCTGTTTCTTGCAATGGTTCCCCCCCCCCTTCTTGCACCCACCAGAATGTTGCGCGCTCCACCTGTTGGGCTGCCAACTGGAGATTGCCATGGTGATCTGTACGCCAAGTAACCCCGACATTACCTTGGAAAGCAGGGAGGACGCGCTACTTGCTTTGCATCGGGCGTAATTTTACCTCGCCAAGTGGAATTTCCGGTGCAGAGAAATCATCCAAAGCGCTCACTTTCCCGGGAATGCCTTACAAAGACACCATGCCTCTCCCATCCTGTTAGCCAATTGTTGCGCACACAGAACAAATTCCATTTTCTCCCTCCGTTTTGTTGCGCTGCACCCATAGCGGATTGGCGAGAGGGAGCTCGGGAATGCCGAAGCGGCCTGTGGAGCTTGGGCTGACCTGGCTGTCTGTTGTGCTTAAGCAGCCCAGTTTGGGCGCCCCGAAGAGTTTATAGCGCTGGATTAGGGGCCGAGTCCAGGTTCATCTCGAATGATGCCACCAAGCCCCTAAACATGGAGAGGCATTCATCGATTACTGGTCTCTAGCCCCGGACAGTTTCTGCTAATGCGGAGCAGACCCGGTCGAATAAACCGAGGACAATTTGGGGGCTTGAAAATATGGCGGAACCCGTCTGGACTTTTCCGGGTGTCTGGGGTTTGACCTCAGTGAAAAAGTTTTAGTTGTTTGCCCTTTTTATGGTTTTTTAAGGCAGTTTAATCAGTGTTGTGATTTCAATATAAACAAGCAGAAATTTATGGGAAGCTTAACTTTTTGGCAGATGAATTAATAAGCTTTATTTTAGCCCACGTCCAACTATCAGAATAATATGGCTGTTGATCTTACATCCAGCCCTCTCCAAAATACTTTTACTGTTCAGAAGCTTCCCAACTACTTTTATGATATGTGAACCTCAGATTATGCTTGGATGTTATTGATAAATATGTATCATAGAAAAATAAATGCTTCACTATGATCACTTTTGGGGGGGGGGGAAGGACCCTAATCTTTCTCATTGTTTTGTTTTTATCTTTTTATTTGTGTTCCACTGTTCATGGAATAATATCTTCAGCAGAAGAGACAGGGATTATTTCCCCTATGTTTTAAGATAAATCACAGACAAAAAATATTTCCTTTAAGCATCCTTCCCTCATTCATCTGATCTGCTGACTCAAGATGTACAATAGAGTATCTGAAAGAAAAATAACAGACATCCATAATTTGCAATATACCTACCCTGTTTCCCTGAAAATAAGACCTCCCCAAAATATTGCAACATAGCAACAGCCATGAGATGACCATGCTTGCCGCCTCCTGCACCTCAAAAATAATAAGACCTTGAAAATAAGGCCAAGTGCTTATTTTGGGGATCAAAAGAAGAAAAGACCCTGTCTTATTTTTGGGGAAACATGGTACTATATGTAACTTTTGGGGAAAGTAGACCAGTAGGGAGGGGTGGGGGGGGTGGCAATTATGGTTAGGGAAGGTCTTGAGCCAAAGGAGACCACGATCCCCCAGACGACCGGGTGCGAGTCCCTCCTCGTGAAATGGGGCCTAGGGAGGCAGTTGGGCGTGTTAGTTGTATACCTGGCTCCTCGCTATGCAACAACAGCCCTGCCCGAGCTCCTAGAGGTGATAGCCGAGGCGGCGGTTGAGACCCCCAGACTTTTGGTCATGGGGGACTTTAACCTGCCGTCGGTAGGCGAAACCTCTGGTGCAGCTCGGGAGTTCATGGCTTCCATGGCAGCCATGGACCTGACCCAGGTAGTTTTGGGCCCTACCCACGAGGGTGGACACACCCTGGATCTCATCTTCGTCTCAGGACAGTGGAGTCGTGATCTGGGAATAGGGGATTTAGTCATCACACCCCTGTCATGGACAGATCACGCTCTCCTTCGGCTCGACTTTCCGATCGCTACACCCCATCGCGGGGAGGCGGAACCGGATATTCCTATATGGTTCCGCCCCAGGCTTCTGATGGACCCGGTAAGGTTCCAAAGGGAGCTTGGGCCAATTCCTGTGGACTTGCCCCGCGACTCGACTGAGGACCTAGTGGCCGCATGGTTAAGTGCGGCCACGGGGGCCTTGGACCGAGTCGCGCCCGAGCGGCCTCTCTTGCGGCGACGATCCACCCGGGCTCCTTGGTTCACCGAGGAGCTTAGGGAGATGAAGCGCCACAAGAGACGCCTAGAGAGCAGATGGAGATCCTCTCGCTCCGAAGCCGACCGAACACTAGTGAGAACCTACATTAGGACTTACCTGGTGGCGATAAGAGTGGCCAAACGTGAGTATTGTGCCACTCTTATTGCATCCGCAGATAACCGCCCTGCCGCCCTGTTTGGGGTGACCCGCTCCCTCCTTCAACAGAGGCCGCGGGAAGCCCCTCTACAGGGTCGAGCAGAGGAATTTGGGATTTATCTGCAGGAGAAAATCACTCGGATTCGGAGCGAGCTGCCCTCCATCGACAGTGGTCCAGCTGAGCGGTCCGAGGTAGCTCTTGAGACACCATCTTGGGAGGAGTTTGATTTTGTTACTACCGAGGAGATGGACAAGTTGTCAAAGAGACTTAGGGCTACCACATGTTTATTGGACCCGTGTCCCTCCTGGCTTGTACTGGCATCCTGGGAGACGACACGAGGCTGGCTCCAGGGCATTGTCAACGCATCTTTGAGTGAGGGGTCCTTGCCTGCCGTCTTGAAAGAGGCGGTAGTAAGGCCCCTCCTCAAGAAGCCGTCCCTGGATCCAGCATTACTAGAGAACTATCGTCCCGTCTCCAACCTTCACTTTTTAGTGAAGGTTGTTGAGAGTGTGGTGGCCCAACAGTTTCCGCGACACTTGGAGGAAGTTGATTATCTAGACCCGCGCCAGTCCGGCTTCCGACCCGGGCATAGCACCGAGACGGCATTGGTCGCGTTGGTTGATGATCTCTGGAGGGCGCGGGATAGAGGATATTCCTCTATCCTAGTCCTATTAGACCTCTCAGCGGCTTTTGATACCATCGACCATGGTATCCTATTGCGCCGACTGGGGGGGTTGGGGCTGGGAGGCACCGTTCTACGGTGGTTCTCTTCCTACCTCTCTGGTCGGTCGCAATATGTGTTGGCAGGGGGGCAGAGGTCGGCCTCGAGGCCCCTCGTATGTGGGGTACCTCAAGGGTCGGTCCTCTCGCCCCTACTGTTCAACACATACATGAAGCCGCTGGGTGAGATCATCCGTGGTTTTGGGGTGGGATATCATCTGTACGCTGATGATACTCAGTTGTACATATCCACCCCAGACCACCCCAACGATGCCGTCGAGGTCATGTCCCGATGTTTGGAGGCCGTACGGATCTGGATGGGTAGTAACAAACTCAGGCTCAACCCGTCCAAGACTGAGTGGCTGTGGCTTCCGGCACCCCGGTTCAGCCAGATTATTCCAACTCTGGCCATTGGGGGCGAAACACCGGCCCCCGTGGAGAGGGCGCGCAATTTGGGTGTCCTCCTGGATTCCCGGCTGTCCATGGAGGACCATGTGGCGGCCGTGGCCAGGGGGGCTTTCCATCAGGTACGCCTGATGCGCCAATTGCGGCCCTTACTGGACTGGGCTGCCCTTCGCACAGTCACTCAGGCCCTCGTGACCTCTCGACTCGACTACTGTAATGCTCTCTACATGGGGCTTCCCTTGAGGTGCACTCGAAAGCTGCAGTTAGTCCAGAATGCAGCCGCGCGGGTGTTTACGGGAGCGCCTAGACACTCCCATATAACACCTATCCTGCGCGAGCTGCACTGGCTTCCTGTGGTCTTTCGGGTGCGCTTCAAGGTTCTGACGACCATCTTTAAAGCGCTCCATGGCTCGGGGCCTAGTTATATGCGAGACCGCCTCCTGCCCCATACATCCCTCAGACCAATACGCTCCCACAGAGAGGGCCTCCTCAGGGTGCCGTCGGCCGGACAATGCCGACTGGCGACACCCAGGGGGAGAGCCTTCTCTGTGGCGGGTCCAGCCCTTTGGAACGACTTACCCCCTGAACTTCGCACCATCTCTGACCTCCGCCTCTTCCGCAAGTGTCTTAAGACACATTTGTTCCATCTAGCCGGCCTAGCGTAGCCTCCTATACTGACTTTTAGATAGTTTTTAAATTTGGGGATTTTAATCTGGTTTTAGCACAGGTTCTATTGAATTAGTTTTTTAAATTTTATATGATGTTTTGTATGTATTTTAATTTTCCTGTGCGCCGCCCTGGGTCCGTTTGGAGAAGGGCGGGGTATAAATTGAATAAATATATATAATATAATATAGAAAATTGCATTTTCTTTGTTTGCCAACCTTTGCTTAACAAAATATTGTTTTATTTATCATTATAATTACCAATTGCATTGAAAATGCAAAAGCCCTTGACATGTTGCTCTGGTGGTCATCCTTATTTTTTAAAAGAATTTAAAAAAATGAATATAACATAGCTTTACCATTTTCTATGCTAACTATGGATCTATATTTGACTATTCCTACCTTTGGAGGACTGACATAATCAGTTTCTTCGCCTGTGGCTGCTGCCATACCATTAAATTTATTTAATTCTACTGATTTGAAAACCACATTTCCCTTAATTAGAAAACAGAAATTTCTAAAATACTGCCGTCCAGAAATGTTGGATTATAACTTTCATAAACTCCAGCCAACAGGAAAATATTAATCTTATCATCTTTGGAAGGCAACACAATGGGGAACACTGACGTGTATAGTTTTTCAAATAAAAATGGACCAAACAGAATATTCCTTTTCATGAGGCTTGTTATTCCCCAATTGCTTCAAGATCTGTTGGGATTTGGGGTAAATTAGAATAGTTGTTTAATATCTTTCCATCAATTATTTTTTGTTAACAAAAGATAACATTGAATTGAAATATGCTTTAATCACATAAAGTAATTATTTATTTTCCCACAGTTTCTTGTAATTAAGCAGTAATTCCTCATGGTAGAATCTTTAGTGGATAAAATAAGTCACATAATGATTTAAAAATATTGAAAGAAAGAACTAAAAAATTTTTGATATAAAAGACAACACAAGTAGGGTGGTATAATTATGAAAACACTTTTTAGAACGTCCCAAAGATGCTTTTTCAAGAGGCAACTGATGTTTTGTTTCTCATCCAAGAAGCTACTTCAGGTCTGTCTGAGTGGGAATGGAAGGATTTATATTCTTTGCAGACAGCTGGTAATTTGGATTCTTTTAGAGGCCACATGGAGGTTTATCTGTAACATCAGGATCACCTGAGTAGTGCAAATGGGTGTTAGAAGTATAATCCTAATATTGGGTAGGCAATATATATAAGCCATGATAATAAATGGTCTTTGTTACTTTAAGTGTTTGAATGTAATTAGCTGCTGTAATTATCTCAGCAATAAGAGGAAGCCAGGAGAGCTCTCTCTCTACTCGCTGTGACTGACTGACTGACTGAACAAGGAAGAATGGATTGCAACTATAAGCAATTGTTTTTGAGTTAAGGACTGTATTTGATTCAATATCTACTATCACTGCTTGTGAAGCAGTAGTTTAGTTTTACATCACAAGTTTTTACTTGTTTTTACTATCATTTTTTCATTTCATTTTCATTTATTTGGATTTATATACCGCCCTTTCTCCCTTACGGGACTCAGGGCAGTGAACAGGCAATAATAAAAACAACAATAAAACATCTGATACAGTAACTATACTAAAAAATATACTAAAAATAAATTAAACACAGGCCTGTTCTAAAATACCCTCTAAAACCCCTAGTAAAAGCAAATTAAAACTACGCCAGGCCGGCCGCACGAAATAGATGGGTTTTCAGGGCTCGGCGGAAAAGGCGCAGGTCCACGGCTGTGTGCAGGTCAGGGGGTAGGTCATTTCAGAGGGCAGGGGCTGCCACAGAGAAGGCCCTCCCCCTAGGGGTCGCCAGCCAACATTGACTGGCTGACAGCACCCTGAGGAGGCCCCCTCTGTGGGAGCGGACTGGTCAGAGGGAGGTGTTTGGTAGGAGGCGGTCTTGCAGGTACCCAGGTCCCTTGCCATGGAGGGCTTTAAAGGTTGTTACACGCATCTTGAAGCGCACCCGGAAAGCCACAGGCAGCCAGTGCAGCTCGCGCAGGAGAGGTGTTACATGGGAGCATCTAGAGGCCCCCAAAATCTGCATTCTGAACTAGCTGGAGCCTCCGGGTGCACCTCAAGGGAAGCCCCATGTAGAGGGCGTTGCAATAGTCCAGGCGGGAGATGACGAGGGCTTGAGTGACTGTGCATAGAGCATTGCGATCCAGAAAGGGGCGCAACTGGCGTATCAGGTGAACCTGATAAAAAGCCCCCCTGGCCATGGATGTCGCATGATCGTCTAGGGACAGCCGAGAATCCAGGAGGATGCCCAAGTTGCGGGGCCTCTCCTTGGAAGCTAATGATTCGCCCCCGATAGCCAGAGATGAAACCAACTGGCTATGTGGTGACGCCGGGAACCACAGCCACTCGGTCTTGGACGGGTTGAGTCGAAGCCTGTTCCTCCCCAGACTCGCACGGCCTCCAGGCAACGAGACATCACTTCCACAGCATCGTTGGGGTGGTCCGGGGTGGAGATGTACAGCTGGGTGTCATCCGCGTACTGATGAAACTCCACCCTGAAACCACGGATGATCTCACCCAGCGGCTTCATATAGATGTTGAACAGGAGAGGCGAGAGGACCAACCCCTGTGGTACCCCACAAGTGAGGCACCTAGACGTCGACCTCTGCCCTCTTGCCAACACAAATTGCGACCGGTTGGAGAGGTAGGAGGAGAACCACCGTAGAACGGTTCCTCGCAACCCCAGCCCCTCCAACCGGCGCAATAAGATACCATGGTCGATGGTATTGAAAGCCGCTGAGAGATCTAACAGGACCAGGATAGAGGAATAACCTCTATCCTGAGCCCTCCAGAGATCATCAACCAATGCGACCAATGCCGTTTCCGTGCTGTGCCCAGGCCGGAAGCTGGACTGGCGCGAGTCCAGATAGACAGTTTCCTCCAGGTGCTGAGGGAGCTGTCGTGCCACCACACTCTCAACAACCGTCGCAAGAAAGCGAAGGTTGGAGACAGGATGGTAGTTGGCCAAAACAGCCGGGTCCAGGGAGGGCTTTTTGAGGAGGGGCCTCACCACCGCCTCTTTCAAGGCGACCGATAAAAAACCCTCACTCAAAGAAGTGTTGACATTTCCTGGAGCCAGCCTCGTGTAACCTCCCGGGAGGCCAGTACCAACCAGGAGGGACACGGGTCCAGTAAACATGTGGTGGTGTTCAGCCGCCCCAGTAACCTGTCCATGTCCTCGGGAGTCACAGGATCAAACTCTTCCCACATAACAGTCTCAAGACCTGCCTCTGTCGACCCGTCTGAACTAGACTAATCGGAGGCTAACCTGTCCCGGATCTGATCGATTTTGTCATGCAGGTAACACCCAAATTCCTTTGCGCAACCCTGCAAGGGGGCATCCCTCGCCCTCTGATGGAGGAGGGAGTGGGACACCCTAAACAAGGCGGCAGGTCGGTTACCTGCAGACGCGATAAGAGCGGAGAAATAGTTCCTTTTTGCCGCTTTTATCACCACTAAGTAAGTCCTTAAATGGGACTTTACCAGTGTCCGGTCAGATTCGGAGCGCATAGCCCTCCAGGCGCCCTCTAGACATCTCTTCCGACACTTCATCACCTGCAGCTCCTCGGAAAACCAAGGAGCCAAGGTAGATCGGCGTCGGGTGAGAGGCCACAAAGGCACGACTCAGTCCAGGGCTCCCCTGGTCGCACTATTCCAGGCGGCCACTAGGTCCTCAGTCGAGTCGTGGGTCATGGACTCAGGTATTGGCCCAAGCTCCGTCTGGAACCTCTCAGGGTCCATCAGGCGCCTGGGGTGGAACCATCTTGTCACTTCAAATTCTGCCTCCCCACGGTGAGGTGCAGCGGTTGGAAAGGCCAACCGAAGGAGAGAGTGATCTGACCATGACGGGTTCGATGACTATTTCCCCTAAACCAAGATCACTTAACCACTGGCCAGAGACAAAAACTAGGTCCAGTGTGTGTCCCCCGGTGTGAGTGGGGTCACGAACTAACTGGGTCAGGTCCATGGCCGTCATGGAGGCCATGAACTCCCGAGCTACCTCAGACGCTTCGCCTACCGATGGCAGATTAAAGTCCCCCATGACTAACAGCCTGGGGGTCTCAATCGCCATCTCGGCTATCACACTGAGGAGCTCGGGTAGGGCTGCTGATATGTAGCGGGGAGCCAGGTATACAATCAGTATGCCCTGCTGCCTCCCACGACCCCACTTCACACACAGGGACTCACAACCGGCAGTCTGCGGCACAGTGGTCTCCCTCGGGTCAAGGCCCTCCTTTATAATAACCGCCACCTCCCACCCCGACCCTGGGCTCTTGGCTGGTGAAATGCACGGTAACCTGACGGGCACATTTCAACGAGGGGCACTCCCCCCTCTTGGCCCAACCAGGTCTCCGTGATACCCGCCAGGTCCGCCTCCCCCTCCAAGACCAGATCATAAATGAGGGGGGCTTTATTAATCACGGACCTGGTGTTACACAACATCAGTCGTAAGCCCAGGTCCTGAGATCCCGAACCCCCTGGGTTGTAAGAGGAGCCATGAGGGCTGGAGCGCACCACCGCTTGCAAACAGCGGGTGCACCCTCCCCTAATGTGATATGGCCCTCTGCTCCCGCCATACCCACCCCTCCCATACACAGTCTTGATGGGATTGCCCTCTATTAATCTGACCCTCCCCCCACAATTCCAGGACCTACGCCCTCCCCGTCGAGACCATCAGCCGGACTGGGAGAATTCCCCGGTGGGCAGTCACCCTCCCCCCATTTTACCACCCTAGTTGTAAATTTAGATTGCCCTCCCCTCTCCCTGGAACCCCTTAAAACCCGGACTAAAAATCTAATTAAAAATCCCCTTAGGTTCCGTTTTGACCACCTCTCTTGATTAATAAATCCCTCATCGAGGTGGGCCCTCGTTAACGTTGAGGGCCAAACCTGCAAGAGAGGGGACTCTTGCAGGGCATGGAAATCAGCTGTTGAGTACATTAAGGTGTCTGTGCGAGGAAAGTTGTCCAAAAGGAGGCACCGCCTTGATATATATTGTCATTGTTATTGTTATTGTTATTGGGGGCCATAAGTCCGTAAGTTCCTTAATTAATGTAAATCTAGCATCGTCCTATCCTCAGCACAGGGAAGGGTGCAATGATGTGGGTAATGGCGGGTAATGGTGGCGCTGTCCGAAAAGAGGCCAAAAAAAAGGAGAGCAACAAGGTTGACAAGACAGAGCGAGGAGGCAACGAGGAGACAAGACAACAACAGGACAAGCGACGAAAATGAAGAGACAAAGCGACGGGGCAGCAGAGGCGACAGGAACAAGATGGTAAGAGACAGATGGCAGGCCGTCGCATAATGAGAGACGAGGCGACGAAATGACGAGACGGATCGACAAGGCAGTGGGATCGATGAGGCGGCGGGAACTGCAAGAGCAGAAACAGCGGCGACGAAACGAGGAGGCAAAGTGGCAAGACGACCGGAGTGGCAGGGCAAAACGACAGGAAGCAAAACAGCAAGGCAAGGCAGCCAAGGAAGGAACAACAGGAGACGAACGACAGGAACGGCCGAGGTTGAGAGCGACCAGGACGGCGGGAGCAGCAGAAGAGGAAGCGGGGTCAGATGGAGACCAGGTACAGACCACAAGGACGGAGTGGCAGAGATGGGGTGGCGACGGCCCCAACGCCGCACAAGCCACGATAACAGGCCGCGCCCCCCCCCGCCCAGCCCTGCCCAGCCCTGTGCATTGGCAACCAACACGCCGGCAGCCAGCTCCCCCAAAGGCCCCACAGGCAAGTGCTCACGGCTCTTCTCGCAGGCTCACTCCAAATGGGGCTGGTAGGGCTCCAAACTTGGGGCTGGTAGGTTTATTTTCAGCAAGCACATTCTTTTTCAGTTTTTCAGCTCGGAGCTCGCAGCTCCTCCATCTTAGCCAAAGACGACACTCATGCTGGCGCAGAGAAGCGGCGGCGGTGGCAGCAGCAGCGGCCCAGGCGAGTGGAGGCTGCTCCGGCGGTCCCGCCCTCCTCCGCCTCCGCGGGCACTGCTGGCAGGTCTATCAGTGTCTGAGACTCTATTCGTGTGTCTACTAGCAACGTTTCTCTAGCTGCACATTCTGCTGCTCAATTTTCTGTCTCCTAAAGGAGATATCCCCAACAGTGGAACTATTGAAAGAACTGTGTTGTAGGCTGGAGATAGATGATGTTGTATCCCTCCCCCTCTGTTGAAAGAGAGCTTTTCAATGTTGACATAGATGGCCTCTTTGACCCCTCTTTCAAACAGTAGTCCTCCCTGTCCAAAATCTCAACTTCACTGTCTTCAAAAGAGTGGCCTTTGTCTTTTAAATGCAGATAGACTGCTGATTCTTGTCGTGATGGGTTTGTTCTCCTATGTTTATTTATTTTATTTATTTATTTTATCAAATTTGTATGCCGCCCTATTTCCTCGAAGGGACTCAGGGCGGTGCACAGAAATATAAAACATATAATAATAATAATAATAATAATAATTTAATTTATAACCCACTCTCTCTCCCAGAAGGGACTATATATACAATATATAATAGTTTAAAATGGAATTAAATAAGGGTCTGTGCTGAAAATTTGAAATAGAAAAGGTTAAAATCAATTAAAAATTTTACCCATTAAAATTAAGCCAGGCCGGCTTCTTGAAATAGATGAGTCTTTAATGCCCGGTGGAAGAGGCGCAAGTCTGTGATGGTACGAAGATCGGGGGGTAGGTCGTTCCAGAGGGCAGGCCCCGCCACAGAGAAGGCTCTCCCCCTGGGGGCCACCCATCAGCATTGTCCGGCGGATGGCACCCTGAGGAGGCCCACTCTGTGGGAGCAGACAGGTCTAAGGGAGGTGTGTGGTAGGAGGCGGTCCCGCAAGTAACCAGGTCCCGTGCCATGGAGTGCTTTAAAGATGGTCACTAGCACCTTGAAGCGCACCTGGAAGGCCACAGGCAGCCAGTGCAGCTCGCGCAGGAGAGGTGTTATGTGGGAGCATCGAGAAACTCCCAAAATCCCCCGCGCGGCCGCATTCTGGACTAGCTGGAGTCTCCGGGTGCACCTCAAGGGGAGCCCCATGTAGAGAGCATTGCAGTAGTCTAGGCGGGAGGTGACGAGTGCTTGAGTGACTGTGCGTAAGGCGTCACGATCAAATAGGGGCGCAACTGGTGAATCAGGTGAACCTGATAAAAGCCCCCCCTGGTCACAGCCGGTCATGTTGTACGATATGAAGTGGTTGTTTTGTTTCTCACATGACTCCCTGCATGTAACTACCAGGTATCATGTTGCTTTTTAGAAATCTTAATTATGACCTAATGTTTATTCTATTTCATAATATCCATTAAATAGATTTTGTCTTAGGTGACCTAAAATATGTAATTTTAAAGTCTGATTTCCTTTATACAGTTGAAAGACATAGGGAATTATTTAATACAACCTAAGAATACAACTTAAGCCTTTTTAAAATTTGATGGCTACCTCCATATTTATATCAAAGAGCACTTTGATAATTTCTATTTTGATTGCAGCCAAATACAGTGCAAATTTACACAGAATTAAGAGGGTTCCTTACTAGGTTTTATTCCCTAGTAAATATGCATAGGCTTGCATCTTAAGTCTATACACTATGTTCATTTAATAACTATTCACCTGTTCCTAGAATGTTCCACCACTCCACTAGAGTGTTTATAGAAACCAATATTCAAATGGAGATGAATGGAAGATGCTTTATGGATTTAGTTCATCTATCTTGAAGCAATCAGATCCCTGACAACCTAGTTCATTGCAAAGGATTATGAAAAAGTCCCAGATTTTCTCTGTCACATTTTTAAATTAATTTCTGTTAAAGAAGATACAACATCTACAAGATATCTTTGTATAGGCATGACTTTGTATAATCATATGGTTTTATGCAGTTAATGATTTAACTGCATAAAACCACATAACTGTAACTTACAACATTATATTGTTATATTGCCCAGGCCCCTTTACATGCTTACATGGGGGTGGCGTTAACACACAGGACAAGGACTGACAATGTTTCAAGAAACAAAATAGGCAATATCAGTAAAATAAGTCAGCCTGCCCTGGGAATTTGGAGATGAGATGAGAACAGTAGCAAAAGAGTGTCCCTGTAAAACTAGCAAGAGAACAAAACAGGCTATAGTTTCTACTGCATCTCATAGGCTATAGTTTCTATTGCATCCCATTGTTTAGCAAAAAGGGTTTATGCATCTCCCTCCCTATGTTGCTGTGAGGAGAGTCTTGGAATGAGCGAAGGATAAAGTTTTTCTGAATTTCAGAGGGTGTTCTTGTCCACATAATTGTCTGGTTTGAATTGGAAACTGATAGTGAAGACATCCTGGGGTACAGCTCCTTAACCTAATTGCCTTTTACACCTAAACTTCTTTGCTTCAAAATTGAGTTGGCTTCCTCCAATCAACTTCAAAAGGCCATCTGAAGAAAAGTAATAAAATTTCCACATGGAGTCAAAATTGCCTACTATAGTTAAAGGGGCTAATCCATCTCAACTATGTAATAATTTCAGTAAAAGATAATCAAAATCCAGCTTCAAGTCTAGTGATTTCTGGTTCTTGAGTGGCATTTTATGTTGTGAGGACTCTGAAAAATGTTTCTCAAGAATTTGGACTGGATTTTCTTTAATGTTGTCAACTTGCTATATGGCACTAATTGAATCCCATTCAATACCTGTATATGAACCTGAGTAAATCAATTAACAGTATCAGGAATGAACTGTATGCCTTAATCAAAGTAGAAGACTTGTAATACTGAAGCTAATCTGTGTGCCTTTGGATATGTTGTGCTTATGGGCATTTCAGGTTCCCGTGGCTTGAAAAAACATCCCTAAGTAAGGTTTTTATGGTGTATCCATCTCCCTGATAAGATGAGTCTGGGATGGGAATTATAATAGAATCTTGGGAGGATAGTCTGGCTGTAAATAAAGAAGATAGAAGAGATGCTAATTAATTCACAGTTGCTATTTATAATGTCATAAATCATATAATCTGGTAAGAAGTATGATTTTCTTTACATAGTCTTAAATTTGGTTCAGGCCTCTCTTAGCTTCTTGACAATCATAATTGAAAAGGCTTGAAACTATAAACCTCTTAATAATATGAAAGTATGATGACGGTTATTGTGGTTTGGAGGAGGATCAGTTTAGCATAATCATTTAAAACGGCTTCATCTGTAGTATCTCTTACAATTGCTATAGGGAGTAGGTTATCTCTGAACATTTAATAATTTTAACTCAAACTGAAAGGACCATTTAATGTGAGTAGGGCAAATACCATCCCTTACAATGGAAATATGATGAAATGATGAAATAAATGTATCAAAGAGACCAACATTCATAATGTTGGTCTCTTTGATACATCATGGCCCAGTGGGATGCCACGAGAGAGATCTTGTTTGGGAGGAGTTTGACCCCGTTACTTCCGAGGATATGGACAGGCTACGTGGGCGACTGCGAGCCACCACATGTTCATTGGACCCGTGCCCCTCCTGGCTTATACTGGCATCCTGGGAGGTGACACGAGGCTGGCTCCAAGAGGTTATCAACGCATCCTTGAGTGAGGGTTCCTTGCCTGCCTCCCTAAAAGAGGCTATGGTGAGGCCCCTCCTCAAGAAGCCCTCTTTGGACCCAGCTCTTTTGAACAACTACCGTCCAGTCTCCAACCTTCCCTTCTTGGCGAAGGTTGTTGAGAGTGTGGTGGCACAACAGTTTCCCCGTCACCTGGAGGAAGTTGACTATCTAGATCCGCGCCAGTCCGGCTTTCGGCCCGGGCATAGCACCGAGACGGCATTGGTCGCGTTGGTAGATGATCTCTGGAGGGCCAGAGATGGGGGATGTTCCTCCATCCTGGTCCTATTAGACCTCTCGGCGGCTTTCGATACCATCGACCATGGTATCCTATTGCATCGGCTGGGGGGGTTGGGGGTGGGAGGCACCGTTTTGCGGTGGTTCTCCTCCTACCTCTCTGGCCGATCGCAATTTGTACGGGCAGGAGAGCAGAGGTCGACCCCGAGACCCCTCACATGCGGGGTGCCTCAGGGGTCGGTCCTCTCGCCTCTCCTGTTTAATGCATACATGAAGCCGCTGGGTGAGATCATCCGTGGTTTTGGGGTAGAGTACCATCTGTACGCTGATGACACCCAGCTGTACATATCTACCCCAGACCACCCCAACGATGCCGTAGCGGTGATGTGCCAGTGCCTGGAAGCCGTGCGGATCTGGATGGGAAGTAACGGACTTAGGCTCAACCCGACCAAGACCGAGTGGCTGTGGTTTCCGGCTGCCCGATTCAACCAGCTTTCTCCAACGCTGGCCATAGGGGGCGAACATCTTGCCCCTGTGGATGGGGCGCGCAATTTGGGTGTCCTCCTGGATACCCGGCTGTCTATGGAAGAGCAAGTGACAGCCGTGGCCAGGAGGGCGTTTTACCAGGTTCGCCTGGTTCGCCAATTGCGCCCCCTATTGGATCGGGACGCCCTTCGCACAGTCACCCATGCCCTCGTGACATCCCGACTGGACTATTGCAACTCTCTCTACATGGGGCTCCCCTTGAGGTGCACCCGGAGGCTTCAGTTAGTTCAGAATGCGGCCGCGCGAGCAATTATGGGCACCTCCAGGTTTGCCCATGTAACACCGCTCCTGCGCGAGCTGCACTGGCTACCTGTCGTCTTCCGGGTGCGCTTCAAGGTGTTAGTTATCATCTTCAAAGCGCTCCATGGCTCGGGACCTAGCTATCTGCGAGATCGGATCCTGCCCCACACATCCTCACGACCGATTCGCTCCCACAGAGAGGGGCTTCTCCGGGTGCCGTCCACTAGACTTTGTCAGCGGGCGACGCCCAGGGGAAGGGCGCTCTCTGTGGCGGGCCCGGCCCTCTGGAACGACCTTCCCCCTGATATTAGAACGACCACCGACCGACCTCCGCTCCTTCCGGGTAAAATTGAAGACCCATCTCTTTCGACTGGCCGGCCTTGAATAGTTCTCTCTGTCTTTTAATTACAAATTTTAATGGGTTTTAATTATATATTTTTAGCATAGGTAGATTTATTTAATTTTATTTTAAGTAATGTTTGTATTTTGTATATTGTTTTTAATTATGCCTGTGCACCGCCCCGGGTCCCTGTGGGGAGAGGGTGCGGTTAATAAATCTTAATTTGAATTTTGAATTTGAATTCATCATATAGTAGAGGAGGAAAAACAAGAAAATCTGTTAGAAACAAATTTAAGGAGAACAGTGACACCTACTGTTTAAAATAGATAAAAATAAATATAATGCCAGATTTTTATCTTTATATTACATTGTCTTGGGGGTTCTTAGGCATGGAATAGGTAATGTCATTGTGAAGCATTGGAAACCACGTGAAAGGAGATCCAAATTGAGCAAGCTTGGCAGCCTGAAGATTCAGTTTGGAAATAAGTTAAAAATGCCACATAGCCTGAACTTATAAACATTTAATAGGAAATGAGTAGAAATGGGTAACTCTTAACCTTTTCCTTGTATTCTAAACTTTAAAATAGATTTTACATATTTTATATGAAACTGTTCACAGCACGTCTAAAGCTAGGCAATGCTTTTTATAAGGAAGGTGATTTCACTTTTGAGACCATGGAGTCTCAGGATATATCACAAAATTAGAAGTAGTTTACTGTGCCATGGGCTGTTTGTGTCTTGTTATGTGTTCTTGTCTTTTTCGTCTCTTTTACAGGGTTGAACACTTTCCTTCTGGAGGAGGGCTGGATGTCAGCCTTTGCTTTCCTGCATGCTTGGCTGCCATAGAAACGGGGGAGGGTGGGGGGATGTTGTTAGTAAGTGTGCTGGAGGAAGATGGGGCTAGGTGGTGATATCGCTAAGCTTAACAGTATCACATTCCATTCTGATGACCGCTCTGGGCGTGTTACCCATCTGACAACGAGGAAGACACTGTATTGGACATTGGGGTGGGGGTTATGGGTGATTGGGGTTTGGCTTATGCTTTGATATGTATGCTTCACGCCTAAAGTAGCCACTTCTGGCTTAACCTTTGCTGCTGTCCTTTCCTTATTCAGTAAAAGTAACCTTAATCATTTGGAATATGCTTAAGTGTGTTCTTTCTTGAATGGAGGTAGAAGCAGTCATGACACCATGGCCTGTTTGAAACCAGTCCGTGGGAGAGATGGGCAAGTGCATGCATGTGAAGCACCACATGTGCTTGAGCAGAGGGCACTTGCATTCACACGTGCCTGAGCAGAGGACACTTATGAGCACTTATGCTCACATGCACAGCTTTGCCCACATGAGCGTGAGCACAAGACCCTGCTGCTCACGAGAAGGCGGAGCCTCCCATGCCGACACAACCGGGGTTCCCTAAGCTGCAGGGACCCGGCTGAATTTTGTCTCCCCCGTGGTTCGGTAGGAACTTAACCCGCCCTGGAGGGGCAGTGAATAGGAGACAAGTCTTCGCTGGGTACAGGGATTCCGCAAGATCCCTGTCCGATACGAAGCAAAGGTCTCTGAAGGGAGATGAAAGGCATCCCCTCCCTTCCCTGGGGGCGGATCAAGGCAAAGGGAGAATCTCCGGAATGAAAGGAATTGCTTAAAAGAGAGTATAACATCGGGAAGGTATTTTGTATTTGAAACACTTTGCTAAGAAACCTTTTTTCTTTTCTAAAGCTTTGAACCTAGAGATAAGCGGCGGATTTTAACTGAACTTTGAGATTTCTCCTATCAATAGAATTCTTTGAAATGGCGGACTGAAGCATTAGAACAAAGGACATAGCCATTTCCGTTCGCGCTAAAAGGATCGGATTATGACTGATTTTTCTAATTTCTTTTCTTTTTAATCCATTTTACTTAAAACTTTGAAACTTGGACTACTCTTATAATCTTACCATTATTTGGATACTCTATTGCGCCTTTTTAAACTTAAACAAGGACTATATTTTCATTTCTTTCTGTTTCTGTTCCCCTTCTAACAAAAAAGATTGAAACATTTTAAAACTATTTAAACTATTCTGTTACATTGTGTCGCTCTGGGAAAAATCGTGGGTGGATATGTATGAGCAGATAAACTCTTGGAAGCACTGAACAGAGACAAACTAACCACTAACAAGGCAATTGGATTTACTTTTCTTTATTTTGTGGATTTGCCAATATGTCTATGCATATAGATATATATACTGCAGAAAATCGGGAGCTTTTGGCTGAAATTTTGAATGAAATAAAAAAATACCATGCAATATTCAATAGAAAGTTATTTACTATATCAAGTGAAAAAATTAAAGAAATTAAAGAAGAAAAGGAAAGTGATTGGGATAATGAATTGGATTCAACTAAGGAGGATGACGATGATGTAAACCTATTAAATGAAGGGGAAAGTACAGGAAAGGGGACAACATCAAGACCTTATCAGAAATTTGGATTTCAACCTGATTGGCAAGAGGAAGAAAAAAGAAAAGGAAAGAAAGGAGAAATCGCCTCAGGAATAAACTTGACATTTAAAAATAAAGAATATACAAGAAAAGGAGTTGGTCAGAGTTATAATTGGATAGCTATATTGGATCACAATGTGCCAATGAAAGTTGACAAAGGACCTGGGAAGGGGGGAAAAAAGAGATGGAGAACACGAACTATAAAAGAGGCAAATTTAATCCACTGTTGGAAAGACAACGGCTGAAAAGAGAAATTACTATCCCTTGATGAGTAATAACTAATCAGGCTGTGTTTAAATTATCATCAAAGTATTATCAGTTAATTGATTGTTAATAATAATTATAGATGCCTACAATAAGTTTAATTATAATAAATGTTTTAGTTAATGATATATATTTGCTTATCTATAGATGGGAAGTTATGCTATTTAGATGGTTATAGAATACTTTTGGTAAATGATCAATTAATTAACAACCACCTATAAAATTCTAGATTGTTATATATTACATTATTATGGAATCTATAGGGATATGATGGGATTAAATAAGGGATATTAATAGTTAGCCAGGATTTAAAGATATTATTAAAGAAGAAATAGATTGTTGTTAAAATGCTTGATAAGAATTGTGGATATTGATATTAAAGTACATGATAAATTGTTAGATTTAAAATTAATAAAATGAGATTACTTATGAATAATAACTATTTCAGAGGGGCACAGAATTTATGGATACCCGACTAGAATGTCCTTTACAGGACATTATTCAGAGTGGACTTTTCCTTTTTAAGTTTATCTAAATCTATCTATTTGTCGTTATTGTTCTTTTCTCTCTCTCTCTCTCTCTCTCTCTTGATTGGTTTTATAAATAGAATGTCATTATACAATTATGTCTTATATAAAAGGATGTTAAAACAACTAGTAAGATTAGGGTTGAGATGTAAGAATTGTAATAATTGATATGAAAAATAAGTGATAAACTTTGAAGAACATTATAGAAACCTGTGATAAAATGATACATTCTTAAAAATTGATAGTTTGTAAGGAAAAATGGCTTATTGATATTGGCTCCTTTTGTTGTGAAGTTTGTATTATTTGTGTTTATGTAAAAAAAAATATTATTAAAAAAAAAGACTCTGCTGCTCACATGAATGGAGCTTTCTGCATGAGCATAAGCGCCCTCTGCTCATGCATGAAGCTCAATTCGCGCGAGTAGAGGGCCTGCCTACACCCACCGCTCACACAAATGGAGCTATGTGTGTGCACCAGCACCTGCCATTCACACATCCCCCACACCACCTGCACTGGCCCAGGCTGGAAAAACTGGAAAGGTTGGGGACCACTGGTGTAGTTGGTTCACTGACTGATGCAGAATCCCAGTTGACACATTTCATTATACCGTTTCCCAAACTCTAAAATCATGTTTTGTTAATATTGCCATCAAGCATGTCAACATTTCATGGTAGATACAAGTACTCCAAAACTCTTAATTGAAAGCGTTTGGGAAACGGTATAATGAAATGTGTCAACTTAATTGAAAGCTCAAATTTTACTATTGGAAACAAATACTGACAGTTGTTTTCCAAAAGTGACAGACTCTCTTCATTTGCTTTTGAGAAAACATTTGCCAGATAACCAAGTCTAAATAATTATCATTTGTTTTGAGTCTTTCTTTCAAATAAAAATGCTGGATTCCATGAGTTGCTAATTCAGTTCACAACTCAAAGAACAACTGCTTTTAGAACAACATCATACTTCAGTACACAGTTTCAGTGCTTTACATGTACTCCCCTTTTTGTCACACAGAATATTAAAAATGCGTGCTGAAGAGTCAAGTCTTCTGTGATTTTTTTTTTTTTTACTGAATGGTATATTGTAACTTAGAGATGAAGCATTCATCAATATTAACTGCACGACTCGAATACTCTGTTCTTCTCTAGCCATTGCAATATGTGCCTTTTTCATTTCCATTTTGAAGAGTTAATGAACAATTTTTGGCTTTCAAAGAGTTCGTTGCATCTGTGTTTAAAATATTCAATGTCTCTTTCTTTAAACTGAATGATTGGTCTGAGAATGATGCTACAAGGTAATGTTCTGTTCTGTTCTAAAATACAGTAAAGCAAATTATTAGCATCAATAAAGCTGAGGGAAAGTTAACTTCGTCATATTTTTCTTTTATGGTTTCACCCTGTTTCTTTACATTCCCCTCTTCTATAAGTCATAAAATTCAAAGTTTCCTCTTTTTCAGCATCTTTAGATAGACATTGCATCTGTGAGGTGACAAAGGAATCTTCTAATCTCTTTTTAAAACAAACAATATTGTTAGTTGGAAAATATTATTTAATTTTCTTTTATAATAAAATATTAAATAATAAGTTTCAGATGCAATTTTTAAAAATTGGAAGCTTTTGAAAAAATATTGTTGCAAAATAAAATAAGATAAGATAACCAAGTGTGTTTGTATTCCACATACAAGGAAAATATTAAAATTTCAAAATAATGTTTTACTGCACAATAATAAGATTAGATATTATTTTACATATAACTGAAGGCAGCTATGAATAAAAGTCCTGAGACCAAACTGAACAACAACAATAATAATAATAATAATAATAATAATAATAATAATAATAATAATAATAATAATAATAATAATTTTAATTTATAACCCGCTCTCTCTCCCCGAAGGGACTCGAGGCAGGGCACAGGGAATTAAAAATACAATTAAAACCACAAACAGAATACAAAGTTAAAAACGAATTAAACTGACCCTGCGCTAAAAACCCATATAAAACTAAAACTATCCCTAAAAACAGTTTAAAAACAATTTAAATTACCCTAGGCCAGCCAAGCAGAAGAAGTGTGTTTTTAGTTTCTGCCGGAAGGAGTGAAGGTCTGTGGTTGTTCTAATTTCGGGGGGAAGGTCGTTCCAGAGGGTCGGGCCCGCCACAGAGAAGGCCCTTCCCCTGGGCGTCGCCTGCTGGCATAGCCTAGTGGACGGCACCCAGAGAAATCCCTCTCTGTGGGAGCGAATCGGCCGCAGGGATGTATGGGGCAGGATGCGATCCCGCAGATAGCTAGGTCCCGTGCCATGGAACAAGTGCATATTTATACTCAAAAACTACCACCTTAGAAAAAAAACAGAATGTACAAGCACAGATTCAATTAGCTGTCATAGAGAAGATGCCATCACACCTCAGGTAATCTTTGGAAAGCTTCATTGTATATTTATGAGAGAATGAGAGTGACAAAGACAACTAATGTCTTAGTATTTTTACAGAAATAGTTTTGATCTTATTGACCTCCTGAAAGACTTTAAGGTACCCCAAAGAACCCACAAATCAGACTTTGAGAACTGCTGATACAGACAAACAATTCCTTCTATTTTGCCTTCTATTCCACTTCTCATTTGTCAAGATACCAACTTTGTTAAAGATGCCTTCTGGAAGCAATTGATCCTTAAGAGCATCATTTTTCCTCATAATATGCTATAATGAGTGATAGAACAGGTGAAGCTGCCACAAAGATTGTGACATCAGTAAGCCTTAAACACTGTCCAGTGCATAGCATATGTTCAGGGGCATGTGCAGTGGGAATTAGCTATTAGTAGCATAAACTGGTTTATAAGCCACAATATCCATTTATTTCGCTAGATGAAGTCTTACCAATCATCATCTTTCATGATCTCCTTCTCAGAGGTTAACAAAAACAGAAAATAATTGTATATTAGAGATGTATAACAGTGAACACAGTGTAAAGATTATCCAGCAAAGCAATTGCTTCACAAATTATATATCTAGATAAATATCAGGGGTTGGTAAAAAAAAAAAAAAGGCTTAAGTATCTCAAGTTTTCCTGGATCCCTTAGCATTCATGATTTAAAAACTCACAAGGGCATTACATGCAGATGCAAAGTTTGATGACAATGGCTGTGACTGATCTGCTTGAATTTCTCATGAATCCAGTAGCAGCTGTTTCTCAGAGCTGTGGTGGCACAGCAGGCTAATTCTGCCAATTGCCAGCAGTTCGATTTTCATCAGGTCACGGTTGACTCAGCCTTCTATCCTTCAAGGTTAATAAAATGAGGACTCAGGTTGTTGGGGGCAATATGTTGATTCTATAAATCGTTTAGAGAGGGCGATGCCAGAGCCAGGGCAGGTGTCCACTGGGCTTGTACCCAGCCTTGCCCAACCAGGTGGCACCTGCCATGCTGGTGACAGTTGAGGTTGTCCTAGTGGGCTAGCTGATCTCCAATGTGTAGGCAGTCTCTGCTGCGGTCCAGGGCTCTACTGAACTGAAGGTGGCAGCAGAGGGCTGACAGCATGGGTCATGGTGGTGGTTGACTGGTTCCACCTGGAAAGACACAGTTGTGGGCTGGTTTGTGCTGACACAAACAGAGGAGGAGTCACAGCCTGGGTACATCGGTCCCTTGGGGGGGGGGGGCATCAAAGATAGCTGCCTCAGGACCATAAGCGAGAGCTTATTCAGGTTGATGTGAGTGCCCCATGCTGCCAAGGCTCAGCTGGCTGAATCTCTCCAGTAGGCTTCCCAGGGTTTGGCTGTGGGCCATGGTCTGGTACCTCCAATCCCTAGATTCCCTGAGGTCCAGTGGGTCCTTCGACTTCTTCATTGTTCTTGCCTCCCTTGTGAGATGACTGGCCATTCCCTCACTGGCGACTGGAATGCAGCCCGGCAGCTGAAGTCTTCCTCCACCTGGTAAATCTCCTGGGTGGCCAGCCATTCAGCACGGACTTTGGGGTGGGCACCCACCAGGTGCATGTGGCCTCTTAGGTCTTCTCCATCTTCTCTGAGTCTTCCTGCTGCCCAGGTACACAGGGTAAGCAGCTGGGACTCAGGACCCCAGATAGCAGCTCTAGTTGGAGCATGGAATTTAGTAGAGTCGGTTTAATATCAGGTAACATAACCGCAAAAAACAAAACTCTGAGGCAAGTAGATTCCTCAAAGAACAGTTATAGCTATACCATATTTGCAGAGGCTGGTAAAAAGCAATTCTAAATGTTCCCACAGTTTTCATCTAATTAAAAGTAGAAGTTTTTCACTTTCTCAAAATAATCAGTCACACAGTCCAATCAGGATACAGTCTAGTTGCTAGGTGACCTACTTCCAAGCACCTGCTGGAATGTCCTTGAATTTTCAAGAAAAGTATTTTGTTTTGGCTATGAATCCCAGCTATCTCTACTCCCCTTCCCTATCCCTTACTTCCAGTTGTGGCAGCCCTAAAACCTCAAAAATGGCCTCAGTCAGGTTAGCTTTAGGACTGACACTGTCAGATTTCTAAAAGTCATACTGCCATTCAATTGGAAGGAGGGGGGCCTTGGAATCAATTTATTGGCAGTGCCTGTGACAACTGATATTTTACAACTGGTTTCCTGGCGCCTGAAATTCCTGAGATCCCATCACCTCCTGGGGGATGTTTATGGTGGCTATGTGGGACATTTCACTTTAATGCCTAACAAAAGATAGCCATGGGAATATATGTTTATCCGGCTCTCAAGGCAATTGATAAAGGAAACATCTTCACACTTGTGTATTGGTTAGAATTTGCATTCTAACAAATGGGAGTGGTCACTACTGCTTTAATTCTACTTGCGTTGCCTAAGGGGACTCAGATGTTGCTTTGCCTTTAATGGTTTCCATCCCTCTTAATTAAAGGTTCCTTTTGAAATACTACGTTTCAAGAGTCTTCACTTTCTTAAGTTAGGACGAAGAGCCCTTACATAAAGCAACATCTCTACAAAACAGTCAACCAGGAAAGACAGCATTTGCTCTACCAAGGGAACCCTTCAAACCATGTTTGAGCACAACAGTGAACAAGGGGAAGCTGAATGCTGGAGGGAGACATCAACCCCCTCCCCAACCGGAGACATGTTCCATGTACCCTGTTGGAGAGGATGAGGGAAACCTGTAGGACCCCAAAAAGCCCCACTGGTAAATTGGTATTGGGCTGAAAGATGGCTGGGATGGGAGGATCAGAGGAGTCACTCTTACCTGTGGTAACTACAAACCGGGGTGGAAATTGGAGTTAGAAGCCTCCTCTGAACAGGAGGAGCTGAATGAAGCCTCGCTGAGAGAGGATGATCTGAAGAGATGTGTAACCCAGTTGGTGATGGAGATTTTGGAAAATCTCAACATCTGGGCGGAGCTAGAACAGCAACCAAGAGGCATTGGAAGGGAGGCAGCTATGGATGATGCCATTGGGGCTAACCCCCCTCTGGGCCCTGCTGATAAAGCAGATGGCAGAGCAGCAACAGCAAGGAACCCAGCAAATCCTCCCTCCAGTTAGCGCATGGATTGGGGGCCGCTCCCAATCAACCCCGAAACCTGCAATTACAAAGAAGCACTCCTTCCCTTGGGGTAAAATTTGATGGGAACCCGAACAAATTGGGATTCTTTGTGGCACAGATGCTCATCTACTTGCAAGAATACGAGCATTATTTTCAAGCCTAAGGATCCCGAGTGCGAGTGGTTACCCTAGCCCTGGAAGGAGCTGCCACCAGATGGATGGTGACTTTACACAATGCTGATGCACCAGAACTGCGGGACTTCAACCATTTCATATGGCCTTGTGACGATGTTGATGACCCCCTCACAGACTGCAAAGCACATGACCGCATTAAAATTATGAAGTGGGGATGCTGGCCAGTGGCAGAATATACCGAAGAGTTCCAAGACATGGTGTGTTGTGTGAACTGGCCAGAAGATATCCTGGTAAGCTGGTTCAAGGATGGGCTGAGTGATGACCTCTACAATGCCTGCGTGGCCTGAGGTGCCCCAAACCACCTACATGAGTGGTGTCTCACTGCTGAAGAGGCCGAGATCGACATGACCAGGAATCAGTACTGAGCGGGGTGAATGTGGAAGAAATGGGAATGTGGCCGCATGGTATAGTGCTGCCACGGGAGCCTTGAACCATGTCATGCCTTTGCGGCCTCTCACGCGGCGTCACCTCACCCAGGCTCCCTGAGTAGGTGGAGATCCTCTCGGTCCGAATCTGACCGAACACTAGTGAGAGCCCATTTGAGGACTTACTTAGTGGCAATGAGGGTGGCCAAATATGAGTATTGTGCCACCCTCATCGCGTCCACAGATAACCGCCCGGCAGCCCTGTTTGGGGTGACCCGCTCCCTCCTTCAACAGAGGCCGCGGGAAGCCCCGCTGCAGGGCCGTGCCGAGGAATTTGGTGAATATCTGCTGGATAAAATCACTCAGATCCGGAGCAGGCTGCCCTTCACAGACAGTAGTCTAGAAGAAGTTCCTGAGGCAGGTCTTGAGACAATTTTATGGGAGGACTTCGACTTTGTTGCTGCCAATGATATGGACAGGTTGGCGAGGAGGCTAAAGGCCACCACATGTTTATTGGACCCGTGTCCCTCCTGGCTTGTACTGGCATCCTGGGAGGTGACACGAGGCTGGCTCCAGGACATAGTGAATGCTTCTTTGAGTGAGGGGTCTTTGCCTACCGCCTTGAAGGAGTCAGTGGTGAGACCTCTCCTCAAGAAGCCTTCCCTGGACCCAGCATTATTGGAGAATTACCGTCCGGTCTCCAACCTTCACTTTCTAGCGAAGGTTGTAGAGAGTGTGGTGGCACTGCAGTTTCCTCGCCACCTGGAGGAAATTGATTATCTAGATCCGCGCCAGTCCGGCTTTAATAGCACCGAAACAGCATTGGTCGTGTTGGTGGATGATCTCTGGAGGGTGCGGGATAGAGGTTGCTCCTCTATCCTCATCCTGTTAGATCTCTCAGCGGCTTTTGATACCATCGACCATGGTATCCTTTTGTGCTGACTGGGGGGGTTGGGGGTGGGAGGCACCGTTTTATGGTGGTTCTCCTCCTACCTCTCTGGTCGGTCGCAATTCGTGTTGACAGGAGGGCAGAGGTCGACTTCTAGGCCCCTCATTTGTGGGGTGCCACAGGGGTTGGTCCTCTCGCCACTCCTGTTCAACATGTATATGAAGCCGCTGGGTGACATCATTCGTGGGTTTGGGGTAGACTACCATCTGTACGCTGATGACACTCAGCTGTACAACTCTACCCCAAACCACCCCAACGATGCCGTTGAGGTGATGTCCCGGTGTTTGGAGGCCGTACGGATCTGGATGGGCAGCAACAAACTCAAACTCAACCCGTCCAAGACCGAGTGGCTGTGGTTTCCAGCCTCCCGGTTTAGCCAGTTGACACCATCACTGGCCATGGGGGGCAAAGTTTTGGCCCCTGTGGAGAGGGCGCACAATTTAGGAGTCCTCCTGGATTCCCGGCTGCCCCTGGAGGATCAGGTGGTGGCCGTGGCCAGAGGGGCGTTTTACCAGGTCCGCCTGGTCCGCCAATTGCACCCCTTACTTGACCAGGAGGCCCTTCACACAGTCACTCAAGCGCTCGTGACTTCTCGTCTGGACTACTGTAACGCTCTCTACATGGGGCTCCCCTTGAGATGCACTTGGAGGTTGCAGTTGGTCCAGAATGCGGCAACGCGGGTGATTATGGGTGCCTCAAGGCAATCCCACATAACACCGCTCCTGCACGAGCTGCACTGGCATGATTTTACTCGACACTGCACTGCCTCTAGTTACCAAAGCTTTAATTCAGGGGTTTTAATATGGGTTTTAGCGCAGGGTTGCTTAATTTAATTCAATTTTAATGAACGTCTTATTTTTGTATATTTGTGTATTTATATTTTATATTCCCTGTGCGCCGCCCTGAGTCCCTATTTGGTGAGATGGGTGCGGCTTATAATTCGAAAAATAAATAAATAAATAAATAAATAAATAAATAGATAGATAGATAGATAGATAGATAGATAGATAGATAGATAGATAGATAGATAGATAGATAGATAAATAGATAAATAAATAAACAAACAAACAAACAAACAAACAAACAAATAAATAAATAAATAAATAAATCCCTACACCAATGGAAGCAAGAGCCTTTCAATCTGCAAATGGCATCTTCTCCAAAATCCTCAGCCTGTTTCAAGTGTGGAAAAGAAAGGCACCGAGCTGAAAAATGCCATTCTCAAGCACCGGCTAAGAAACCCCGGGGGGGGGGGGGGGGACGACCTGCAAAATGTGGCCAACGTGGGAAGGAAATTGCCCCGAGGAGCAGGGAGATTGTAGAATCTCCACCCCCTCCCCTCTTTGAGGAGGAAACCCCGGCTTCTCAGCAGGAAGAACCATACTCATCCAGAAGCGACCCAGAGGACCACTAGTAAGCAAACCGATTAAACCACTTACCCTCCCCCTAAGACTGTTTGTCCCCAACTGGGAAAGGGGGATAAAAATCTCTGCTTTAGTGGACTCAGGGTGCACCAGCTGTTTGATCAGCCCAATCCTGGTAAGAAAGTTGAGGATTAATGTAAGGAAGCTGAAAAGCCCCATAGCTTTTTGCCAAATAGATGGGTCAATAGTAGGGGCGGGGCAACTTCATTTGCCACTGAGCCTCTACAGATAGGCATCAGAAGCCATGAAGAAATACTTACATTACATTACATTACATTACATTACATTACATTACATTACATTACATTACATTACATTACATTACATTACATTACATTACATTACATTACTTACTTGCAGATGCACGTGACGTTTGCTGAGAATCCACACAAAGAAACTGAGGGGACAGAGCACCAAGAAACAGCAATGCCCGCTTATGTTAAGCCAACCCAGGGATTACATAAAGAATACAAAGATTTGACTGAGGTTTTTAGCGAAAAAGCCTCTGATGAGCTTCTCCCCCACCACTCCACTGACTCGGCGATAGAAATTTTACCCAGTGCCAAACTCCCTAAACCCAAGATGTATAGCATGTCCCCAAGGGAGCTGGAAGAATGGAGGACATTCATTGAGAAAAACCTAGCAAGGGGTTTCATTGAGCCAGCCTGGCCAAAAATCACAGCCCCAGTGTTATTTAGAGAAAAAAAAGATGGCTCTAAATGTCTCTGTGTCAATTTTAGGAACCTGAATTTGATCAGTGTGGAGAACGTGTACCCTCTCCCCCTCATGAAAGACATGCTAGCACACCTCACTAAAGGGGAAAAAAATTCAAAGCTGGATTTAAGGGAGGCTTACTACCATATCAGAATTAAGGAGGGAGATGAATGGAAAATGGCATTTAACACCCTTCTTGGATGCAATCAATTCAAAGTGCTTCCATTTGGGCTACAAGGGGCCCCTGCAATATTTATGGAATTAATAAATGAAGTGTTACAGGAGCTGTAACATATAAGGGCTATTTGGTATACTTAGATGATATTTTGCTATATTCTGAGACCAAGGCAGAACATGCAAAACTAGTCCGGGCAGTTCTGAACAAACTTTGCTCTGCCAAACTTTATGCTAAACTCTCTAAATGTGAATTCCACCAAGAAAAAAAATGATTACTTAGGGTACCGCATTTCACACCAGGGCATAGAAATTGATCCTTCAAAAATACTTGACTGGGAATCACCCAGAACACATAAACAGTTACAAAGCTTCCTGGGATTCGCCAACTTCTACCGCCAGTTTATTCCTGCTTTCACCCAGATTGCTCTCCCCATCACCAAGCTTTTAAAAATGAAGGGGGAAGGTAACCTGAAACCGAAGCAGCTTTTGAATTTGACAATGGAATGCCAAGCTGCATTTGAAAAACTTAAATGGCTGTTTTCAGCAGAGCCAATTCTAAAGCACCCGGACAAAGAGAAACCATTCGTCATACAAGCAGATGTTAGTGATGTGGCGATAGGAGCGGTCCTGCTTCAGAAAAATGAGCAAGACCAATTACAACCATATGCTTACACTTCCAAAAAATTGAATGAATCAAAGCAAAGGTGAGTCATTTGGGGAAAGAGGCTTATGCAGTTTGGTGGGCTCTTTTAACCTGGAGGCATTTCCTAGAGGGGAGTAAAATCCCTTTTGAAGTCTGGACAAATCATAAAAATGTAGAAGCCCTAAAGACCCCAAGGAAGTTTTTCACTTTCTCAAAATAATCAGTCACACAGTCCAATCAGATACAATCCAGTTGCTAGGTGACCTCCTTCCAAGCACCTGCTGGAATGTCCTTGATTCCCAAGAGAAAGTACTTTGTTTTGGCTATGAATCCCAGCTATCTCCCTATCCCCCCTCCCTATCCCTTACTTCCAGTTGTGGCAGCCCTGAAACCTCAAAAATGGCCTCAGTCAGGTCAGCTTCAGGGCTGACACAAGCTTTTGTCTATGATCACTTTGTAATTAAAGCAGAGTAGTAACAAGGGATTACACAAATGATATTAATAATTTGGAGTTGTTTATATTTAGGGGGAAAGACTGGAGATAATAACTGATGCAAACAACCACTATGGCTAATAAGTGGATTGCAGAGTTTTCTCTTATATGCATAAACATTAAATTGTCTTACAAATCCTAATAATTATAGATGGAAAGGGTTCCTTACCGTTCATTTCCCTTCCAGTGTTTATGATGATAGTACCCAAATTACCCAAATTACTCTTCCAAGTACCCAAATTAGTATCAATAACCTGTTCCACTCAATCATTTTGGCCACCTAATTGCAAATCTGTAGTAACAATAAAATTTCCTTTGAAGTCTGACTGTACTCATGATGATTTAAAAATGTGTCCATGCAGTATCCTTTGCAACAATATGAAGTTGATATGTTACTTGGATGTTTTTACTACTCAGTTTAACCTACAGCCATAATTTTCCCTGGTAGTTTCTTATCCGGGTACTAAGCTAAATCACACAATGAATGGTTGAGGGAGTTAGGTATGTCTAGACTATCAAAGAAAAGGATTAGGAGAGATAGGATACCTGTCTTCTAGTAATTGAGCGACTATCCCAGAGAAGAAGATTGACTTATTCTCTAAGGCACCTGAGGGCAGGACAAGAAGCAGTGGACAAAAGATTATTAAAGAGAGATCCAGGCTGGGATTAAGAAGAAATTTCCTGACAGTGAGAAGAATCATGGTTTGCCTCCAAAAATTGTGGGCGCTCCATTCCTGGAGGTTTTCAAGAAGAGGTTGGACAACTATTTGTCTGGAATGATACAGGGTCCCTCCTGCTTGAGCAAGGATGTTCGACTAGAAAATCTCCAGTCTCCTCCAACTCTGTTATTCTAAATATTAAATAAATGAGTTACATGGGTTGCTTTCTCTGAGTGATAGTCCATAAGAGTAGGCCTCTTTTATCTTACTTATGAGTATTGTAAGATACACCTGAAGTAGAGGATTGTTAGATTACTAGCAAAATTCTAGGAATTCTGGGAATTGAAGTCCACAAGTCTTAAAGTTGCCAAGTTTGGGAACCCCTGAGTTAGAGGGATTGATGAGAATTACATTGGTCAAGTGCTGTGCCAGCAGAAACAAAAGTTTTTGGTGCCACAGTGATTTCCTTCTCCAGCACATGGTAAATACACCTGGAAATATCTACCTACCTACTGTATTTCTCTCTCCCCTCTCTATCTACCTATCTACCTACTTACCTTCTCTCTCTCCCTCTCTCTCTTCCCCCTACTTATCTAATGTATTTCTCTCCATTTTTCTCTCTCTTTACCCCTACCTACTTACCTATCTACACACACACTCTCCCCCCTACCTACTGTATCTCTCTCTCTCCCCCTCTATCTACCTATATACTTACCTACCTTTTCTCTCTCCTCCCCCCATCTACCTACTGTATTTCTCTCTCTCTCTCTTTCTCTCTCTATCCCTTTATCTACCTACCTAACTACTCTCTGTCTCTCCCTACCTACCTACTATATTTTTCTCTCTTTCTCTCCCTCTCTATCCTTCTATCTACCTACCTACTTTTTTTTTTAAATGCCTCTTCAAAACATGAGTGCGTCATACTCCAGTGCATTTTATACTCCGAAAAATATGGTAATTCTAATAGTGATTTAACTAATACAAGGAATGAAGGTGTACAGAAAATAAATTCCTTTTAGCTACCATCTCAAAACAGGATTGGCAAGTGCTAGAGAAATAAAAAGGGGAATAAATCTGGGAGGGCATTATTAAATCAATTGTTCATGTATTTCAGGAAATTGCTGCCTGATTTTTCATTGGCTTTTATTATGTATGTCCATTTATTTAACAGGTAAATTATTCACTGTTTCTGTCCGTGTTTCTATAACTACATCCTATCAATATTAGTTATTGATCTGCAATCGTTTTTTAGCTGTGGTTTTGCTATTCTTTTGTAAGTTTCATTATTTTCCTTGTAAAATATGTATCTTCTTGAGATAGCAAAAGGAAACCTTTCAATGTTGATTATGGTGTTTACTACATAACCCACTAGAGGCCACTGGTGTATTACATTAGAGACTCGGTTGTTTCAGCAAGAAATCAATTCCTCTAGTCTATCCTAATGAAAGGGTACAAGCGAAGTCCTTTGTAAGAAACAAAGCAAAATTGCTGCTGTGTTGTTTTAATTGAAAACATTCACCAATGATTTCACACAAATTATCTTAAATTATCTTGTTATTTTTTACAGTAAGTAAAGTAAGTACAGTAAGGAATAACTATGGTATATTCCACTGTCACCAGAAAACATTCAGTGACAGACATACCAAGAGCTTAAGAATGAAAGTTAAAAGTTTTTTTTTTTTTAGGAAATTACTGTCTGGAAGCAGTAACAAGAATTGTAATAATGGAGGGAGGGACTATTCATTAGTTACTTCAAAGTAGTCTTTAATCTGTCAGTCAACTGTGTAAAGACATGCCAGTGGAAATACAGAGGATGCACAACCTGATACTATAATGAACAGTTAAAACATTAATATTTTATTGATTGCATAGATATTCTCTTCCCATTCTCTCCTCTCCTTTTGGTGATTACCTTTGCCCACTCCTTCCCCCAGAATGAACCATACCAACTTATCCAACCTCCCTGCTTTCCAGTCCCACTTAGAATGAGAGCAAACAATTCTTGGAGAATCCTTAAAGGAGCCTTAGATTGTATAGTAAGGGGGAGAGTGTCAACTACTGAATTTCTTCACCGGCTTATAAACTCCTAGTTTTGGTTTCTGTCTCATTGCAGAATTATAATAGACTGAAAGAGAAAAAACTAAACAGTAGAAGTGATAGTCTGAACTAAATGAACAAACTTCTAGAAAAATAATTTGTATATACATCATATAGTTTAATTTAAGAACAAAAGCTTCATGCAGGAGTAGAGTTGGAATTATCACTTCTCCATATGGCTTAGAAGGCTGCTGAGGACGGAGTCTGCAATCATTAAAGGAAAAAATCCCGGAAAGGGGTGATGGATAGGTAGAAATGGTAGACCACTGAAAATACACCAGGAAACAAGGTCTTAAAAGGCTCCTCACTACTAGATCTTAGGTAGTAATTTTCCATTAAGGAATGCTGATGAAGCTACTCTCAGCACATTTCGCTTGTGATTACAGTGACTGGTGTAAGAATTACATTTACCCTACACTGGGTTGAGCCTGGGGGAGGGTGTAGTTAACTTGACTATTTGAGGTGCTCTAGTTGTAGGTTGGGAATATTCTGAAGTTATCTTTGTTAAATGTGCATTCCTAGTTTATGAAACTGACCTGTCTTGATGCACTTCTAAATTGCTCTATGTTCCCTGGAATCCTCTTACTATAAATGATAAGTGATCTTAGCAACTGGAGAGAAACATCCTCTTAAAATAAATTCTCTCACAGGTGTGCATTTCTATTTCAAAGTCATGTAAAAAGAAAAAAAGACATGTCTGTGCAAGATGACAGTACAGTATAATAGTTCAGTGTAATTTTAAAAATGAGAAATTTCAGCATGGTGAGATTTCTGGGTTTTGTTTTTAAGATAAACATGTTGAAGCAGTATCCAATCTTTTTATGGCTGATAATCCACACTAAGAGCTACTCTCCAAAATGTAGTCAGAATCAGGATTTTTTTAAATGGTAAGAAACAGGACAAAAACTGAAGTTGCTTGAATATGATTGAATGCAATGAATTAAATAGCATGAATAATGTGATGATTCGTTTTATCTAGTTTGATGTTAAATTCCCTCTTAAGAATAATTGTTTAAATAAAATTTAAGAAGGCTGATCTTAAACTTGAAAGAGCAAACATTTAAAAGAGTAATAATTGGTTGTATACAACTTAGTGTTCCTACTTGTGAATACAACTAGGGCAATGTATACGAAGATTAAGTGTTTGGGGAGATGGACTTTGGCTCAGTCCCTTCACTCTCCCTCTCTTTATTCCCCAGGAGATTCTGTTACTGATCTTGAGATGATCATTCTATATAAAAGCTTTATTGAAAATTAGCTGAGCAAGAATTCATCTAGATGTTCCTACGAGTAAGCAAAGATTACTATGGGTTAAATAGTTAGCTAATGTGGAAATTTCTTTCTCTGTTTTTGCTACCAGTAAGGATATTGTCATTTGGATATTATTTCTCTGCATTTATTATTATTATTCCCCTCCCCATACCATGTGGATTTCTGTTAACAAAGACTTAGAAACATCATCTACAGCTGAGCACTCAGAAATAATGAACAGCAGTGGAACTTGAGTTATTGATTTGACAAGAGCCAAACCTGAAAACCTGTATAAAATTAAGAATCTCTTGCTTTCCCTAAATCACTTGGTTGAACATGCAAAAGAAGTTCTAGCTGTATGAATTTACACTTGGTTATGTAATACTTTTCTTGGCCGTGGTTCCCATCTTATGGACTACCTTTATTGTGAAATGCAATTGCTATTATATTATAGAACTGGATTGGAAGACTGTGTTCAGATGATAATCTTCAACCTTCTGATCATTACTGTGATCTACTTCCAGGCATTCCCAACAGGGAACTTTCTAGATTATAAATTGATTCTCCTCTATTTTGGGAACATATTTTGCATTTGATTAGTTCTGTGGTGAAAAGATTTATTAATAACTGATTGCAGCATGGCTTTTCTGGGTTGTGATTTTGAGGAGGGAGGATCTTAACATTTTCTAAAGGGGATATAAGCTGCTTGAAGGCTTTTTGATTGGTGCATATAAGCTAATTAACAATAAATAAATATGCATGTCCAGGCATTTTAAACTGGCTTATATTAAGCAGACTTTATTTCTCTTTTATTTTTATGGTTGGGATTGTTTTCATTGTGTACTATGTTACAATTTATTTTCTTCTATATTACCTGGTATGGGATGGATGGTCTAATAATGTTTCAGTTAATTAAATAATTTGTGCCCATTGCAGTTCTGAGCTGCAAAAAAATACTCTTCCCTGGAGAGAGTAAAATGGAATACAAATGGCATATTTTTCCCTGAATAGCAGCCAAGTATGAGTGATAAAATCAAGGATGAAATTGAGGTTGTCATCAAAATGACAGATTATTTTAAACCCTAAACATGTCTACACCTTTTCTCAGAGACTGTTATCAGTATAAATGATGCTGGATATAAGATTTGTTAATACCTTCTATCATATTATATAATTTGTATCTTGATATTAGCAAGTACTAAATTAAGATGAATTAGTACCTATTAGTAAGATATTCATTATGTAAACAAATACAAATTGAAGCTTACTTGAGAGTTTTGGGTCAATAAATTTAGTGGAATGACTCACTGAAACTCCATTTTCATTAAAATTTCAACAAATATATATTAATTGCCAAGGGTCTTGTAAATTTTACATTCAGATATTTCTCTCCTAATTATAACAAAAAAAATGAAAGATAAAATTAGCACACATAAAGTACACAATTGTAATCTGAAAACAGAAACTAAATTTAGAGAAACAAGGAAGGGTTACTCTTTTTAATTGCATTGATTGCTCAGGTTATAATTTGAACTTTTGCTGGAGAAGCATATAGTTGCTTATTGTTAACTTCAGTTAAATTAAGCTTCAGTTTGATTATATGAAACTGATTCATTTAAATATCTATATCAAACTAGAAATTCCAACCATTGATTGTGTGATTTCCAGATCATGCCTTAACATTCAGACATTCCAAAGGTCAGAACTGATTTCTTAAAACAAGCCTGTAGCAGTTAATGTTTCATTGTTTCAATTTTTTTTTAGTGAAAACTATTTTTTATTATTTTGAGCTATATATGCACACTATCATAAATATATTTACAACATTTTGTAAAGAGAGAAAGAGGCTACAAGTCAAGCCGTTACATATGCATATTTTCAGAAACAGTTTAACATATTAGGCTTAGATTCTAAATCTTTCTATCAAAGGGAAATTATGATCCCCATCCCATATTACAAACTGCTTTTTTGCTTATACAGCACTAAAAATCAAGAGCTACTATTTGTGAAACAAGAGAGAATCCAATTTCAGCCAAAAAAAATGACTTGCATTCTTGGTTGTATATGGAACACTTTATTTTTGTCCTTCAGAATCAGCTGATTCACAATAAAAACCAAAAGAGGGAATTCTAGAGAAAGATAAATTTCCATGATGCACATAATTTAGGTTACTTTTTTTAAAATGAAAGTTAAAGCCTCATTAGTTATATTTCTTTAAAGTTCATAAATATTTCTGTCTCACTCAATACAGACGGAATTTCACTTTCCATGAAAACTCTACAATGATTCTGCTATTAAAAAGAGAGAGAAAGATTTATCGCCAAGTCAGAGCTGTTCAGGCATGCAGTCGTTTTCCCCAATCTATTGAGTCAGTACATCTAAATGGCCTTTCATTCTATCTGTAGTTCAGATTAAATTGTTTATTAGACTTTTTGTGCATTATTAAAAAAAGAAAGGATATCGTAGACCTTTTATTTTAAAGATTACAGCAATAAAAATTTAGATGGTTCAAATTTATCAAGTGTATTGCATAAGACAGTGCTATTTCTTTTTAAGGGATTCACTAAGGGATTCACTGGGTTTTGTACTCATCATAAATAAGCAAAGTATTTACAAGATGTTTTAGTGCAAGAGAAGAGAAAATGTATGCATGCATGCATGCATGCATCTATCTATCAGTCAACTGTTTAACTGTAATGGAAGTCTTTAAACAGAATTTAAGCACCAGCTAACAAAAGACTACTGCAATCCTCTATATGAATGCTTGCAATTTTTTTTTGTTTTCTGTATTTGCCCAGATAAAAGATAAGGATAAACATACTGACAGATTCAGATATAGCAATATCTTTTCTGAATGCAATTCTGGAGCTGTGGGAAGGCTCACCTATGAATTCCAAATAAATTGCTAGTTATCACCTTCACATGCTTCATTTAAAATGTTCATGAGCAGAAGTATGTATTGTGAATTTATCAGAATAAATATGGTCATTTCAAAGTACTCGTATGGTTTAATATATTCCATGTCCTGCATACTGTCCAACGAAGAGGGGGTTCTGACCTTTCATTGTGGACCATCAGTTCCTGTATTTGAGGAGTGGCATGGTCCTTGAGTCTTTTCTATGGAAAGCTAAGCATTTTCAATTGCTTCCTTCCCTTCATAGGTGTTAGTTTGTAATTCCCTGATTATTCCTGTTGCCCTTTTTGAACTTGTGCTGGATGTTCTGGTTCATTCTTAAAATATGATGTTTGCAACTCTCTGATCAAAACAAAATAAAGGGAAATCATTATGTCCTCTAGTTTGAGACCAAGCAAGAGGCCATTCTTCTCTTTACAAGGAGTGCTCATTAGAGCAGCATTTAAGAACATCTCCTAATCTTATGCATTCTTATCTCTCCTGCAGGAGCTCTTTTAACTTCAGCAACAGCAGCCCAAAGCAATTACATCCAATAGTGCCAGTAGATAGTATTTAAAATAGAGCAGGGCAAAATGCTTTAGAAAGATAAAGCCTAAAGGCCCAAGTGCAATCTGTAGTTAAAAGAGTGGGCTGACATCAGGACAGCCTCAGTCAGTGAGAGACTTTGTAGACCATACAATAGTAAATTAAATAGGTCAAAGTATGACTCCATGGCAACTGTCTATGTATGAAAATCCATTGTATTTCAGGGACATGTTAATAGCCACAATGGCTTTGAAAAAGAAACGTTAACAGTCTATATGTATTTGCTAAAATCTCTACTGAACAAAGACAATTTTCTGTAGACTTGTTTGTACAGGTAGTCCTTGAATGATGATCACAACTGAGCTCAAAAATTCCATTGCTAAGCAAGATAGTTGTTAAGTGAGTTTTGCCCCATTTTATGATTTTTCTTGCCACAGTTGTCAAATGTTAAGTAAATCAGACAGACTTGAACACTGGGCCCTATCTAACAAAATGAAATCCAATGTAGAGAAAAGCAAAGTTTTACACAGGTAAAAAAACCAGAAGTACACATATAACCTGGGTGAAACCAGGCTTAGTAGCAGTGACAGTGAGAGGAAACTTGGAGTTTTAGTGGACAGACAGCTAAATATGAGCCCACAGTGTGCAGCAGCAGCCAAAAAAGCTAATGCAATCCTAAATTGCATTAACAGAGGGATACAATCAAGATCAAGTGAGGTACTCGTCCTACCTCTCTGGTCGGTCGCAATGGGTGTTGGCAGGAGGGCAGAGGTCGTCCCCGAGGCCCCTCATATGTGGGGTTCCTCAGGGGTCGGTCCTCTCGCCACTTCTGTTCAACACCTACATGAAGCCGCTGGGCGAGATCATCCGTGGTTTTGGGGTGGAGTACCACCTGTACGCTGACGACACTCAGCTGTACATATCCACCCCAAACCACCCCAATGATGCCGTCGAGGTGCTGTCCCGGTGTTTGGAGGCTGTACGGATCTGGATGGGTAGTAACAAACTCAAGCTCAACCCGTCCAAGACCGAGTGGCTGTGGTTTCTGGCACCCCGGTTCAGCCAGATAAGTCCAACACTGGCCATTGGGGGCGAACAACTAGCCCCCGTGGAGAGGGCGCGCAACTTGGGCATCCTCCTGGATTCCCGGCTGTCCATGGAGGACCATGTGGCGGCTGTGGCCAGGGGGGCGTTTTATCAAGTACGCTTGATATGCCAGTTGCGCCCCTTACTGGACCGGGGGGCCCTTCGCACAGTCACTCAAGCGCTCGTGACATCTCGGCTGGATTACTGCAATGCTCTCTACATGGGGCTCCCCTCGAAAGCTACAGTTAGTGCAGAATGCGGCCGCACGGGTGATTTTGGGTGCCCCAAGGCAAGCCCACATAACACCTCTCCTGCACGAGCTGCACTGGCTGCCTGTGGCCTTTTGAGTGCGCTTCAAGATGTTGACGACCATCTTCAAAGTGCTCCATGGCTCGGGGCCTAGCTATATACGAGACCGCTTCCTGCCCCATACATCCCTGCGTCCGATCCGCTCCCACAGAGTGGGTCTTCTCCGGGTGCCGTCGGCCGGGCAATGCCGGTTGGTGAGACCCAGGGGAAGGGCCTTCTCTGTGGCGGGCCCGGCCCTCTGGAACGACCTACCCCCCGACCTACGCACTATCTCGGACCTCCGCCTCTTTCGCCAATGTCTTAAGACATTTTTATTCCAACAGGCCGGCCTAGCATAGCCCCCCGTTTCTGACCTTTTATGGATAAATTATAATTAGGCAGGGTTTTAAATGGGTTTTTAGCACGGGTTTAAATAATTTAATATGTTTTTAACGATGTATATTGTTTTTATTGTGGTTTTAATAATGCCTGTGCGGCGCCCTGGGTCCTAACAAGGAGAAGGGCGGGGTATAAATTAAATAAAATAAATACAATACTAATACCATTCCATAAAGCCCTAGGAAGACCACACCTAGAGTACTGCATCCAGGGGCGGGTTCTGGCAATCACTACTGCCGGTTCCGCCATGCACACACTTGATGCACACTGCATCTGTATACAATAATACAATAGCAGTGCTGTTGTAACTTCAAATGGTCATTAAACAAATTGCTGTAAATGGAGGACTACCTGTATTCTCAAAGCACTGCATATGTATGATTGGGCCTGCATAGGCATGCTTCATAGAACACATCTGCTTTGGCAGGCCTAGAAGGAGCAGCTCCACTAACCTGATCTCTGTTATTTTTTTAACTACTGCAGAGTTAGCATATCTAGGAATATTCTCTTATCTCTTCATGGATAATATGGATAATTTGTGCAATTTGTGCACATGAAACAAGATATATGTTGTTTTGAGCTTAGAAAGAAATAGATCAATTATTATTCTGTCAGAATTTAAGCTTAAACAAATTTAACTTTGTTTTAATGGAACAAAATTCAAAATGACCAGTGTTCTTAAAACTTAACATTTAATTGTTCCAGACATAGGTAACACTGAGAACTTAAATAATACTTTTTGACCTTGACCTCAGACCCGGATGAGTAGCTGTCCACTTTAATTGGTACTTACAGAAGTACCAGCTTACAGAAAAAAATTATTCCACTATTGTTTTTAGAACATTTAAAAAAATATTTTAAAATGTTGTTGTGAAAAGCCAGCCTGGTTCTGTGCCATCGTTTCTGGTTAGACATTCATAGACCTTGAATTCACACTTCCCAAGGAGAGATGCTCTTTCTAGCCCTTATCCATACCCTCTCATTTCTCAGATAGAGATAAATATTGGGGACCAAGGCTGAAATAAGCAATGTGTTTCATTCCATCCCTCCAACAGCCTCAGAATTCACTGCTGGAATCTTCAAGGATCTGAGGGGAGGTTGGGATTTAATTGAGAGAAAGGAAAAGTTACTTTTGAAAAGATACACAAAACCCTTTAGTAGAAATATTGTGTAAATAATTTACGAGTATATTTGCTATGTTGTATTTTTTTGGCATTTCCTTCTTCATGCAACTTGAAATCTTTTTATAGCAGAGTTGACTTTAAATTAGGGGCAGGTCAGCATAAGTTTTTGAATTTTTTTTTAATGGGAAATCCTTATATGTCATGTCCTATGGTTTGAATAACCACATATTTTTATCTCCTTTGCAACTGAACATCTGCATGTTACTCCATTAATCTAAAATGGGATTTTTACATTCTCCTTTTTGCTTTTTTTTTTTAAAATAGTTTGAGTTTATAAACCTGTTATGATACCAGTAAGTACATCAAAGAAGAAGGTATAGTTAGGGACTGTTCATTCAGAGGAGGAAGTTTAAGATCTCTAGCTTATAGGTTTAGCTATGGCACTACAGAAGCCCTATAGGAAATAAAGGGAGCACAATTCAGCAATTCACAGAAAGAATTAAATTAGATTAGAATCATTAGAGAATCATTCCTTATTTAACCTATGAAGCTTTTTAGTTCTTATCCAAACTTGGTTATGTTGAGCAAACAAGTTAGAATTAAAATGGTAGTTTTAAAACATTTCTTTCCATTTGAACAGAACACAATAACAGATTTGAAAGGGATCTTGAAGGTCATCTAATTCAACCCCTCTGCTCAAGCAGGGAAGTCTATACTATTTCAGACAAATGGTTGTCCAACCACTTGAAAAACCTCAAGCATTGGAGCATCCACAACTTCTGGAGGGCAGGAACATTTTCTGTATCCTTGTCAGATGGATTCATAAAATAACAATTAAACTAATATGCGGGAACCAAACCTCTGTTATTACATCCTTCACTATAGAAAGAGGCTCTTATAAGCTCTGTCTTTAAAATGAAGATATAATGCACTGATGATGTTATCTAGTTGGGTAGTGAAAAGTCTAAGAAAACAACAAAGTTTAGAGAGTACCAGAGACCCCACGGTGAGGATATTGGTATGGATTAAGGTTGCTTATAAAACGCTTTTAGTATCTTTGCTTCAGCTCAGGCAATGTTGCCTACCCCAATTTTGTCTCTTGCCTGCTTCTATACCTTCATCCACATTGGTGTCAACACTATCTGCTTCAAAGCAAAGAACCAAAGTTCTTTTTTTTTTGAATAAAAGTTTTTTATTGATTTTACAATTTTATAATATAGGGAAAGGGTAATTAGGGTTTATATTATACATTTTAGAGCTTCCATACCAGAGATGGTGACTGCACTCGGGTCCTCATACAATATCATGTTAAGCAAATAGTGTTAGGAGATGTATACATTTAGCACTTTTTTTTTTAAGTTCATACATTCGATCTTTAGTTCTACATTTTCATCCGTTTCAAGAATTACAATAATTCAAAATTAATTATTTTTGAGATCTGAGCCTTTTTGCTAACTTCTTTCTCCCTCCCCTCAGAGGGTGGGACCGTGGCTCCTCCTGTTCCTTCTTCTTCTTCTTCTTCCTCTGCCTCCCCTATTGTTTTAATTCTAATTCTACCTCTCTCCCAGAATATCAACATTCCTTCAGGCATTAACCATTTAAACCAGATTCCATTTTTATATAACTTTTTAGACAATTTCCAATTTCCTGTTGATTAGTTGTTATAGTTTTTTTTGTATTGAAAAAGTTTTATTGGTTTTTACAATTTTCGAAAAGGGTAGGGTAAGGGATACAGAAACATATTAAGAACTTTCGCGTCGGGATCATTGGCCCTTCTAGGGCTTCATAATAAAACATTAAAAGAACATTTTTCCAAAAGTACTACAAGGTGAAAATAAGTACAAGATTCCTAAATTCTCCATTTTATGCTAGCAGTCGTGTACAAACATCCAGACAAAAAGTTAAGCAATATTAATAGTAATTAAAAAAAAGCAAAGTTATTTTTTCGATCTAAGTCTCTTGGCAATTGTATCTTCTTTTTCTCCTCCCTGGCCCCCAGCGGGCGGGGCCATGGCCCCCTCCGTCCCCCCTAGATCTTCCCCCAGGATAGAGGAATGTTTTTTAAGAAAGGCTTCCGCCTCAGCAACTGTTTTAATCCTTACTCTTCCTTCATCCCAGAACACCAACATCCCTTCCGGCATCACCCACTTAAACCAGATCCCGTGGTCAAACAATTTTCTGGATAAGAAGGAATACCTCCTTCTCACCTCCCTAATCTTTTTTGGGATCTGCTTCAAGATGGTGACTTCCTTTTGTTGGTAAATTAATGGCCCCCCTCTCTGCGCCTTCAAAATTCCCTCTCTGGTTGACCTTCTAACAAATTTAATATGTATCTCTCTGGGTACTTCATTTATCCTGGCATATGCTGAATTTATTCTGTAGACTAGGTCAATATCCCCCCTGATCTCATCTTTAGGTTTCTGTAAATAGTCTGCTAAAATTGTACTCATGAGATCAGGAAGGTATTCACCAGATTCTTCAGAAACATTCTGAAATCTTAAAAAATATGACATCCTTTCAAAATCCATCCTAGACATATGACCAGACAAATCTGCAATTTCAATGTTGACATTTTTAAGTTCTCCCTTTGCCCCAGCCAGCCCCCCTTCCAGCTCCTCAGTCTTCTGTGAATTCTCCAGCACTTGCTTCCGTGTTTCCAGAAGGTCCTCCTTAAAACTTTTATTATCAGCTCTCAAAGCTTTAATTTCCTGCACCAAAACTTGTAACACCGATTCCAAAGATGACATTCTTTGTTCCAATCCTGCCAATTCTGATTTTGATGCCATGGTAAACTGTTAAAGTCAGTGTCACTAAGATGGCGTTTTTTGGGTGGGGCCGTTGAGGCAAATCAGGAGCAAAACAGTTCAGGTGAAAGTTGTAAAAGAATTCAAGACCCAGCAGAGAAACACTTTTCACAGTCAAATTTTTTTAGCAAAGAAGGCACTCAGGGAAGGAATCAATTAATCCAGAAATTTCTTCATTAGTAAAGAGAGAGAGTCCATTTCACGAAGAGATGTTGGTAATTTTCCAAAGGTAAAAATAGTCATTCAGGAACAAAGGGAACCATCCTCCACCGCCCCGTCTGATAGCCAGGAGGAGAAAATAACCCAAGAAAAATTGTATCAAGCCAGCCGGACTTAGATACATTGTAAGAAAGTCAGCCGCAGATCACTTTCGCTTATTTCAATGCAGTCCGGAAACAAAGTATCCGCTTCCTCGCAATGAGGAGCCATTTCGGAACGCTGCTTTAAATCCGAGGGGGGGTTTAACCAACAAACACCCCCCTCTACGTTCTTTCAATCCAGGCTGCCAGCATAAATAATGTTATAAATCACTCACTCTTCACCTCGCTGCCAAAGCCCCAGGGAGCCTTCCGACCCACACGCTCAGTTCTTTTTTAAATTCGCTGATCGTTACCGTCCTCCATTGGCGAAGGGGAACCCCCCCGCAGCATGTCTTCCTTCGCCTAAACCGAAGACAAGGGCCGTTTCCCAGCCGCCGCCAGGATAAACCAGCCCAGGCAAGCCAGTTTTATGGAGGGACCCCCAAAAAAGGGGGTGCCCCGCCCCGTTAGGGACAGAAAAAAGAACAAAATGGCGGATGAACCCCAAGGTTCGTCCGTCGCCGCCGGGAACAGGAACAGGAAGTCAGTTGTTATAGTTTTTTGTGACTCCCACAGTTCAGTTCTTAAATCCGAGAAATCTTTCATCAAGCCTTTCCACATTTCTTGTATTTCTCTCATTATGTCATCAAGTGTTAGTCCTTTCTCTTTCTCTCCTCCTGTTTCCCCTTTCTGTAAATTGGTGGAAATTTTCCCCTTGCTGTGAGGTCGGGGTGGCTCTGGATGAAGTTTGAGCTGGAACAGATTTTCCCGTTGGAGATTTTTTTTTGTGAGGCATTTGTAATTTTAAGTTCGTAGAATAAAAATGGCGTTAAGGAGTGAGCAGTCTGTGAGGTTCAAGTGTATAAGAACCAAAGTTCTTATACACATAATGAAGAATACCAGTAGTACCTGGGACTTTACCTTATAAGAAAAATAACATGGTTAAACACATCATGGAAATTCTACTGAGTCTGCATATATTATACTCCATCTTTCCCCCAAACCTCTGCTATCATTATTGAAGGTACAATCATTTCCTGTATCTTCTTCTCCAAGCAAAGCCTAACTTGTTAGCATGGCTTCAAAGAAGCTTATCCTGGGAACATGCGATGCATATCCATGATGCACTGGAAGTAAAGGAAGAACAACAGAATTATGGTTCTTTAATTGGTGATGTATAATTGATTCAGACCAGCTGGTAAGGGCTCTATCCACTGCATTGACTTTAGAGAACTAGTCTAAAAAGAGTTCTCCTTACCATGTCATTTCAGTGCCCCTAAATACACTGAAAATGGGTTTTACAAAATTCCAGAGAAGGCTATGCAGGATACCTTTCCTCATCAAATTACAACTAAGCCATCTATAATAGTTGGGGGGGGGGGGAGCAAACAATGTAAGCAGTATCATAGTGCAAACCCTATCCTTTGGCTACATTTGCAACCTGCACTTATATATCCAGTGATATTTTGTCACTGACAAAAGTACAACAACTTGTTTTTCCTTCTAGATTCTATTTTCATTGTTTTCAGTTATTGATGAATGTTGTGTTTAGTTTTCTTAACTTATTTCTATTTATATCAAATGGGAGGCAAATAAAAGGTGAATTCTAGTTTGATATACACTAATCAAGGCAATTGAGTTTATTTGGGGAATAGTTCATTTCTCAGAGGTAAGATACTCATTTCACAATATTCATTCAAAATAATTGTCCCTCCCATTTGGATAATGTAAAAAGGAGAAGATTGAAGGAAAACCATGTTTTTGGTAAAACTGCCGTAAAAAGCATGGAACTGATAATGAATGAGCTGTAAAGAGGCAAAGCATATTAGCAGTGGCAGGGTTTCTTAAAAATGGAAATATAGCATGAGGGTTCCACCTAAAATACAGTAGTATTTATACTGAAGTGACCTTGAAAATAATGATGGTTTCTTGGTTTTTAAAGAAAGTGCTACAAATTAAAACAAATGGCAGTCTCATACATGTTTCGATTTATTCACATATGTATTATTTATATAAATAAAATAGAAATTATAAATATGTATTTATACTTATCATATATTTATAATTAAAGAAACATAGGAAGAAACCTTATACTGCTATGGAACCTTGAATGCCATTAAGAATCCCTGTTTTATTTGAATTTAAAGCAAGATCAGCTTTGTCTAAAAACCTTCACTACTATTTCTGCTTTACTGTCTTGAACTCTTTACAGTTTAGCTAAGCCTAGAGGGCAAGTACACAGGCTGCATAATGGACTTCAAAATTCATTGATTCTGTAATAATGATTAATTAGCTGAAACCATATGAAACGACATATAGTTAGAATCAGGTAATCTGTAGTTTGTATATTTGTTTTTGAAATTTCTTAGTTTTTTATGCCAGGCAGGATTGTCCAAATCTACTAGAAGTACTAAAATCCAAGAAAGTCACTGTATATCAGAGGTGGGTTCCTGCCAGTTCTAACCTCTTCTATAGAAGAGGTTCCACAAATCTACAGTGCCGTTTAGAACCGGTTCCAGCTCCCTCCACCCGCCTGTCCACACATCATCAAGATGAAGAGTGAGAGGAGGAATTCTGGGAGTTGAAGTCCACAAGTCTTAAAGCTGTCAAGTTTGAACACCCCTGGGGTTTTTTTTCTAAAGGGTTAGGGGTGCAAGGGTCTTGTAATTTGACAGCTTTAAGACTTGCGTGCTTCAAATGCCAAAGTTTCTGAGCCAACATTTTGGTTGCTAAGCAAGAGCGTTGTTAAGTGAGTTTCACCACATTTTGCAAGTTGGCCACGCCCACCCAGTCACATGACTGCCAAGCCTCAAGTCCCTTCGGGGAGAGAGAGCGGTCCATAAATTAAAAATATTATTATTATTATTATTAAGCCATTCCCACCCGGTCACATGGCCAGCAAGCCACTCCCGCAAGCAGGCCACACCTACAGAAGAGGTTCTAAAAATTTTTGAAACCCACCACTGCTGTATATGGTCTTCTTCATAAAGTCCTTCTGCTTATCATGCATTCATTTTTCAAGAAATTGGAGAGTCAGATAAAGTTCCCTAAGTCTTATTTGTTTCTTCTGAACTAATAGAAGGAAAGATGTGAAGAGCAACCAATTGGCTCTCATAAGGAAGAGCAGTAGCAAGTCCATGTATTCACTGGTAGTGAGTTTCCCACAAAAATGTAGATCACAACAGATCATTGACTATAGCAGCTCTTGATATAGTCCATATTTTACCAGTTGAAAAAGGTTGGCTGATGTGGTTGAATAGGATCTGAAAGGTGTTCCAGACAGACTAAAGATTTGGTGATTGATCCTGTTCAGCACAACTTGTAAAACCAAAATAAGACAACTATTAATTATATTCCATCACGTTTACAATTTGTCAGGCAATCATGTTTACTAAGCCTCTGGTTACTGAGTTCAGCTTTATTTTCTCTTCTAAATCTAGTTGTCCATTTGTAAAAATACAATTTAAGGGCCTCTCTTCATATGTGCCATTGTTCCTATATGAATATAATATGCATGTTTCATGCAGGGATCAGTTATTATATTTTGTAACACAATGTACAATCTTTCATCATCTCATACACAATGTACTTCTGAAATTTGCTCTTTCTAGTGCTTTCAGTACCATATTTTTTGCAATATAAGAAGCTCTAGGCTATAAATCGCACCTAGCTTTTGGGGTGAAAATAAGAAAAAAAACTCTGCATCTGCCTCCCAGCATCCATCAAGTATTCATCTGGATAGTGTCCTTGCAGCAAACAGCCTGGTCAGCTTCAGCACATTATTGCAGCCTGGTTTATCATGAGCAGCTGATTGGCGGTTGGATCAGCCTCACAGAATACCACTGATCAGCTGTTCCAGGCTGCAAGGATCACCACCGCTTGTCACCGCCGTTACTGCCACCGCCTATCGCCACCTCTGCGCATCCCATTTTTGGCCCATTTCAGGCAGCAGGGATCACCGCCACCACCAATTGCTGCTGATTGCTGCTCAGCACTCAGTGAACCAGCTGTTAAACCGGTAGGATCCCATCCCTGCATAGGTCCCTTCCAGTTCTATGATTCTATGTGCTATGTAATGCTGCCCCAAAACAGGCACTAAGAAATCAGCTTAATTTAAGAGAGACTGATTATTTTCCTTTATGTTTGCAGGAGGGAATTTCATATGTAGGTTATGGAACAAACTGTTCCTTGAATTGCCAGCTCATTTCAGGATAAGAAACCTTTTCATCACATGTTAAAATTCATGTGGTTGTTTCTGTTCTACAACAGACAATGAATCAACAAGGAGGCTAACAATAGATAACAATGGAACTAATGTTGACACCAGAAAAATTGGCATAAATTAATTAATTGGTGAATAGATTATTTTACAATCCACTTGTAGTCCCACTCTGTTCTGCCCCTTGCATTATGATATCATTTCAAGGCCCAACAAATGCAGCTGATGCCCATAGAGCCTTTATTGTGCATTGTAATTAGAGAAAAATGACATTTGTGAGAATGAGAAGAGGCTTTTTCCTATATTTTTTGAAACCCCCCTAAATCTTTTAACTAAACATTTTATGTTGCCTTATATCCAAATGTTGTCCAGATGATTTACAAAAGAAGCAATGAATAAAAAAGACAGTAACTATTTATTAAAACAAAATGATAGGTGTGAACAATTATCAAAAATATTACAAAATGTAACTGGCAAAGATGCTATTACAAGCAGGGCAACAACTGTTTTTATATTTACTTAGTTACAGAGACTTTCACTTGACTATCAGAACCATTTTGCAAATTTCACTTGTTAGAGGAATAACCCAATGCAGTAAAAGAAGCCTGAAACCACTCATGGTTAAATTTATTAATCACTAGCCATACCCGGCCACGCATTGCTGTGGCTTAGTCTGGTTAAATGGAAAAGAAAGAAAAGAGAAAGCACAAGTTTCTAATATGTTTATTTTCACAATGCTTGTGGGAATACAATATTTTTTTTTGTTCCATTGTCTGTGCAGATATAGAGATTGTCAACTCTAGAGCACGCAACATATAATTGTCCATATGAGAAACAATCTGTGTGTGGATCTAAACTGCACAATTCTAAAGATTGGCCCTGAGCTTTGTTGATGGTGATTGCAAACTTCAATCGAATTGGGAATTGCAATCACTTAAATTGAAATGGCATACCTGTTGGAATCATAGGAATGAGGACATCTTCACCTTTGAAAGGTCCTGTCAAGATTGTTGCTTCTACAACGTTGCTCATTAATTTTTTTACTGCAAGTCGTGTGCCGTTGCAAAGCTTTGGCTGGTTGATATTTTGCAACATGATAATTGGCACGCCAATTTTCAATTGCAGTACGTGGCATCCCTGGCAGATCAAGTTAATTCAAGAATTCTGTTGGATAATTAACCACTTCATCTGCTTCCACAACAGTGTTGACAGACTTGTATGTGACTGCCTCGCTTTGAATGTTAGACTGAATAATATGGTTAAGTTCGTAGATGTCTTTGTTTTTGGCCGCAAGAATAGTTCATTCATTCAGCCAATCGTAATTCTTATAATTGGTTTGAATATGGGGAAATACTTTTTCAACCAATTCTTTTGACGTCACTAAATTACAGAAGTTATGATATCTGGTGAGCAAAGTTTTTAATGGCTCTGGCAGTTCTCCAAGTTGAGGCAGTTTAATTTTTCCAGCGGCGCAACACATTCCTTTCATTTCTCCATTAAATTTCAGAGCCTTGCAATAAGGACACACTTCAGTCATAGGGCCGGTGAGAACATGCCGTCTCAAACTATAATCATCAGCTGGGTTGTATCAGAATTCAAGGTGATTGTAATCGCGTGATTGCTGAGCACGGATCATGTTTGATGCTGATCTGCTGTTTCTCGTTGACGTCTTTCAGCCACTCTCAGCCTGTCACATTCATTCTGTTGGGAACAAAACAGATGTGAAGCTGCAGAATGCGATCGCTGGTTATCTGCAAGACCGCCTCCTGCTGCCAAATACCTCCCACCGACCAGTCCGCTCCCACAGAGTGGGCCTCCTCAGGGTGCTATTGGCCAGACAATGTCGACTGGTGACCCCCAGGGGGAGAGCCTTCTCTGTGGCAGCTCCTGCCCTCTGGAATGACATCCCCCCTGAATTACGCACGATCGCAGACCTACGTCTCTTCCATCGGGCCCTGAAGACACATCTATTTCGTGCAGCTGGCCTGTCATAGTCTTTTAATTGGGTTTTTATTATTGGGTTTTATAATAGGCCAAATTATTTAATACTTACTAATTTGCTATTTTAACTTTTGTATTTCCTCTTTTTATTGTGGCTGTTCACTGCCCTGAGTCCCGAGAGGGAGAAGGGCGGTATACAAATTAAATGAATGAAAGAAAGAAAGAAAGAAAGAAAGAAAGAAAGAAAGAAAGAAAGAAAGAAAGAAAGAAGAAAGAAAGTTTTTAATGGCTCTGGCAGTTCTCCAAGTTGAGGCAGTTTAATTTTTCCAGCGGTGCAACACATTCCTTTCATTTCTCCATTAAATTTCAGAGCCTTGCAATAAGGACACACTTCAGTCATAGGGCCGGTGAGAACATGCCGTCTCAAACTATAATCATCAACTGGGTTGTATCAGAATTCAAGGTGATTGTAATCGCGTGATTGCTGAGCACGGATCATGTTTGATGCTGATCTGCTGTTTCTCGTTGACGTCTTTCAGCCACTCTCAGCCTATCACGTTCATTCTGTTGAGAACAAAACAGATATGAAGCTGCAGAATGCAATCGCTGTACTCGCAACCGTGCATCCTCAAGTCTGGCTGCAATTCACTCGGCTGCTTCCTCGGCACATATTTGAGCCATTCTTTATCTGTTCTGCTCATTCGCTGATGTCTGTTCTTCCTCCGTTTGATTTGCAATTACTTGTTTCACTGCTTTTGTTCTGCAAGTACAATAACTTAAGTTTGATCTTCTGTGAGGCATTATTTGGATGCAGTAAAGCAGAACAATTGCACTGAATAAGAAGAAAGTTGTAACAAAAACATATAAAAATGCAAAACATTAAAAAAGAAAAAAACATGAACTAAAAAACAAAGGAAAAACAAAAAAATAAAAAATAGTAATGAAATATTTCAAATGAAACACAAATCAATCGACACAGCTCAATTCCACAACCAATAAGAAGAACAGTTTAAAAAGGAAATGAAAAACAATGAAAAAATAAAAAATAAACTGTATTCAGGAAATGAACGCTATGGTGAATGACACAGCTCAATTCCCATGCCTGCCCTCTGCCCGCCTTGCCTGTTTCGCATTGGCGCACCCCCGACTGGCCAGGCTACTCACCATCACCATTAGCCACTGCCTCAGAAATGTTGATGTAATTCCCACTCCAGTTCTATGGAAACAGAGACTCAGATTCGTAGTGCCTTCTGGGTATCATGGTTTTGTCCCGCCCATTTGCCGCAGTCTATGAAGGGATTTTTCTTCACCACTACTACAGCTCCCAAGATACCTCGTGAGGACAAAGAGTCGAATGAGAAAGTGGAGGGAGGGAGGGAGGGAGGGAGGGAGAGAGAGAGAGAGAGAGAGAGAGAGAGAGAGAGAGAGAGAGAGAGAAAGAGACTAAGAGGGCTTTCTCAAAGCGGGAGGAGGAGAGGAGCTTGCACCTGCGCTAACAGACCCCAGTGGCGCATTTTCCCCCCATCGGGCAGAGGAGTGGTGCAGGCAGGAGGGGAAGGGTTTGCACTGTAGAGTGAAGTGGGCCGAGGAGTGGCTGAAGCCAGTGAGGAAGCCAAGGAGGCCGTGGTAGGTTGAAGCCGAAATGGAATCCTAAAATACTTAGTATAGAGTGTGTTGCTTTTACCTGTCACAAGTGTGACATCTATATAATAGTAGGCATATATAAAAACGTGGGTATTCGAATCCAACGTTGTGTCAAAATTTCAAAGCAATCAGTGAAGAACTTTTGGAGATTTAAGATGTTGAACAAACGAACATTTACATTTGCTTTTACCTGAGTAACACCTATATAATATAGGTATATAAAAACAGGTGCGTGTTCGAATGCAACATTGTGTCAAAATTTCAAAGCAATTGGTGAAAAACCTTTGGAGATTTAAGATTTTGAACAAACGAACATTTACATTTTTATTGATATAGATAAAACATCTCTGTTCTCTAGCATTATGGCTTATCTTTGCTTTAGGGGAATGTAGGTAGGCATACTTGCAAAAAAAAGTACTGGACTGCTCTGATTCCAGAGGCTTCCATTTATTTCAAAAATAGGTAACATATTTCTAATCTTTCTAACTAGCCAAGAAGCAGCAGGTAGTTCTGCTATCCATGAGTGTGCCAAAGCAAAAAGGGAAATCTTGATACCAGCAGAATCAGGATAATTAGTTCTGGGTTGAAGTAGCCAGCCATAGAATACAAGGTAATGTGCCAGCATGAGGTGGAAAAAACATACACAGTGGAAACATTTCCAGTGCTAGAAGCAGGATAGGAAGAATATCGATGGTTTTGAACTCCTGAGAATGCCATAGATAGCCAAGAAAAGAAACAAATGAATTATTGAAAAATTCCATGAAAAATTCTCATTTGAAGCAATCTCAAATTATTCTATGGTGGATACATTATGTGAAGACCTAGCTCTAATCCTGGGAAAGGTAGAAGGAAAGAGAAAAAGAGGATGACCATAGGGTCTCAGTTATAGTGATGATGGGTATAGTGATGCCTCATTGGAAGATCTGAAAGTCCAATTTGGGACAGATTGTCATTAAAAAAATCTACCTTCTTCATATGATCACTAAGAGTTGACAACAATGTGATGGCACAAAATCAATCAAGTTTTTAAAAATCATTTCTATTAACATTTTATTAAAGTTTTAAAATACAAATATATATGAAATTAATACAAAATATAAAAAGAAAAAAGTGTGTAGAAAAAGAAAAGGAAAAATGAAGAAAAAAGAGAAGGAAATGATTTCCTCCTTCAGGAAGGCAAGAATAAAAAATAATTTATCACCTATCAAAGATTTCTTCTTCTCATTTTTCATCTCTCATCTATAAGTATATTATAAGTCATAATTCAGTGCTAATCAGTAAAAATCCATTAAGAATTACCAGAAATAACAATGTATATATTTAACCTTAATCAAACAAATCAGTTTCATATTCCTTATCACTTTCTCTAAAAATACAACAAAAATCTCTTTCCCATCTTATCTTTTATTTATAAACAAATCTTTAAAAACCTATTATTCCAATTTAGTAAAGAAAAATCATTAAGAATTACTAGAAATAATAATATATACAGTATATTTTAAACATATTAATCAAATAAACACACTTTGTATCTTCCATTTTCTTTTAAGAATTTGATCTTTAATCCCTTCAGAAAGTGTCTCACAGTTTGATTTCTTATCATTTTCTTTGTCTTTTTAATTTTGCCCAATTATTCGCAAAGCCTTTAATTATCAGAATGAAATTACTCAAAATATGTTGTTATTTTCTTGTAGGAGAGGTGCTCTAGATTCAGAGCATTTATCATTTTTGATGATCAATGAGAATTTGCAAGTTAGACTTAATTCCTCATTTGGGCATGTTAATTTTCTGCATGAGAAGGATGCTACTGCAACAGTAAGGAAAGGCATGTAGCTTCTTCCTCTGAAGTGATACAATCAAGAGGAAAGTTCAATCCAGTACTTTTGGCGGGAGTTTAAAATGTATCAGAATTGATGCTATAAAGATGAAAATTTGTGGGGCACAGACCAAAAGATAGTAAACAAGACTTTTACAGAAATAAAAATTGGTGCAATGATGCAATGGTTAGAATGCAGTATTGGAGGCTAACTCTGCCCACAGCTTGGAGTTCAAGCTTGGAGCTCAAGATTGATCAGCCTTTTATCATTCCAGGGTTGGTAAAATGAAGACTCAGATTGTTGACAGCAACATGCTGATTCTGTAAACAGCTCAGAGAGTATTTAAAGCACCATGGAGTGGTATATAAGTGCAAGTGCTATTGTTATAAAATAGTCATGAAGATACAATGGTAAATTAAGAAAAAGCATGAAAGCAATACAGACCTAAAATGAAAAAAAGAATAGAAGAATTAAATAAGTGAGTTCCAATCTTCTTCATAACATTTATAAAACCATTTATCCCTTTCTAAAAGTACACTACAAATTTCCTTCTATCCTATATTCAACCCTTTTTAATCATCAAATTCAAAAATCACCATTTCATTTTTTCCCCATTTTCTGCAAAATTGATAAAATCTTCTAGTCTTTCCAGAAAGTACTTATCGTTTTATCCCTGATCAAATTTTGCCATTTCTGTGAATTTGGCAATTTTCACAAACCAATCTTTCACTGTGGGCATTTCAGTATTTCTCCATCATCTTAGTCAATTTTTCCTGTGCGCTGCTTGGAAAGTCCAAGCATGGGTTAAATTAGTCTGGTTGCCCTAGGACTGAGGTAATATTTTTCCTTAGCCATGCCTCCTGGTCTTCCTTAATGCCAGATTTTTTTCTCAGTCTGGCCCGATTAAGGACTATATTTGTGAGCTCCCGCTTCTATTTTGAAACCAGGCTTGGATTCTCCTCAGTTTGTTTCTACCTTCCAATTTTTCTTTTGCCATTCCTTAGTCTTACCATTTTTCCTCTTATTTTAAAGTCTATTTTTTCCTCTTTTCCCTCTTTTCTTTTCCCTTTCTGCATCAGAGGGCAAGTTGAGGTAGGAGTGGACGTGGGTGATGCTCTGCTGGCTGTGCCGCTTGTGAACATTTTCCCTTCCTGAAGGGCGGCGGAGCTCTTGGAGGCTGCCGAGAGCGGGTGGCAGTCTCCTTTTTGCCTTTTTGATTGCCGAGAGAGCTTAGCGGCCCTTTTTAAACTTGTGGCTGCCATTTTCTCCTTCACCCTCTCACCAGTGCAGTAGCCATTTTGAAGGGCTCACTTTCACACCCTTTTTGAGCTTCTAATTGCTGACTTGTCCACCTCTAGCAGATCGCCACCCTGGCCCTTTTCAGAGCTCCGGAAGGGTTGCTGCCACTCACCTTTCAAGCTTCAGGCAGCGCTGGTGTCTTTGGCTTAATGCGGTCATAAACCAGCACAGAGAGGGTTGATGACATTTTTGCCCCTCTCTGACTGATCTGTTAGGCCAGGCAACCTGCCCTGATTCACGGTCCTTTGGCTTGGCTTTCCTCACTTGCTGAAGGCTCCAACTGCAGCGAAAGGCCTCCACACCAGAGACCACAGACTTGTTCCACTTAGTGATGGCTAGCCGCAGAGTACGCCCTCCTTCTTTGGAGTCCCCTGTGGTCAGTGAGGTCTCTGCTGGGAGGACCCAGAGCAGGAGAAGCAGGACCTCCCCCCAGAGGCTCCTGCTTTCTTTGGGCTCTTCAAGCCCACCTTGTTTAAATCCATTTTACACAAGGCCAAGGCCATCACCCAGCTGGACGCTAAGGCCTAGGCAGCCCACGGTTCTTCTGATTCAACCATATCCAATTCTAATGACAACATGTTTAAGACGCAGGATTCTCCACAGGACCTTATTCCTGTTCCTAGTCTCTTTATGGGTGTAATTCAGTGGCAATGCATCCAACCTGGTTCCCTAGCTGTGCCCAGTAGTGGGGACAAGAAGCTATATTTAGTGGAATCAAACCTAGAGGATGTTTTAACTTTGCCCTAGGTAGATCCTCTGATTGCATCCCTCACTTCTAATCCTGTCCTCCAGCAGACCTGATGGAGGATCGCAAGGCAGAAGACAAAAAGGCATAGAAGGCCTTCCACAAAACTCATCAAGTGGCAGCCTGGGCCATTAAGGCATCTTCCTCCGTGTTGTTCCTTAACAGGGCTTCCATTATTTGGCTACATGAGCTATAGTCTAAGCTCCCAGTGGAGGACACAAGCCAGGTACTTGACCTTTTTAACAATTTGTATCCCTGTAATCTCTTGAAATTGTGTCTTTAGATTAGCTCCCATATTTTTGACCAAGAACTTAGTTTTATCTCGGTTAATTTTTAAGCCAGCTACTTCTCCAAAACCAGTAATTTCATCCAATAGTTTGCTGCCCGATTTCAATGGATCTTCCAAAATAAAGACGAGATCATCAGCGAATGCTTGAAGCTTATATTGCTGATCCTTTATAGTTAATCCCTTTATATCCTTATTCTGCCGAATTGTAATCAGTAAGGGTTCGAGAGTCAGAATAAACAGCAGAGGTGACAAGGGGCATCCCTGTCTTGCACCTCTTTGTATATCAATTTTCCCAGTCATTTCTCTATTGAATAGTACTTGGGCAGATTGTACCGTGTAAATTGCTTGTATAGCTCTCTTGAAGTTGGGTGCAAATCCCATTGTGGACATTTGGCATAGTAAAAATTCCCAGTTTACCATATCAATGGCTTTCTGGGCATCAAGAAACATCACAGCCAATTGTTTGCTGAGATGCAGTTCATAATATTCTAGAGTATTTATTACTATTCTAAGGTTGTCCCTTATTTGTTGATTTGGTAGAAACCCATTTTGATCTTTCATTATGAGTTACCAATTTTTAAGTATCTATTAATTTATCACCAATTTCTATAATTTTCTTCAATAGTATCACTTATTTTTCATATGAATTATTACAATTCTTATATCTTGACCCTAATCTTACTAGTTATTTTAACATCCTTTTATATGTAAAGTATGACTGTGTAGTGGCATTCTATTTATAAAACCAATAAAGAAAGAAAAAAAATAGATTTAAAAAACAAAAGTCCAATCTAAATTGTATCCTCTAAAAAAACACGCTAACCAGGCATTCACAAATTCTGTGCATCTCTAAAATAGTTATAATTCATAGGTAATCTCATTTTATAAATTTTAAATCTGAGAATTTATCATATACCTTAATATCAATATCCCACAATTCTTATCAAATATTTCAACATCGATCTATTTCTTCTTAAAAGTATCTTTAAACTCTGACTATCCATTTAACATCCCTTATTTGCTCTCAATATATCAATATAAATTCCATAGTAATATAGTATAAAACAATCTTAAGTTTTACAAATAGTTATTGACTAATTAATAATTCTTCAGCAACATTCTATAACCATCTAAGTGATTAATTAATTGTTAATCATCTAAATATAACAATTCTCATTATCAATCAGTATTAACTATCATTTTCCCATTACTCTTAATATGACTCAAATTTCTGTTCTTGTAATTAGATAAGTAAATATATATCGTTAACTAAAACATTTATTATAGATTAATCTTATTATAAGTGTCTATAATTGTTATTTCCTATCAAATTAGCCAATAGTCCTTTGATGATATTTTGAACACAGTCTGACTGGTCATTAATCATCAGGGGATAGTAATTTTCCTTATCAACCAGTGTCTTTCCAGTAGTAAATTAAATTTATCTCTTTCGCTATTTGTGGTCTCCCTCTCTTTATATTTCTTTTTCCAAGTCTTTCATCAGCCTTTTTTGGCACTTTGTTATACAATTTAACTATCAAATCGTAATGCTGACCAGCTCCTATCCTTACATATTGTTTGTTTTTAAGTATCATGGTTGTTCCTGGAGATATTTCTCCTTTTTCTTCTTTTCTCTTTTCTTCTCCTTGGCGGTCAGGCTGGGATCCAAATTCCTGATACTCTTTTGGGATTTCCCCCTCTTCTATGTCTCCAACGTTTAATGGGTTAACATCATCATCATTTTCTTCACTTATTTTAAGTTCATTATCTTGGTCTTTTTCATCTTTTTCTTTAATTTCTTTAATTTCTGAAGTCTTCAATTGGTCCTCGTTTGGTATAGTAAATAGCTTTCTGCCCAATATGTCATTAATTCTTTTATTTCTTTGTTTTAATTCATTCAAGATTTGAGCCAAAAGTTTCTGATTTTCTGTAGAATTCTCATCTATGTATGTAGTCATGTTGTCAAGTCCAAATCCAAAATATAGAAAGTTAGGTCTGATTGCCTTCCTATTTGTTGGCTTATTCTTTCTTCAGTGCATCAAAGAGCTTAACTGCTCATAAATCTCCACCAACAATTTCCAGAGGCAATACAATGTAACAGAGTATTAAGAATGTTTCAGTCTTATTAAGAATGTTTCAATCTTCTTAGTTGAAGGAGAAACAGAAACAAAAAAAAGTAAAAGTATAGTCCTTATTTAAATTCAAAGATGCTCAATAAAATTTCAAAAACAAATATTAAAATTGTAAGGGTAATCCCAATTTCAAAATTTTAAGTGAAGTAGATTAGAAAGAAGGGAAAAAAATAATAGAGAAAAAGTCAGAAATAATCCAATTACTTTCAGTGTGAACGGAAATGGCTTTGTTCTTTGTTCTCACGCTTCAATCTGCCATTTCAAAGAGTTCTATTAATAGCAGAAACCTCTTAATTCAATTAAATCCACCGCTTGTTTCAAAATTCAAGACTTAAAAGAAAAGAAAAAAAAGGTTCTTAGCAAAGTATTTCAAAAAGCAAGATAGAATACCTTCCCAGTGTTACACTTTCACTTTAAGCAATTCCTTTCATCGCAGAGTTTTTCCCACGCCTTGTCCGCCTGCAGGTGGGGGTGCCTTTTTGTCGCCCTTCAGAAGCTTTCCCTTCGTGTCAAACAGGGTTTTTGCGAGACCCCTGTGATCAGCAAAGCCAGCTTCCCAGTCACTGTCCCTCCAGGACGGTTTAGGTTCCTATGGAACCAATGGGGCAAACAAAGGATCAACCGGGGTCTCTGCTGTTTAGAGACCTCTGGTTGTGTTGGCGCGGTAGCTCCGCCCTTCTCCGACACGTCCATATTCTTGTATTGACAACTATACAGTTTTCTGGGATGAAATTAATTTATTTTTCAATTTCCCAAATTAGCTAACAGCTCTAGGACTTTATGGTGGTATGCTAGTTTAATACTAGTCAAGCGCAATCCTTTTCTTCAATATTTTATTAGCCAAGATTATCATGGTGGAACAAGATTTTTTTCTAAACTCCTTCTTGAAAGGAGATGATAGTAAGGAAGATTAGCATTTAAATGAATTCACTTTTTTAAGAAAGTAAAACAGTTTTGATTTCCCTTTCAAATCGTGAAATCAAACACAAATTTTCCTTGAAGAACAAAGATGAAGAACTTGCAAGAGACATTATGACATTATGTTCTATATAAAGCAATGGTGCATGCTAGTTTCTTAACTATACTGTTTAGAATAGAATAGAATAGAATAGAATAGAATAGAATCTGGAAGGGACTTTGGAGGTATTCTCGTCCAGCCCCCTGCTCAAGTAGGAGAACCTATGCCAGTAGGTTGCTCTTCTCTGCACTCTTTCTAGAGTTTCAGCATTTTCTTTGTATCATAGTGATCAGAACTGGATGCTGTATTCCAAATGTAGTCTCATTAATGCACTATAGAGTAGGTACTATCACTTCTCGTAATGTTGATGCTATCCCTCTGTTGATGCAGCCTAGGACTGCATTGACTTTTTTTGGCAGCTGCAGCACACAGCTGGCTTATACTTAAGTGGTGGTTCACTAGGACACCACTTAAATATAAGCTACTACTGTTGGGCCAGTATTGCTATCTGTATGTGTATGTTTGGTTTTTCCTGCCTTAAGTTCAGGACTTTGCATTTCTCAGTAATGAACTGCATCATGTTGACTATGGCCCAATATTCAAGTCTGTCAAGATCCTTCTGAATTTTGAGTCTATCTACCAAAGTGTTAGCAATTGCCCCAAGCTTAGTGTATTCTGAAAATTTAATGAAACTCCCATTTTACCCCCTCATCTAGGTCATTTAGAAAGATGTTGAAGAATAATGGGCCCAAGATACTGGCACCCCATTTTAAGTCTGAAGTCTAAGTAAAATATATCAACAGCAGACTTGAGACCTAAAAATGAATTTCACAATGAATATCTTTGCCATAACACTGATAAAGAACACATGGAGTAATTATGTTAAATAGTTATCATGCTTGATGTTGCATACATTTCTGTACTGATTCCTTGTAAGCACGTTACATGCTCTCCAATTTGTTGGACAGCTGTTCTAATAAGCCACATTACAGAGCAGGCCTCTGCAACAGGTAACTCATCAAGTTGCAGTTCCCTTTGCACCATTCCTGGGGTTCCTTAGGATACACTTCTCAGAAAATAGTTAACTTCCTTTAGTAAGCATTTGTCCTGGCTCTTGTCTTCCTTTCTCTGTAAGTCTCTGGATTGTCAGTATTGTTCTCATGCATCTATGTACTAACTATAGTGTGAATTAGTTTGCAATAAAACTGAATTCAGGGAAGGCTCAGATTGGCTTGTTTGCATTTATAATCTGTCTTGGATAACTTTCAGTCGTGAACAATTAAAGGCAAGAAAAGCCTTGTTCCCTAGAAAAGATGTAAAGAAACCAGACATATTTTGATACAGTGAACTGCTCAAACAAAATTAGTGTAATGTATTGCATTACTCAAACAGATTTAATTCAGATCTTCACATTATTAGATATTTTAAGAGGCTTCAATGCAGATAAAGTGTGCCTTTTGATCTTGCCACAATCTTAGGTACGGTATAGAATATGTCCATAAAATGTATTAATTATATTCTAAACTGAAATTATATCTAATAGATGAAAATCATTAAAAATGTGAAGGAAGAATTCTTATGTGTTCATCTTATTTTTTGTGACATTCTACGCAAACTCATTGCGCCTTCTGCCACATACTTCCTCCCGGCCTGTCCGCTCCTATAGGGTGGGCCTCCTTAGGGTGCTGTCTGCCGGACAATGCCGGCTGGCGACTCCCAGGGGAAGAGCCTTCTCTGTGGCAGGCCCCACCCTCTGGAACAACCTGCCCCCCGACCTCCGCACAATCACGGACCTTCGCCTCTTCCGTCGAGCACTTAAAACACACTTCTTCCATGCGGCTGGCCTGACATAGCTATGTATATTATTGAATTTTTAGCTGGGTTTTTAAATTAAGTTTTAGCATGGGCCAAATTCATTTAATTTAATTTTAAATTTATTGATGTTTGTATATTTTTATTTTTATTTTTTATTCTTGTGCACCGCCCTGAGTCCCATTTGGGAGTGAGGGCGGTATAAAAGTACGAACAAATAAAATAAATAAATAAATAATAAATTTTCCTATTTAGTGTTTCCAAAACTGACATATCTGAGTTCCCTGTCCATTCTTCAATTATTTCCAACCATGTTCTCTTTTCCATCTACCATTAATCCCTTTAACGTGCCCATACATTTTCTTCTGTTACTATATAATTTCCTGCCAATAAATGGAAAATAAATTCCTAATTTTCCATTCTATCCAGGATAAAACAAAGTAAAGCAGCTGATGAAAAATAAATTGATATGCCTAATTTGTGTTCATATGCTGCATTCATTTATATAGCAGATGTAAATAGCACCTTTTATTTCTAAAAAGAAATTTTAAAAAAAGTACTTACTTACTTACTTACTTTATTAGATTTATAGACCGCTCCCTTTCCCAGAAGGGACTCGGGGCGGTGCACAGGAAATTAAAAACACATAAAACATAACAATTTACAAAATTTTAAACCAGATTAAATTATTATCCCTGTGCTAAAATTTATAAAATCATTAAAACTATTTCCCTTAAAAACCAATTAAAACAATTTAGCTTCAGACTACAGGCTAGGTGGAGTAAATTAGGCCAGGCCGGCCTGTTGGAAAAAATAAGTCTTTAGTTTCTGGCAGAAGGAGCAGAGGTCCGTGGTCGTTCTGATCTCTTAACAGGATTCAAATGATTTCAGGATGGATGTATTGCAATAAGCTTAAGTCAGAATTTTCAGGGTAGATATGGATGCTGGTTTGAACAGTCCAGCCTTCAAATATTCTTGGGAAATATCTTGTATTCATCATCTAGGTCATCATAATATCTCCTGAGGCATTAATCAATGACCCTCTGAGATGGTAAAGAGATCATGAACTGTGTAATAAAGGCCATGGTATCCATTCCGTTTTTCATCATGATTCATGAATCCAATTTCTATAGTTTACTAAATTGCTGCAGTAGTCACTAAAAAAATCTCCATTCTGCCTCAGATCCAACATAGGTGCAAGTAGACTCCCAATATGTGAAGAGTAAGTAACTGTCCCCTTTCCAAATATGGTAGTTTGAACATAGAAGGTAATATTGTGTGTGTGCTTTATGTATGTGGTGAGACATTTATAGTCGAAAACATATGGAGGTCACAAGGTGCTCATTTGTGCTCTTGGCAGAGCAAACGTGGGAATTCACATCATTTAGGATGTTGTTCCTATGTATTGAAACTTGTGGAAACTGGAGAACTTGTCTAATAACTTAAATATGTAATTGCAGATTAATATGGAGGAATGCTAAACAAAAATGGCTTATTCATAGACACACAGTTTGATTTTTTTTTACACCAAGTGCATCCCTATTGTGCTGATTCTTTCCTTCCCAAAAGCAGATATGGGCATAATTTTACTTTAATTCTTATAATAATCCTGTGAGGTAAAGATGTGGAAAGAGAATGAGAGTCCTTTGATTAGCTAGTGACTATCATGGTTCAGCAACACATTTGAGTGCATGACTGATAATTTGCCTCTCACTCAACCCCATTCTACCTGTTCAACAAATTAGACCCTTCTATATTTTTAAGAGTTCCTGCAGATCAGGAAAAATGGAAATGAATCTGAGTCAGTCAATTTCAGGATGCATCAAGACAAGTGTTTCCACTTTTACACATCTATGTGATTGCAAATGTTTATTGAGTCCCGCATTTCCATATTATTATCAAACATATTTACTTTTATTTATAAAAGGAATTTACAATCTTGAAAGAGAGACAAGGGAGATAACATAGAAGGAAATTGAAGAATTACACCAGCTACAATGGGTACTTAATTATTATACTGCAGTGTGAATTTGTTTTTTTTTCATTAAGACAAGTGGGAAACCCATTACACTGACCAAATATGATAGAGCTGGATGCATTTGTAATGAAAAACACAACCTGTTCTTTTATTCTCTGAAATAAAAGCTTCATTAAAACAAGACGATTAGGAACGGCTATGAAATTATTTCCATCTGTCTTTTTTCCACATTTCCAAATTCTCTTATCTTGTTTACAGCAGGACACCAAAACCTGGGGAATATGTCAGCCCTCCAGTTTTATTTCAGTCTTGCACCTGTCCAGTGTGCAGTTTTAATTTAATTCTAGTTTTTTGGATTCAATGAAATTCAGTGCATAATGGAATTTTAGTATGTCTAAACTTGTCCTCTCAAGCTTGTGCCAGAATGTACTCAGAATCTTGTGATGTTCCTCATACAGGCTATGTTTCATCAAAGTTCACTTACCTTATATTTTCAGGAAAAACAGAGAGAAAGTGCAAAGAACAGAACAGAAGGGAAGCAAATAAAAGAGAGCAAATGCTCATTTGAATTATAGCTATTATGTGAGACCAATATGTAGGTGCAGCGGGATGCAAGCAGGTGCTGCAAACCAGACAACCTTTGGTAGTATGGCCTGTCCGTCCATTTCAAACACCATGAGGACACAAAGTGTAACCAATCTTAAAAGATCCACAGCATTTCATTATTTATATCATACATAACAGAGAGATTGTTTGTCTAAAAGATTTAAAAGGAAAACAAGCAAATGTCACGAGAATTTCAAAGTCTATGCACAATTTGTTTAATATGTATTATTAATAAAAAATGACAGCATGATTCTAATTCTTAATAATTTCCACGGATGTATAAGCACACGAACCGCTCCACTTTCCTTCGAATCTTGCGCGCTCCCCGCACTTCCCAAACGAAACATCCAAAAGAAAGGCTTTCCCTATCTGGAGCTTTTAGTCTTTTTAGAGGTTGTCCGTAAACCAGGCCGAATGTTTTGCGTACAAAGGGGAAGTTGTAAGAAAAATCGCCGCCCAGCAAATTGCAGCGTCGAATCTTTGGGAATGTCAGGTTTCTACCATCGGTCGCCGCGGAAAAAAAGGCAGCCGGTGGGGGGGGGGGGGGGGGGGGGGGGGGGGGGAGACCGTTGCCAATCGCTCTTTCCGCAACTGTATTCATGCTGTGTCCAAGGATCGACGCTCTTTCAGAAAAGCCTTGGCATAATCTGTTAGCCGTTTCTTTCGCTTCTCTCTTTTCTGCCGGCAAAATAGAACTTTTTAAACTTTCCAGCCTTTTGCTACAGTATTTGCCTCCACTCTTCGGGAAAAATCCGAGCCATGGAAGAAATCGCGCCTTCCGTAGAGAAGAAAACTGCGGGATAAGATGGGAGTCAGCCTCACACCGTGTTCTCTTTCTTTTTTCCAGTTCGTAAAACGCCGAAGATGCGATCCTAACGTCCATCTAGAGACATTTTCTTCCGAATGATTACGGATCGGATCAGATTGTGCCTAACGTTAGGGACGGGAATTGGAAAGAAAACGGGTTGTTGTAACAGAGAGCCCCCCTCTAGATTTGGAACTTCGATGGAACAAATAAATCTGCAAGAAAAGTGTTAAGCGAATAATAGAGCGCCCACAAGACACAAAATCGTTCTCGGCCCGTTTGCTCTGAAAAGGCACATTGTTGCGCTCACTGGCAGCGGCTGCCTTTGCATCGTTCCATGGTAACCTGCGGGCAGCAGTCGCGCGCCACGACGAATGCACGCGCCCGGTTCCAGTGACAGGTGTTTCCCGGGTATTTTGATGGCGCGAGGGAGCGGGGAGGGAGGAAGGGAACGACTGATCCCAGAACGCTGGGCAGGGAGGCGGGCAGAGGGCGTGGCTTTTCCAGTTAAGCGGCAAAGATGGGGCGGGGTTGGACTGAGTTGGTCCAACCTATCGTCTCCTCCTCCTCCCCCCCCCTTTGTGTTTGGGGGGGGGGGCAGCTTGGTTTGTTAATCGGCGAAGCTGCCGGAGCTCCGGGAGTCAATGGAAGTGATTTTCCTATCTCGGCAGCTGCTGCAAGCGAGCGAAAGAAGCGGAAGGAAAGGGGGAGACGGGAACGTCAACTAACGCCCCCGTACGGATCCCTCCATCCCCCCTTCGCTTGAAAGACCGGGGGGACGGGACACGGAGAGTGAAGGCAGGGATAAAAGCCAGCCGGCTCTGAAGGGAAATTGCGGGCATACCGACGGATTTTGATCAGGGAAGTAACTTTTGGGCGTCCTTGGATTCTGGCTCGGGAGAAACTTCCTCGGCGCTCCTCGGAGCTCGGGGCCGCGCGCCGGAGACAGACCTGCCTGTTCACACCTCGGGAGGAAAGGGAGCGAACTGCTGGCTGGCGTCGTCCCGGCGCAGGAGAGCCAAGTCGCGGAGGCCATGCGGGCGTCGCGACCCCGGAGCTGAGGAGGAGACTTCCTCGTCCTTTCGGGGCTTCTCCTACGCCGCAGCTGCAACAGCAGAACTACTGACATAAAGCGAGAGGGCGAGATTTTACAATAAACAAGCATGAAGCCGGTACGAAGACTCCTTTCCTGGGTGAGCCTCCTTGCCATCAGCCGGACCTTCTGTCTCAGCGCTTCTCAATCAGGTGCGATCTTGTTCCCTTTTCCTTCCTTCCTTCCTTCCTTCCTTCCTTCCTTCCTTCCTTCCTTCCTTCCTTCCTGGAGAAGGTGGCGGGAGGTTGCGGTTTCCCAAAATTCGTCCACCTTAAGGAGCGGCTTTTTTATTCTGCGAGAAAAAGGTCCTCGAATAAGATTAAAAATGAGGAGACAGGCCGCTGAATGCCCTAATTTGCTCTGTATTTCCGGATAACCTGGCCGCCTTTGGGCTGTTTGGTGCGTGGCGCGCTCAGAAGTTGTTGGCGTTACTGAAGGAGAGAAGGAAATGTCCCGGGAGCTCTGGTTCTTTTGTAGAGCTCCGCTGGCGCCAGTCTGGAGATGGGCATTTCGCGGCGGAGGCGGCCTCTGGCCTCCCGTCCTTTCGGCACCTGTAGCCGGGACCCAAATCAGGCGTGTGGCGCCCGAACTGGTTTTTGCTGTCCTGAACGGGAAGGACCCAGTGGAAGGAAAGCTAGATTGTGATGACAGGTGTGGGAAAGTGAGGAGAAGGGATGCATTAGGGCACGATCCCAACTTCACTGATTGCGAGAACCTTGAGCATCTGCCTAAATCTTCTCCCAACAGAGCAGCATTAATTGCAGGTGCCTAACTTTAAGTATCGTGCCCGACGTCTTCTGCTTTACTTGACAAGCGGAGACCTACAAATCCCGCCATTGAATACAAATGTGGGATTTTCTCGCGCGGTTCTCTCCCCCCCCCTTCTCCCCCCGCCCCGGTCTCTGTAAACAGGAGTGTCTTTCTCCTTTTGTGCTGAATGGGCGACGGCGGCGAGAAAGATCGAGTGTGGCTCGTTCTCCTCCCTTGATTCTGAATAAATCTGCCTGCTCCCCTTCGGAGTGGCTAGTACTTGCTGGCTACTTCTCTCATAGACTCTAGGGCCAGCTGGAAAGGTTGGGTGGCCAAGCGTGTCCTGAGCGCACGATGCAAGGGCTAGCGTGAGAATCCCGGGTGGCCGAAGATTTTGAATTCTCTTGCTGGGACTAGTCTGAGTAGCATATTCGGGACATTTTCTTCCCAGTCTGATCTTAATCAGGCTTTCGCAGAAGTAATGGGTCCGGCGGATTTAACTTCCCTTAAGGCAGTTTTAACCGATTGCCTCAACGGACCCCACAGGAATCTAGGGCTTCAGATATCATGTGTACAGCATGCATGCAAAGCCAGCAGTAAGAGCATTTTCTCCATTCCTGGCCTGAGTGTTCTTGTGGTCAAAGACACTCTTCTCTGTTGTGTGTCACCCCCTTGTTTCCCAACTTGTTAGGCAATTACTTTTGTCTCCAAAGGAATACAGGGTGCTACCCCGTCCCCCATTTCCATCTTGGCTTTGTCTTTGCCACTTTTAATTATCTTCTCCCTGTTTTCAGTGCCAGAAGGATGGCTGGCTCCACTGCCCCGTACAACTGTGGAGGCAATAGGGAATGGGCATTTCAGAGACAGCTTATATATGTTATGCATTTTGGCCAAAGCAATCCTAGAATCCACTTAAACTTCTGAAGTCAGCAGGGCTTGTGTTGTCTAAATAATTTTGAGCAAATATTTATTGACATTTTTGCTCAGTGTATAGCCCCATAATGTACTGTCATACATTATGGTGATCAGTTGGTTTATAATTTAGACAAAGAGGTGACACTGGGATTAAACACCAAAATATATGGACAGCTCTGTGAGAAAAGTTATTTATGTGTGTGATAATGAGAATGTGTAAGGAGTGAGAGAAGGAGGAGATACATAACTATGAAGATGTGCATTGTACACATAAGCTGCATCAAATTCTTATTGTACTAAATGAAACAAACAAAAACAAATTGTTGGAGTTTGTGTACTTGTGCTATGAGCAGAACAAATGAAAACCAACATCACTTACATATTTCATAAGTTCACTTGTATATGTCCCACTGAAATGAGAAGTCCTTTTACATTTTCCTTTCATTTCAGTTGCTCTTTTACAAAAGACTTTTACAGTGTATTGAGCACTTCATAACCAGAACCCACATAACAACCACTGTTTGTTTCAGTTGGGCTGTCTGTGAAGGACTAATCTTGTGACAAATCTATGCAAAGAGTTTATCTTTCTCTCCCCTCTCCCCTTCAGCCAGCGGCAGTTGGGAAGAGTTTGTTTTGGTCCAAATGAGAAATTAAGTGTGGATAAGTAAACTGAGCTGCCAGAGGGCGACAAGATGTTGAGTGAATTGCTTTTAGATGATACAAATTAAGGAAATGAGGGAAGACAATCTGCTTCTTGCATTATTAGACACAGTTTACAGTTGGCGGGGAGGGAAAAGTTGCATATTTTTGAAATGTTAATTTCTGAAGAAATGGGAGAATGCACCTTGTTCACTGCTCTATGGCAATTGTATAGAAGAATAATCTGTTTTTTGTTCTGGTACAGTAGGAAAAAAAATCAAGGAAACAATTTTTGTTCTTTGTACAAAGAAAACAGAAAATATTTATATAATTGTTTCTTTCCTTTATTGCTTGCTTTTTGTGTGGACAACTCAGACTCTTTAAAAATTTATTCAGAAGGAATCTTGAGATGTTTTGTTATTGTCAGTCTGGTTCAGAAAGCAGTTGCAAGGATTATTTAAATATGAATAATTGTTTACATTTTTGCTCCAGGAAATTTGATAAATAAATAACCGAAGAAGGAAAATGTGTTACATTGGGCCAGAAATGACTGGTGTCAGAATCTTGCTTACTGCAAAGTCAGGTTTCATGAATCCAATGAAAAATATAATTTCATCTGATTTAATGGAAATATCTTGTTACAGCCTGGTAAATGTATAGGCAAATCATACATAATATTTTTTTAATAAATCCTTTTGGTCTGGTTAAATTGAACATAAACGTAAGAAAATGGATCTTGTTTATACCTAAGATTCCCATTACTTGATTCTTTTCCATAGCATAATCCTTTTATATTAGTACCATCATGATTTATCACATACAAAACATACCTCTTTCAAAAAGTATAGTTGGATGTCGCTTAGATTTGACCGAGCATTCAAATCCATGCATATTGCATTGTGTTGTTTAATTTGGATCTTTATTGAGCATTCAGGCAGGCCACTCTGTCCCTTTCATTTTTAAGATGCCACAAAACATTGTTGAGGAAACAGATAAAACTGGGAATATGACTGCATGTGAGCCAGATAATGATGTTGGAGCTGAGAACAAAAAAACAGACTAAGTAAAACTCTATTTACATATAAAGCACCATGCTGCCAACAAACTGAAAAGTTGATCAGATCCCACATTTAAAACATTTTCCATGTTATATTTACATGTATTTGTAGTTTTCAAGATCTTGGATTACATTGGTCCATTGCATAGAAAATATATGATTGTTGGTACTGCAATCTATTATATTTCCCAAATGATCAAATAAGATTTTAAACCTGATTTAATTAAAGATAAATGTGTAAATTTGAATATATTCTCATAGACAGTGATGTTAAAAAGTTTGGCAAATATAAGCTTTTAAAAATTGTATATTGTATATTGTCATTCTGTTTGTATCAGATCAAGCTTCCTGAAATATATTCCCTAAAACCATTGTTGTAAGATAGAATATTATATATTCTATTTTACAACAATGGTTTTAGGGAATATATTTCAGGCTTGTACTATTTTCCTTTTTAAAATGGTATTTGCTGTTTGCTTTCTGTTTCATAAAGTATATTTTGGTCCCTTGTCTATTTTTAAACTGCTGTTTTCTTTGTATTGCCTTCTGTTACGGTTTTCTATTGGTAGTTCCAGGATATTAATAATTCTACTTATTTTTACGCAAGCCTTTCTTCTTTGGTAGCCATAGCTAAAATATCATTTCTTATTCTGTCTGGGCTTCCCCCCCCCCCCTTTGTTCTCTCCTTGGGAGCTAGCCTCCCTTCCCCTTCTCCTTATTGACTCTGTATTTCTTTGCTGTTCTATTACTTTTTTCCTTAGCCTTTTCCTGCCACATCCCCCCCATTATTATTTTGTTACTTGCCATTGTTTTTACTGTGTGGTTAGAGTTAATCACCTCGATCCATAGCTCATTGAAGCAGAGCACTTGCACTTAAGTAGTGCTGTCCTGTTTATTTAGAAGTCATGTGTATGTAATAATTTCAGAGTCAAGGTGTTATATTACTGTGCTAGACATTTACAATTTGAAAAGATTCTAAGGAATAATTTGAAAAAAACAAACGGGTGACTCACTAAGATCTACTGATGCCTGATTGCCTTAGGTTTCATAGCACCAGTCCCACGGACCATATCATTTCAAATCTAAGCCTTTCAGTTTAACTTGACTGTGGATTACTTCCTGAGCCACTTTCTATTCAGTCCTGTCTGACAGAGCTGGCTGAATGGACAATCACTATTTCACCATCCAGATTTATTCCTGAAAGAAAATAACATGGCATTGATCCAAGGTCAGCTGCTCTTTTAAAACATTGACTCCCAAGGCTGAATTGGTCCTTAAAGGAATGCTTATGCATCCCTTGGGTACCATCTCTTACAATCTCTCTTCAGTGGAAAAGGAAGAAAGCAGCTCTCTCTAATGGAAGAGTAAAACAAGAATTGTTTTAATTGTTAACATCTACTGGTCCATTGTTTACTTATTATCTCATGATGGATGTATTCCCTGAAGAGTTCAGTGTATTATGCTGCAATCTACAACACACTTTGCTCTGTAGGGCTTCTTATGCAGCTTCATATATTTCAATGAGAGTTTAGTAAAGTGCTCCCAAATGGGTGGTTGAGAGCCTCCAGCTCAAACCACCACATGGATTGAGATTGCATATGTGTGTCTCTTAACACATTTAAGAGAAATCAGTATAGAGGCCACATAGTGTAATGGGGCCAGTATCTGTTGAGTTAGATATTTGTTTCAGATCCAAAATCCAAGGAGCTCCAAATTAAAAATCAGTAAGTCTGTCTTGTTAGTAACGATAATCACAATTATTAGCTACTTATGTACAGTACTCTGATGAGTGGAATCTGGCATGAATAAATGAATTCAATAATAAATTGCTGTTTATCCATAATGAATGGACAGTTATAAGACTATGTTAAAGTAACCTTTACATTTGACTCATTGCTCACTCAGGTTCTTCCTGTGAAACTACTGCAGTTTTCCATGGACACTGGGGCAGGAGAAAATTTTGACTTTCTTACACATTACTGTAACTAAGAATCAAACCTTATCCATGTGCCATATTCTGCATATATCATAGATTCCATAGATATCAATAATAATGTCTGGTAATATGTAAGTATTATTTTACTTTCTGTATGATTCACTGGGAAGTTCCACTGCATAGTGACCACTGAAATTAATACAAGTTTTGTTTACGGCCATACTACCCTGAAAATGCCCAATCTTGTCTGATCTTGGAAGCTAATCAGAGTCATGCCTGATTAGTACTTCAATGGGAGAAATTAATAGAACTTTTGTTAAGAGTTGTGTGTGTGTATGACATGGCCATCCCCTTTTCCAATTAATTGATTCACTTGCTGCACACAATGTCAAATGGCTGGATCAATCACCTAGCAGTTACATTTTAGACTTCCTAGCCTCTGCAAAGAAGGTTGAGAAGCTATTACTTCACTTGCCATAATATCCATCTCACTTGTTCACCGTCTATCTCTTCAATTTTGACAGGTTTGGGAGGATGCGCACATACCCTGTTAGGGGTAAATAACACCCCCGTTGGAAAATAAACAGGCGGAATAGTGCAATACACCGGACAGCAAGAGATACGTTGCTTAAAGCACACAATAACTATAAAGACTGATAGTAGAAAAAAATAAATAGTCTTTACTTTTGTAGTAACTAAAATATTTCTTCTAAACAGTGATACTAACTCCTCTAACAATAAACAGTCCTTCACCAAAACCACAGTTTTCTTACAGTAAGTCAAAACAATGATACTTCTTCCGTCTTCAGGTTCAGCTCCTCCTCCGTGGCAATCAGGAAGCAAAGAAAAGCAAAAGGAATGAACTGTGCTTCCAGCTTCCTTTTATGGTTGAGCTGGGAAGCACAGCCAATCAGATTCCACATAGTCCTTAAAGTTATATATACTCTTTAAGAATCCTGGCTTATATATATTGTCAACCCAATATCAGGATGATTATCCTAACATACCCATTTATTCCTGTCCATTTTTTACTTCCCCTCCTCCCTTGTGGCCGTGGGAAAGCATAAAAAGCCAAAAGTCTTGAGAAACCTGAGTACCTAGTGATACAGTACCTAGATTACTTCTGATCACATTTGGGACCAGAATTTTGGTCGCTAAGTAATGCAGTCATAAAGCAAGACATCACCAGAATGCATTGTGTAGCAACCACAATCTTGGCACTCTAATTGACATAGTTAAGTAAATGGTGGTTAGTTGAAGACTCAACCCAATCAAGCCATTCCAGACTTGGTCCTACCCAGTTTTGAACTTCAATAAGGTAAGTGACAGCCTCCAAGCCCTCTACCCATCTATCTCTCTTCCCCCCAGCTCTGCCCTTTGGCCACCCTCTGTACTCTGCCTTTATGGGGTGGCAAGCAGCTCCAAATCTGTGTGGATCTGGGGCTTCTTGCCACAACTCCGGAAGTTGTAGTTACTCCAGTCCAGACCCAGATACCTTGCTATCCTGCATTCTGAGATGCCTGCTGCCCTACACTCTACATCCGCATTTCCATTTTCTTGGTTCTGTTGCAGATGTTGGCTTTGCACTGTGAATAATGGGGGAAATGGCTGCTTTTGGCAATTTTATTCATTTTTAATGGTGCAAAGTCAGTCCCATCCCTGTCCAAAGGGCACTTCTTTGCAAAAAGTTCCTAGGCAGAAATGGGATAGGATTTGCACTGTTAAAAGTGGGGAGGGGAGAGAAGGCTGCTTTCAGCCTTCTTCTTTTTGCAGTGCAAAGTTAAACCCAACTATGCTTAACAGCGAAACAGGGCATGCATCATGGAATAAAAGCTAGGTCAAAGCTTCAGGATCAGAAGATAGCAAAAGTGAGCTGGGCCAGTGAAACGAGGGCAACTGGGGCCAAAAGAGGATAGATTGGGGGGAGGGAGTTGCAGTGCCTCTGCATTTTAAATGAGGATAGGATGCTAAGTACCTGCATTTTGATCACATGATTGTGTGGGGAACTGCAATGGCTGTAATTTCAGACATGGGTCATAAGTCCCTTTGTTCAGCACCGTTGTAACTTTGAATAGTTGCTGAACAAATGGTCGTACGTTGAGGACACCCATATCCCATTTTGCTGAGGCCTCCGTATGGATTTATCTTCTTTATAGAGTGGATAATTAAATCTCCAGTAAGATAGGTAGATTGCCAGTTGACTAGAAAGTGGTAGTTTGGACTCAGACCTATTTCAGGTTAATTTTAAATTGCTTTGGATTAATTGTCAGGCTTAATTACTTCAATTTTGGAGTTTACTTGACATTTACTCCCTTTCTGTGACTCATTTAAATATGTTGGGCAAAAAGGCCTATGAATAGTGGACATGATCGTTACATTAATTTGCAAAAAATGCCAAGATTGCCCATATCCTATATCTTTAGCTGCAGCTTGATGAAGCTTTTTCAGATTGCAGTGCTAAGTAAGTTCCCTTTGCACATCAAGCAGTTCCTAAAATCAGCTGCAATGGTGGCCACTTGAAAAGTTGACAGTACTAAATAAATCTCCCAAAGGCATGGGGAGTATGCAGCCTTTGTTTAGTTTTGAAGAAAGCATTTCAGGAATGACTAGCCTGTATGAGAAAACTCTGAACTGTCTATGTATGTATCAAGGACATTTAATTGCATTATTCTGCTCCTGAAGCTCAGCAAGAAAAGGAACTCATGTATATGTAAGACTGGTTCAGAAATTTTCCTCATCTGAATTTCTTCCCAAATTGTTAAATTCTAAACCATCTGGAGTTGTTTCCACAATGGAACAAATGGATTAGTAATACTTTATTCTTTTATTTATTACCAAATTTGAGCATAGCCATGCATCCATACAATTTTCCGCAGATCTCAATTCCTTTGTGCCTTACTCTTCGTTTATATTACCTGTCCATGTGATACAATGATGTAGTCATGCATAACATTTTGATTTGTTTTATGCATGATTGAATCAAGATTTCTTTGGTGCAATGTGATTGCAGGAAGCATTGTGAAGCAAATTTAATTTGAAAGCACATGCGGTTTCTTTTTATCTGGTGTTTTACAAGATATAATGGTAAATAATAGTCCATTTGTGCATTGATACAACCTTGAAAAAATAAAGAATTTTAATGCAAGCTCCGTAATGATTTCCTTATAGTATTTTATTAATTCACCCATCCTTGCACATCTTGCATACGGAAGAGTAAAATCTACATGAATTTAAGACTATGACAAATTGTACACTTCCCTGTTCTACACTTCATGAAAAAATTCTAGTTTTTTACCTCATAACTTTAAGTAGAAATCCTGTTCTTATTTAACCTCTAGTTAAATTAAAATATAGTAAGAATGACTAAAAACCTTGGAATAAAATTTGGGAATTTTTTACTCTGTATAAGTTCTAGTTTTTAATTGTAGTTTTGCATTATATGCAAAAACCTGTTCAATTCTTGCCTGGAAGTAATTTAGCATGATACCTTTCCTTTAAATGAATGATTAATCTATTTCATGAAAATAGTCCAACTTTTTACCACTTAATGAAATTTTCAAATGTTATAGTAAACAGAAGTTCCTGTTTCTTTCACAGAAAGACAATACTCCCACCCCCCTCTGGAGTGGACATTTGTCTAATTATTAAAAAACGTAATTGTGCTAAGAGCAGGAGCCCCTCTATTTTTTCTTCCAAAACGTGGCAAAAAAGACAATGTTACTAAGAACTGACAGTTAAGTATTGAGAATTAATAGCATGGTTTCCCATTGTTTTATAGTATTTTAATATTAATTTAACCTTATTAAGATAACCTTTTAATTTGCTTCCCAGGAACCTGGAGGGCAAGGAATAGAAAAATTCAGTTGTGTCATATTTGTACTTTGGGCTGTTTACGTGGGATGCCTTACTCATTGCAACTTTGATAATGCATCGAAAAAAGTGAGAGAGAAAACTGATTTCATAGCCAGTCTTCCTCTAAAATATTTTAAGTGGTTTCATATCATGAAATAAAACATTTTTGCCAGTAATAAATAATTCCATCATTATTTACCTATTTCTATTGCATGTAAGTAATACAATTATGTAAGTATGACATATTTTGATGACACTTGGACAGTTCTTTCTTATGCCACATTTGGCTTCATATGGTAGTCAAAGACCCTTCTTCATCTTTTTCTTAATCCTTGTTTTAGCTGCTCTTTACTTTTATTTGAAAGTGGAGCTATTTGTTACTGGTAAATGGCCTTCATGATGAGTACTCTGACACAAGATGAATTTGGTCTTGGTTGTCACTTTGATTGTATCTGCCCTTTTTCTTAAATCCATTTCTTTTTTTAAAAGCAGAAAAGCAGGATTTTTACAGTTATTGGCAAAACAAACAAATTAAAATGTACCCTATACACTGCTTTGACTGAGTCCTATCATTTTAAATAGAATTACTGAAAAACTGTTATATAATTAAAAGCAAAAGCAAATCTCTTCAAGTTCAAAGTACTCATTCTTTGTCAAACTGAACGTAATTAAAACATGTCTCTCTTCATACATAATAATGGGTGTATTTAATCTGATATGTTATTAGCCTGCTTCTTTTTAAATCATATGCAGTTTCTTATGTTTCAAACTGAGGATTTTTGGGGGGTCAGACTAATGTTTCTTACTTGATTCAGTTTAAAACTGGATCTCAAATGCGTTTGTATTAATTTCATAAAGAGTTTCAGGTTAAAGTCCTCAAAGAGCAATATTCAAAAGGTGATTGTATTCTGAATTCTCCTTTATAAAATATAAACACTTATTTTTTAATTGTTAGATAGTGAGCAATTGTATTCTGTCAAGGATAAATCAAAGATAAACATTGTTGATACCAAGCATTGGCATTTATTTTTAAGATCTAAAAAAATAAAACTCGTTGATTTTGAGATGGAATATTAAGTGGGATAATGGTTTATTGGCCAAGATATGATATTTTATATCAACTGAGCTTTCTTGTCATATTATTAATTGAGCAAATAACTGATTGAACTATTGAGAATTTTAGTATATAATACTTAAGTCTCATTGAAACAAGTGAGATTTGAACACAGTACCCTGTCATTGGACTTTATACAGTATAGCTTGGCATCAGAACAGATAGTTTAGAATTCAAGTTTAGGTCGTCAGAGAAAAATGATAGAGATAATGAAACAGTGGCTTGAATCTCCCCCCCCCCCCCACTTTTTTGACTCATGTTTTGCACTGTAATGTTAAACAAAATTTAAAACAAAAACGAAGGATGGCATTTTGTTTGTTGTCAGAGATAGATTGGTTTTCCAAAGTATAAATTGGCTGATACTGACAAGACTCAGATCGCAAAAATGAGTTTAATGGAGTTAATACTATAGTTTTTGTTACAGAGGGCAAAGTAAAATGGGATTGAACATGTGTTTGATACAATGTGAAAACTTGTTTCTGTTTTTTTTTACAGTTTGTTTTTTCTTTCTTTTAAAATAGTAAAATATGAGGTGGGGGGAACCACTGCTGACATGAAGCCACCAAAAAATTTTAATGCACCATTTCCCTTTTTCCTTTGTATACCATTAAAAAACCAATGAGTGGTACTTTTGACTAGCCCTCAATTTTCCAACCATTCTAATAATCATGGGGTTAGGTTGATTTCAAACTGGGCACTTGGCAACTAGCTTGCACTTAGGATAGTTGCAGAAGTCACAGTCATGTAATTGTCATTTGCAACCATCTCTGCTGGCTCCTCACAACCAAAGTCAATGGGGAAGTCAGAGGGAATGTTGCAAATCATTCCCACTAAATCACTTGGAAGCTGTCTGTGTGGTAGTGGCCACCCTCAGTGCCACTTCATTTATGCAAAACCTTGCCAGCTATTTCTCCGCCTGGCAATACTTACCTCCAGCCCTGTGGAACTCATCTGGTAATTTGCCAGCTAACTAGCCTGGGTAGGGCAAACAGGAGGATGTTCTTTTAAAATCATACCACAAATATTTACTCTATTAACAAAGGTTCCTGCCTTGGGAATGGGGGTGGATAGAAGACCTCCAAGGTCCCTTCTAGTCCTATGAATTTATGAATTTTATTCAATATAGGTGTGAGTAATATGAGGAGACCACACTTATTCCATATTCAGCTTTTCAGTTACAGACTCAACTCATAATCTATTTTAAAAGACCTATTAATTTAGATATAATGTGAAATGAAGGCCACGTTTAACTTTTGGGTGTGTACCTAGGGCTGAATTTCAATAAAATCATTTTAATTGAATTAATTAAATAAAAATAATTAATGTTTTTATTTGTTGCATTTTTAAAAAAAAAATCCCATTCTGTTGCATTTAACATGATGAATTCTGGCAAGTTTTCATCAGTCTTACAGACTATATCTAGTATTTGGGTGCACAGCATATTGCCCTGCTGGAGCTTCAAATTGTAGATTTCTGCTTTAAGCTCTTTTTGCATTCTCTCCCAGACAGGCCAGGGGTGAAACCTGCCCAGGGAAGGAAAACGTAAAAATTTACGATTTTAGAGAAAGGTAACTAAGGACCACAGACTTTCCTCACTGAGATAGCAACTAATTTGATAATCAATGTGAATGCAGAAATACTTTTAAGTCTATGAAATTATTGACAGGAATTTATTTTATTAGTTACCATAGAAGCTAACTGATTCGTGATAATTTTTTTTGTGCTTAGAAGATAGATTTTATAAATATTTCTATACATTTCTTTCCTTATGGATGCTGTTGAACCTATTACCTAAACTCTGTGTAGGTTTTGCTTTGTTATGATTGAAAACACATATTTATTTTACCCTGCGTGTATTTCAAGGCAGCGTACAGTGAAAAAGAAAAACAGAGTCTTAAACTGATTTAGAATAAGTTTGAGATAAATAAAAAATAAATACAACTTACCAGTTGTCAAAAAGATTCCTAATTTGATAACCAGTGACTTTCTTTAAAAAAATAGTTTGGTAAATGATTTCTTTTTGATTTGTACTTTGAGTTTCTGGAAACCATGTTTGTTTCTTAGGAGGTTTTAAAGGCGGCCTTGTTTATGGATTGGAAGATACAGGTTCATTGCCACATATAGCTGTGGAAATTCACTGTTACTTTGAAACACCACTACTGCCTCATAGAGATGCTATTTTAGACAAGTAAGAGGGGTGCTAGGCATACTTCACTGAATTCCTGAAAGAAAGGTGGGGTGTATATCAAATAAATAGTCATTCTTATCCATTATAAGAATAATAACAGCAACTTTTTCCTAGTATTCTGAGACAGAAATTGAATAGAATACATAAGAACATAAGAACAGCCTTGCTGGAACAGGCCACAGCCCATCCAGTCCAGCATTCTATCTCACACAGTGGCTCATCATTTGCTTCAGGGTATTCCCAAGCAGATGTCTTCACCCACTTATGATTCCCTGCAAATGGCATTGAGAGATATCCTGCCTATTTCTCCAACCCGGAGGGTGTCCTTAAGCATCCATAATGAGTTTGAGTTTTATTGGTTTTTTTATACCGCCCTACTCCTGAAGGACTCAGGGCAGTGTAAAGCCAGAATAAAAACCAATATACAAAAGTTAAAAAAGCTTTTAAAAAACATATTAAACCTTGGCCGAAATGTGGAAAAAAACCCCAAACTAACCCTGATTAAAATTAATAAAAATTTGAATTAAAAAATCATGTTTTATGCCAGCCCGGCTTGTTGAAAGAAAAAGGTTTTGAGACCACGGCGGAAGGTGCATAAGTCAGGGATAGTTCTTAATTCCGGGGGCAATTTGTTCCAGAGTACAGGTGCTCCCACAGAGAAGGCTCTCCCCCTGGGTGTCGCCAGTTGACATTGTCTAGCCGATGGCACCATGAGGAGACCCTCTCTATGGCCGGTGGGAGGCTCTTGGTGGCAGAAGGCAATCTCATAAGTACCCCGGTCCTAAGCCATGGAGTGCTTTAAAGATAGCAACCAACATCTTGAATCGCACCCGGAAAACCACCGGAAGCCAGTGCAGCTAACACAGGAGAGGTGTTAAATGGGAGCGTCACGTCGCTCCCATAATTACCCATGTGGCCACATTCTGGATCAGTTGAAGCCTCCGGGTGCTCTTCAAGAGGAGCCCCATGTAGAGACCATTGCAGTAGTCCAGACGGGAAGAGACAAGGGCATGAGTGACTGTGCATAGGGCATCCCGATCTAGGAAGGGACGCAACTGGTAAATCAGGCGAACCTGATAAAAAAAAACCCTGGCGATAGCTGTCATATGATCTTCCAAGAACAGCTGTGCATCCAGGAGGACACCATTAATGATAGCCATTGATACCCTTGTTCTCCATGAACTCGTCTAATCCTTTCTTAAAGGTGTCGAGGCTGACAGCTATCACCAGTGATCCTCTGGGTGAAAAAGTACTTCCTCTTATTTGTTTGAGATCTAGCTTCCAAAAGTTTCATGGAGTGCCCCCTAGTTCTAGTGTTGTGCGATAGGGAAAACAGTTTTTCCTTTTCCACTTTGTCTACACCGACTTCAATCAGGTCACCTCTTAGGCGCCGTCGTTCAAGAGTGAAGAGGCCCAGCCGTTGCAGCCTCAGATGGTAAGGGAGGTGTTCCAGACCCCTAATCATTCTGGTTGCCCTCCTCTGCACCTTTTCAATTTCCATAATATCCTTCTGAAGGTTTGGTGACCAGAACTGTACACAATACTCCAGATGGGGTCTTACCATAGATTTATAAAGAGGCAAAATGACACTTGCTGACTTATTTTCTATACCCTTCATAATGATCCCTAGCAATGAGTTTGCTTTTTTCACTGCTGTGGCACACTGGGTTGACACCTTCATTGAGCTGTCCACCAGGACACCAAGGTCCCTTTCCTGGTTTGTTGCAAAGAGTTCAGATCCCATCAGTTTATAGATGTAGTTGGGGTTTTTTGCCCCAACATACATCACTCTGCACTTACTAATGTTGAAGCTCATTTGCCACTGGTTTGCCCACTCTCCCAGTGTCAAGAGATCTCTCTGGAGCTCCTCACACTCTATCTCAGTTTGTACTACCCTGTATAATTTGGTGTCGTCGGCGAATTTGGCTACCTTGCTATTTACTCCTACTTCTAGATCACTTATGAAGAGGTTGAAAAGCAGGGGTCCCAGTACTGAACCTTAGGGGACCCCACTCTTTACCTCCCTCCACCTGGAGAAGTATCCATTTAGTGCTACTCTCTGTTTATTTTATTTTATTTTATTTTTATTTTTTATTTTATTAAATTTATACTCCACCCTTCTCCTTGTTAGGACCCAGGGCGGCGCACAGGCATTATATAAAACCATAAATACAATATACATCAATTAAAAATATATTAAATTAATTCACCCGTGCTAAAACCCGTTATTAAAACCGTAACCAAATTATAATTTATATTTAAAAGTCAGACGCGGGGGGCTATCCTAGGCCGGCTTGTTGGAATAAGTACGTCTTAAGACGTTGGCGGAAGAGGCGGAGGTCCGAGGTAGTGCGAAGGTCGGGGGGTAGGTCGTTCCAGAGGGCCGGGCCCGCCACAGAGAAGGCTCTTCCCCTGGGTGTCGCCAGCCGGCATTGCCCAGCCGACGGCACCCGGAGTAGGCCCGCTGTCCCTTAGCCACTTGCTGATCCAGGACAAGGCATGTCCTTTTATTCCATGACTGGCAAGTTTATTTAAGAGCCTTTGGTGCGGGACCTTGTCAAAGGCCTTCTGAAAGTCCAGATAAACAATGTCAACTGGATCTCCACGTGCTTGTTGACACTCTCAAAAAATTCCAGCAGATTAGTGAGGCATGATTTGCCCTTGCAAAAGCCATGTTGGCTCTCCTTCAGCAGTGCCTTCCCTTCTACGTGCCTATTAATTTTATCTTTTAAGATGGTTTCCATCACTTTACCTGGGACACTTGTCAATCATTGAAATCACTGACCTACTGTTAATATTTTTTTCATTTAGTGTCCCAGGGCTAACAGCATTCAATTCTTGGCTCTCCCCCTTCTCCTCAAAAGAAGAAAATGGCTATTATTTTGTTCTTTAAATCTGGGCATTGTACATTGTTCCTCCTGTAACAAGTCTTTTTGATAAACTCAAAATAGCTTAACAAAACTATGTAGTTCATGTTTACCTTAAAAAAAAAAGAAACTAAACATAAATATAAGCACATGAATCTCTCCAGAAATTAAAAAAATAAATTATTTTTTTAAAAAAATCCATATAAAAAATAACACCATCTTTTCAGTCATGGCTCTTAACCAGGCTAGCTGAAAACAGCCACAGTAATCCACTGAAATGGCTGCAAAGTAAGGAAACTTTGCAGCCATTTCAGATATACAGTAAACCTTTAATCTAATGACAGATGCATTTTATGCAACAACATGTACAACTTGGAGATTTTGAGCAGAATGCAGAATTCAACTTTTAAGCCCAATACTGTACAGTAATGCTATTTATTTAAGCATACTATAAGTAATACTGTACACAAATTATATAGAAATACCATAGGTTGCAGGAAACATTTTCTCAGGAGAACATTTTCTGGCTATTTCTCACTATCTCACAAATATTATTTCTTGCATATGGAAAATATATGAAAAGAGCTCACTATCCAGTAACTGAAGACAACTTCACTGCATTCTGATGAAGTTAATTGTTTAGTTTGCTACTTATGAACACGTTTTGATCCAGCCTACTTATATTTGTTTTATTCAGGCAGAAATGCCATTATTTGTTAACTTACTGTAGATTACTGACTTGTATAGAGTGTTGCAAATGACTGTAAGAATTCAAGAGGTTAAGAATTTTAATATGAAGGAATAAGAGAGAGAGTATTTAAAATACACCTTGGCTGTTAAACATAAATATATTATTAAATGATAAACAATTACCTAGTATTTATAAGAAACAACTTGGTTCATAAAGATTAATTCATTGGGGCAATGGGAGAGATACATTTAAATCCCCTGTGTTGAAATGGTTGGATTGTGATTCTTGAAAGCCATGTGCTCCAATCCTCTGAATGCTTACTAAGAAGTAAATCCCCTTGAAATTTGTTCTTATGTAGCTGCATTCAGACTTGCAGACCAAATCTGGCAAGTAGTCATAATGTCATCCCAAGCTGGAATTTGAAGCCAACAGGAGTGGGGACATTTGTAATGGATACAGATTTAGCGTTGGGTAACAGATATGCAAACTCTTTTTTTTTATTCAAATTTTTTTATTTATTTTATTTTTAAACACAACATAAAAATCCTTCATCTTATATGTTATAGAAAGTGTATCTGCTGATTACAAAATATTTTCATACATCTCTTCGATATTCATCCAACTTTCATATTATTTCATATTTCTCCAAGTACATTACATCAAATATATTTATAAACTTTATCTTTTTCATGCCTTTCTTAATTAATTAATTATAATTGTATTATACGTCCTTCATTTTAAAACATACCAATAAAACTTAGAACATAGCCACATGTTGGCATCATATTTGTTAAGTCTGCTATCCTCCAAAATCATTATTCTCTGTAGCCTATTTAACTAAACATCAATAATATTTACTCATCTGCTTTGATAAGTACTATTCAGTATTCATTTCCAATTACCACTTAGAACTATGCATATATATACAATTATTATCACTTTCAATTACTTATCTGACTATGTCTATTATCACTAAATTTCCCTAATCTCAACTGGTTTTAGGTTAATCTTTTATCTATCAGCCTGTATCCTTCCAGTAATAAAACAATATCACATCCTCTGCCACTTGTGGCATAATTCTTCTGAACATATCCTTAATCCAATTTGTGTGGACTTCTCTTTGCAGTCCATCGTTTGTAAATTCTTTCCTGTTGTTTTGGAGCCTTTCTTCTTCCTTAGTCAGTTTAATTTTAAGTGTCAGGGTTGTTATCAATGGTGTTACTAGTAAAGTTTCTTTCTTTAATATCATAGGTTCTTTTATTGTTTCTTCTTCTATATCTTGCCATCCATCTGATTCATCTTTCCATGTTCCACTTTTCCCATTGTCAGACATAGGCCACTGTTCTGACTCCCTCCTTAACATGACTAATTACTAAACTGACTGATACTTGGCAGCTTGCCTGGACTGACCTCGACTAGGCCTGAAGATTCTTAACGAAAGAACTTGACACACACGAAAGCTTTGACTCTTCAGATGATACGTTTTTTCCTGCAAACCTACTCTTCACAGAGAATTTTTTTAAAGCCACTTGGGAGGGGCCAGTCAATTAGGCAGCTGATACTGATTTTCTTCTCCGGTTACATCTTTCTGCTAATTGACGCTGCCTCCTCTCAATCCTTCTTAGCCTGACATCAGGGACAAACTGGGTTTGCTCCTCCCCACTACACCAAGCCCCAGGTGCCTCCTGATGCCTAGCTGGGCTCTCTGCTCTCTTACTCTCGGCCTCTTCCTCCTCTAGAGCAGACTCATAGGACTCCTCACTAGAGGAATCCATCAGCAGCTCATCCGGAGCCGGCTGGGCCACAACAGGCCACACATCGAGAGGATCAGCCATTTTAGTTTCTTTGTGGTTATTTTCCTTCTTAGTGCTTAAGGAACCGACCTCTGTTTTTTCTATTTGATATGTAACTCCATCCTTTTCCTCATATTCTCCAATTAAGTGATCTAATTTTTTTTCAAGTGAATTAGAGTATTGCTGTACAGCTTCCATTATTTTTTGCAAGGTAACAATTTGTTGTTGTTTAGTATATGCCATTGTCTCTACTTGTTGATGAAAAGAAAAGAAAAGGGCTTTTACCCTGGCTTAAGGGATGCTTTTAAACTCACAATCGAGTTTCTAGTTAAAATTAGGCTTCAAAAGAGCATTTGTAAAGAAAAACAAGCAATTCTCCTTTCACTTTTAAGCAAACTGCCGCTCTTTGAACATAATCCACCTAATTTACAGGTAGCAGTACCATTTTCCATTCTGTTGTTTCAAGTATTATAATTGTTCTTGTTTCTTTTTATATCTTAGTTGTTTCAAAAAGAAATTACATTCTTAGGTATTCTTTAAGTGTAGTAAAAAGAAGAGAAAAAAAGTTTAAAAGTCACACATACTAATGAAAAGGAAAAGATTTAGTCCAAGGTTGTAATCAGGAAAAAAAATAGAAGAGGAAGAGGAAACTTACTCTGTTTCTTTTAAGAGTTCTTCATAGGTTCCATTTGAAATATCAATTAGAAAGGTTGTGATAACCCACTGACCAAGTTCCCCAGTGCTTAATTCCGCCGCTTGTATTCATTTTTTTTGTTTTTCAAAAGTTTCATCTTAGTTTAAAAGATTGTTATGGGTTCTCTCTTTTGCAGCTGTCTCTTTAAGACATTCCAGTTAGAATCACTTTCACTTCTCACTCCTTAATGGAGCCATCTGCAACTTCACCAGCCTGGGGGTGGGGTGGGGGCTGTCTGTTTACCACAGATTTGAAGCCTTTCCTTTGGACCAAACAGGAACTTTGCGATATCCCTGTGTTCAGCAAAACTCCAGCTTCGTCTTTGCTGTCCCTTCAGGACAGTTTAGGTCCAGTGGACCATCCAGCGGCAAAAGAATCAATGATGATATTGCAGCAGAGGGTCAAACGTAGTATCGTTGTGATGCAGGCTCCGCCTTCCACCCAGATATGCAAACTCTTATAGTTTGGAAATCCTCAAACAATTGCAGATTAGGTTGATGTAAAGGTACCGTAATCTACAATAATACAAATCAACAATCTATTTTATGTAAAATCACATGATAGAGAGTTTAGGTCGCTTGTTTGGCTGTTGACAGTGATGAATTGTTTCAAGGGAATTTCTGCTTTTTGTGTCATGTTTTAGGAATAAAAAAATGTTTTAGCTAATTTACATCAGTCAGTATAGGTCTAAATTCAGAAGACCTGAAAGCAATAAACTAACAATAGCTTTTCATGTCCTAATTTTATTACATTTAAGCCTTAACTTACCTAATGTGAACAAAATATTAATAATAACAATAATATGACCAACAGCAAATGTCGCTTCTGTAATGAGAAAGATGAGACAGTCAACCACTTGATCAGTGGGTGCAGCAAAATTTCACAAACTGACTACTTACAATGCCATGACCATGTTGCTAAGATCATCCACTGGAAATTGTGCCAAAAGTTTGGATTTGAGTACAGCAAAAAGCACTGGGACCATCAGGTTGAGAAGGTTTTAGAGAATGAGAAAGCCAAGATCTTGTGGGACTTCAGAATTCAGACTATCATCCACTTAGCCTACAACACACCTGACATAGCAGTAGTTGGGAAAAAAAGTATGGTTCATTGACATTGCAATACCTGGTGATGCACGAATGGAAGATAAACAGCAAGAAAAAATCACAAAGTACCGGGACTTGCAAATTGAAGTTGAGTGACTGTGGAAAAAGAAATCATTTGTTCTCCCTATTGTAATTGGAGCCCTTGAAGCAATACCTAAAGGGCTACCTCGCTATTTGGAAATTCTAAATTTACCGGACTTGAACATTCTGATTCTACAAAATACCACCTTACTTGGAACAACTTATATCCTCAACATTTCCTAGGTCCTTGGTTAGGACTCGAGCTGTTGAGCTACCAACCAGCCCCAAAGGCTGTGAATGTCACCAAAGATTAACCACAGAATAATAACATCATCATCATTTGCCTGCAAACAAGAACTCAAGAACTGGTGGGATCATAACATAAAGAAAGTCATAAAAAATGAAGATATTAAATTGCTCTGGGATTTTAGAATTCAGACAGGCAGGCACCTACCATGTAACACCCTGGACTTAGCAGTTGTCAATAAGAAAGACAAAACAGTCTGGATAGTGGATGTGGCAGTGCTTGGAGAGCAGAATAGAGTAGAAAGAACTGGAGAAGATAACAAAATACAAAGACGTACAAATAGAAATGGAATGAGTGTGGCAAAGGCAAGCCAAGGTAGTCCCAATAGTAATAGGTGCCTTGGGTGCAATCCTAAAACAAGTGGAGCACCATTTGAACATATTTATTTTCAAAAAAGCACCTGATTTGGAACTGTTTATATACCCGGATGTTACCTTAACAACTCTTAGATCCTTGTTTAAGGACTTTAACTGTTAAGATTTTACTAGTCCCAGATTGTGTGAATTGAATTGAAGATTAAATCTTATATAACAACAACAATAACAACAATAAACCCTCAGTGAGACACTGCCTTGACATGATTGTGGGACTTAAGCTCTAAGGAAGGTGAGAGCTATGCCAGCTGTAGACTGAAGCTCAAATTGTTTTAATTCAGATTTTAAGGGGTAGAGGTTTAGGATTTTAAGGTTTTAGGATTTTTAGCACAGGGTATTGGGATTTAATCTATTTTTAGTATCATTAATTGCTATGTTTTGTATTTTTCTATTTTAATTTCCTGTGCACCACCCCGAGTCCCTTGGGGAGAGTGCCGCAGTTTATAAATTTAATAAAATATAAATAAAAATAAATAAATAAATAAATCAAATTCAGCCATACAGGACAGGTTTCATCAGAGGAGTCAGACAAAAAGAGTGTCACTCCCATAAAAAATATGGTGAGATATAAATTTCAGAAAGCCATACTGGCTTGGATGTTGCTGGGTTAACAAGGTCCACGCTAGATGTTTGAGTTCCTGAATATCTGGTGAAAAATGGCTATAGGACTCAGAACTTTTGGCTGAACAACCATGGCCAACAGCTGCAGAAATACTGGAAGAAAAGGTGTATACTTGTAACAAATATATAGCCATTGAAAACACAGAAACAATGATCTGTTATTACAGATCAAGTCCAACAGAAAGATGATATTTGAAACAACTGCACCGGTTCTAGAAAGAACAACATGCAGAATTAGAAATAACAGAACAGAGGCTAGCAGATAAATGTTGATTTATAATATGAAATAAAATATTCATGGAAGCAGAATTGGAGAACTGCAAAGATTTACCCAGGGCAACGAAATTAAAGCCTTGCCAGAAGTAACTCGGACTATAGAGGCAAACCAGAGGAAGTTGGCAGTAGAGGAATCCTGCAGAGATATAAAACTGTTTTCATTTGGAAATCAGGCACTCTCTCCTCTGCCTCCTGAAGAACAAAGCCCTCTAACTAAAGAACTAAAAGAATTGAAACAAAGAATAACTGAACATCTAGAACAGCACAGAATAAGGATGCTTGGATTGAAACATATTCTAAAGAAACATCTAGCACAGGCATTAAAAGATGCAAATACTGTAACATCAAGTATAAGCACCAATTCACTGCAAGAAACAAACCAACTAATGTACAGCATAATTGCAGTTATAACTGAATTCCTGGGATCCAAAATCAACGAAGAGAAAAAAGCCCAAACAATGTATCACAAAAACGGAAGATTAGGCTGGAAAATAAGATCAGCAAATTGAGATCAGATGCAAGCAAGCTAAAACAGATAATAACAAGACCTGGCAGTGATTAAGAGCAGGAAAGTTGAAGAAAGAGACCAAGGGATTAATTATGGCTGCATAAGACCAAACCTTAAGGACATATTCATACAAAGCCAGAATTGAGAAGACAGCAACAGACAGTAAATGCCATCTATGCAAAGAAGCTGAAGAAACAGTAGACCACCTGATAAACTGCTGCAAGAAGATTGCACAGACTTTCTACAAGCAGCAGCATGACAAAGTAGCAACAATTGTGCATTGGAAGATTTGCAAGAAATATCATTTGCCTACAAGCACCATCTCCGACCTCCGCCTCTTCCGCAAGTGCCTAAAGACACATTTATTCCATCTAGCCGGCCTAGCGTAACCTCCATAATGACTTTTAGACAGTTTTTAAATTCTGGGGATTTTAATTTGGTTTTAGCACAGGATGTTTATCAAATAAGTTTTTAAAATTTTTAACGTGATTTTGTATGTATTTTAATATTCCTGTGCGCCGCCCTGGGTCCGTTTGGAGAAGGGCGGGGTATAAATTTAATAAAATAAAATAAAAATAAATAAAACAAGCAAGAACTGGTGGAGGTATAAAATAGAGAAGGTAATAGAAAATGAAGAAGTTAAACTGCTCTGGGAATTCAAACAGGCACCTGCCAGATAAGATCCCAGACTTAACAACTGTCAGTAAGAAAGACTAAAAAGTCTGGATAGTGGATGTGGCAGTGCCTGGAGACAACAAAATAGAACAGGAAGAACTGGAGAAAATAACAAAATATAAAGTTATATAAATAGAAATAGAACGACTGTGGCAAAGACAATTAAGGGTAGTACCAATAGTAATAGGTGCCTTGAGTGTAATCCCAAAACAAATGGAGCACCACTTGAACACCATTGGCATTGATAAATTCGCCATCAATCAATTGCAAAAGGCAGCTTTAGTGGGAACATCTTCTATCCTGCAACAATATCTGTAACACCATCAAACATCCAGGTCCTTGGTAGACTTATTAGGTAGACAAAAATGCCAAACCCAGTCTGAACATCTGTCTGAATGTACAATGATTAATACTAATACTAATAATAACAACAATAACAGCAACAGCAACAACAACTAATTGCAGCTTCCTGCAATAACACCACTGGAGCTGCAAAATACTGTTACTTGGAACATTGTATATTTTAAGAAGGTACTTGGTTGATACCTAGGACGCTGGCAGCAACCCATATCAATCATTAGCACCACTCAATGGTATTTGTGATGCATTTTTGAATGTTCAGTTGACCGAGTTTCATGTTTAATGAATTAAATATAATAATAATAATAACAACAGCAACAATAATAATATTAATTGGAAAAGAAAAAAGTCTGGTTCATTGATGTTAATGCATGAATTGAAGAGAAACAGCTAGAGAAAATAACAAAATAACACAATCTGCAAATTGAAGTTGAACATTTGTGGAGGAAGAAATCGATGGTTGTACCAACAGTAATAGGAGCCCTTGAAGCTCCTTGTTAGTTCAGTTATTTTTTATTTTTATTTTTAAAATGTCTTAAAGGATTTATCTTGCATATAACTCTGAGGAACACTCAGTAGTGCAAATATCAAAAAGCTTTTGTTCCAAGTGTTGTTGGACTAAATTCCCATAATTTATTATCCTTAGCCAGTAGAGTTGATGCTGATCAGAACTGTAATCTAACAACATCTGGAAGAATACCACTTTTCCGATGGTGACATGGGCGGCATATACATTTATTAAATAAATAAATAAATATTTTGCCACAAAAGCATGTACCTGCCACGTGTTGTTGTGGCCAAGTTTGGTTAAATGAAAAAGTTTCCCCTCATGGACCCTCTCAGCGACTCCCTTCCTTCTCTGCCTCAGTTTCCCCTCCCTCTCCTCCCTTTCTTACTCTACCTACCTACATACCTACCTACTGTATTTCTCCCTCTCTATCCACCTACCTACTTACCTACCTACCTACCTACCTACCTACCTACCTACCTACCTACCTACCTACCTACCGTGTTTCTCCCTCTATCCCTCTACCTACCTACCTACATACCTACATACATACCTACTGTAGTTCTCCCTCTTCTTCTCTCCCTCTACCTACCTACCTACTATATTTCTACCTCTACCTACCTATCTACCCACCTAGTGTATTTTCCCTCTCTCTCTCTATCTCTCTACCTACCTAACTACCTACTATATTTCTCCCTCTCTATCCCTCTACCTACCTACCTACTGTATTTCTCCCTCTATCCCTCTACCTACCTACCTACTGTATTTCTTCCTCTCTCTTTCTCCCTCTACCTATCTAGTGTATTTTCCCCCTACCTACCTACCTACCTACCTACCTACCTACCTATCTACCTACCTACCTACCTACCTACCTACCTACCTACCTACCTACTGTATTTCTCCCTCTCTTTCTCTATCCCTCTACCTACCTACCTACTTACCTACCTACCTACCTAGAGAGAGAGGAGAGAGAGGCTGCTGACTTGGCAGTGGCCTTGGCAGGGGGAGTTGGCGGCAGAGGAGAGAGAGGCCTCTGAGAAGGCAACTGTTGTGGATATGATGCAGACCTCTCCACGCAAGTGCAAGTGACGTGAGCTAAAAAGCGGCTGGGTGGGAGGGGCCGCGAAGGGGAGGGGGTGAGTGAGCGAGTGAAGAAAACACACAGAAGAGCTGCAGTTTTACATTTGTGTGGCGTGTACCTGGCACCGGTGTGCCATTCACACAATCTGTACGTATCATTGGTGCTGCACTTGTAAGGAACATTGTGTGAAAATTTGGTGGCGATTGGTGCAGTAGTTTCTGAGATTAGCGGTTTTGAACAAACTCATAGTTAACTTTTTATTTATATAGATTGTTGCAGTTTAGAGAATTGGACTGGACATTTGTGATTTCTGCTGAACCTGCAAAAGCTCTCAGTCAGGCTATTGCAGTGATGGTGAACTTTTTTGCCTCGGGTGCCAAAAGCACTCATGCATGTGTTATTTTTTTTTTTTTTCCAAATTTATACCCCGCCCTTCTCCTTGCAAGGACCCATGCAAGGGGTACCTCATGCAGTTATCATGCACCCACGTGTGCCCAGACCAATAATTTAATAACCCCCCTACCCTGTGCATGCATGTGTGACACCCCCCAACCCCGCTGCCCCATGCATGTGCGCATGGCTTTTTTAGAGCCTGGGCAGGGCAAAACCGCCCTCACCCCGCCCCCCCAGAGGCTGGAAATGTCCCATTTACTGACTTCCAGTGAGCCTGGTAGGTCCGTTTTCCCCACCCCAGAGGCCCTCTGGAGACTGAAAACGCCTTCCCAAAGCCTCTGCGCAAGCCCTGTACTTACCTGGCATTGCATTGAGACTCCTGGGAAGGGAAGGGCAGTGTGGGTGGGTCAGCCGAAAATTAGGTAGGCCAACAACTCACGTGCCTGCTGAAACGGCTCTGCGTGCCACCTGTGGCACGCGTGCCAAAGGTTCGCCATCATGGGGCTATTGCTAGGCTGAATTTAACATTACAGTAAGAATTAAAGGGAAGTTGGATGAACCCTGCTTAGAGCTACATCACTTTTGTGGATTCCTCTCAGGGCTGGTATATCCTTCACGTGGGTAGAAACTTTCATTTGCTAAATCTTCAGTCTTTTGTTTTATCTACCTTTGAATGGGCCAGACAATAAGAGCTGGTTTGGTTAAATAAAAATGTACCCTCCATGCAAGCCAGAATCCAGTTCAAAAGGAATTTGGGACACATTTTGATGTATACACTGTACTGGTCTAGAAAATATTTAGAATTATATCTTGCTGTTTCTCCAGGATTTTAAAGTGTGTACATAGCACCCCCTCCTTCAGTTTTCCCCTGCCACAACACCTATGTATAGTTAGAGACAGACTAAGCGGCCCACAGTCACAGAGTGGGCTTCCATGATTACAAACAGACTAGAATTAGGATTTCCTTAATCCAGTGTCTAAACCACTATACCTCATGCAATAGTTCCATCTGCCTGCATAATTTGAACCAGAATCATAAAGCTGGAAAGGAACCTTTAGGCTACTGACTGATTCACTTACCTGAAAGTATCCCAATCAAATGGCTATGAAATTGAGACATGAGTATATGTAACTTAAGTCCACTATTTTATGCTTTGTACTCTGAAATGTAAAAACTACTTTCCACTTTTATGTCACATCCTTTTAAGTACAATTAACCATTCATTTAGTGACCATTTAAAGTTACAATGGTGCTGAAAAAAGTGACTGCCATTTTTTCATACTTATGACCATTGCAGCATCCCCATGGTCACATGATCAAAACTCGGATGCTTGGCAACTGGCATGTATTTATGATGGTGGCATTGTTCCATGGTCATGTGATCATGTGCTTCTGACAAGCAAAGTCAATGTGGAAGCCAGATTCACTTAGCAACTATGTTACTAACTTAACAATCACAATGATTCACCTAACATTTGCAGCAAGAAATTGCAGTTGTAAAATGGGACAAAACTCATTTAAGCCATGGTGGCACAGTGGTTAGATTGCTGTATTGCAGGTAAACTCTGCCCACAGCCAGGAGTTCAATCCTGACTGGCTAGACGTTGGCTCTGTGGTCAGTAACATGAGGACCCAGATTGTTGGATCCATTATAAATATAATACAATACTGTTAACTGCTTAGAGAGCACTGTATGAAGCGGTATATAAGTATTACTATTAACAAGTGTCTTGCTTAGCAATGGAAATTTTGGGCTCAGTTGTGATTGTAGGTAAAGGACTATCTGTATTTGATGAATGTACTATGTTTTCTCCATCAATTGTCTTTTATCAAAGCTCAGCAGATCAGAGCAGTTTCTTCAATCTTTCTTCACAGGTCTTAATTTTTATTTTTCTGATTATCCTTGTTGCTCTTCTCTGAATCTTTTCCAATTTACTTGAATTACCAGTGTTCTCCCACAACTGGACATAATACGTGAGATAGATTTTGGTCAAAGCAAAATAAAATAGATTGTTAATTTCCATGATTTGGAAATTAGTTTTATTGACGGAACCAAACATTGTTCGTTATACATTGTTGTCACATTCCTGGCTCATATTCAGTTCACTACTTTCCCAAGATCTCTTTCAAAAGTGCCAGGCATTTCCACTAGTTTCTGTGTAAGGAATTGTTAAGGACTTAAGTGTATATTTAGTATTTTTTTCATCAGTGCAGATTTTCCCTCTTGCTTCTCAAAATGTTAATTACTAGTAAATGACAACTTTCATCAAATTTCTGACATTTACTATAATTTTCTAGTTTTTTGAAATATTTCAAGAAGGTCCTAAATAAGAAGGTCCAAACTAGACCCATCTAATAATGGTCTAGTTTGAAATAGATGAATGTATATTCAAAAATTAATTATCTAAGTAATTATCTAAGAAAATGATTTAAAAAGCCAAACAAATAGTGTAACTTTGAATTTTGTGAGAATTTGGACAATGACAATGATAGGCTCTTATGCTAGGTATTTGGATAACCAAAAGAAAAATAGCAATAGCAACACCACTTAGAGTTATATACTGCTTCACAGTACTGTACAGCCCTCTCTAAGCAGTTTACAGAGTCAGCATATTGCCCCCATCAATTTGGGTCCACCTTTTACCCACCTCAGAAGGATGGAGGACTGAGTCAACCTTGAGACAGTGAGATTTGAACTACCAAATTTCAGTCAGCAGAAGTAGCCTGCAGTACTGCATTCTAACCACTGCGCCACCATGGCTCAAAAATGGGGCATTTTAAGGATTTAGAATTATGGCCATGTTTTATAAGGCCTTGCTAGGATCGCTCAGCTCCCCTACAAGAATGATTGTTAGTCTGACCTGGGTTTTTCTACCAATAGGAAGGACTGAGCTCAAAGACAGAATGGGAAAAAAGTGAAAGTAACAAAGATCTCAATGAGAGAGCATTTGTTATGGATAAACCAACCCTATGTTCAAATAAATTAATTCATTAAGAAGCATCCTAGGGGCGAATTACTTTAGCCTTACTTTGACAGAGTTGCAGTGAGGGAGGAAAAGTAGTTGGCTTTAAATATTTTGATTATCAAAAAATGGAAGTTAGGTCCATCTGTTGGCAGGATCACAAGGAAGTTACAAAGAACTTTTTATCTCATCAGTAATTTCAGAGACTTTTAAAAATTATCACCACCTTCAGTGTCCGTAAGAACCTTTCACTCCAAAATAATCCCTTTGGCTCAGATTTTTTAAAGTTATAAAATGGATGGTAAGTCAGTAGGTAAGAGCATTCTTCCTTGATAGTTCCAATAATACATTGTTGCTACACTGTTATTAGACAAGCTGTATTTTGGAGGATTCAGAGCTAACAAGGGCCCACCACGAGGATGGGCTTATCAGCCAAGAGAGGTGGAAGAAACGCAAGCTGCGGAAATTTTTAGTCAGGTTTTTAGGTCGGGTTTTAAGGGGTTCAAGGGAGGCGGGTGGGTCCATTTGCATTGGCGTAACTAGGCAGACTGATCGACCAGCTGATAATGGCGGAAGTAAGGGTAGAGGGTCCAACGTAAAGGGGGGGCGAGGGTTGCTCCCACAGAGGGCCTTTTCATCGGTCCAAGGGAGGGGCAGGTATGACGGGAGCCGGGGGTCGTATCAAGTTTTTGGGGGGCGCACCCGCTATCTAAGAGCGGTCGCCCGCCCTGACCCCCTGGGCTCCCCCCACAACCTAGGTGGTGAGGAGTTACGGAGCCCAGGCCCTAAGCTGATGCTGTGCAATGCCAGGTCCGTGGTGAACAAAGCTCCCCTCATATACGATCTAATTTCAGAGGGGGACCCGGACCTGGTGGGTATTACGGAAACCTGGTTGGGGCAGGAGGGAGGTGTTCCCCTCGTTGAGATGTGCCCACCAGGTTACCTGGCACTTCATCGGCCAAGGGCCCAGGGTAGGGGTGGGGGAGTGGCGGTTATTATCAAAGAAAGTCTTCAGCCAAGGGAGGCCACTGTGCCTCAGGTAGTCGGGTGTGAATCCCTTTGTGTGAAATGGGGACTTGGGAGGCAGCTGGGCCTGCTGCTTCTGTATCTGGCTCCCTGCTACATGTCAGCGGCCCTGCCCGAGCTCCTGGAGGTGATCGCCGAGGTGGTGGTTGGTACCCCCCGGCTTTTAGTCATGGGGACTTCAACCTGCCATTGGTAGGTGATTCATCTGAGGTGGCTCGGGAGTTCATGGCCTCCATGACCGCCATGGACCTGACCCAAGTAATTCAAGGCCCTACACATACAGGGGGAAACACACTAGACCTGATTTTTACCTCTGCCCAGTGGTTGAGTGATCTGGGAGTAGGGGAAGTAGTCATCGAACCCCTGTCATGGTCAGATCACTCTCTCCTTCGGCTGGACTTTCTGACTGCTACACCCCTCCCCGGGGAGGCAGAACCCGAGATTCCTAGATGGTTCTGCCCCAGGTGCCTGATGGACCCAGAGAGGTTCCAGACGGAGCTGTAACCCTCACCCACGACTCGACCGAGGACTTAGTGGCCACATGGAATAGTGCGGCCATGGGGGCCTTGGACCGGGTCGTGCCCTTGCGGCCTCTCACGCGGCGCCAATCCACCCTGGCCCCTTGGTTCTCTGAGGAGCTAAGGGTGATGAAGCGCCGCAAGAGATGCCTAGAGAGCAGGTGGAGGTCCACTCATTCCGAATCTGACTGAACACTAGTGAGGTCCTACACAAAGACCTACCTAGTGGCAATAAGAGTGGCAAAACGTAGTCATCTTGCCACCCTTATTGCGTCCGCAGATAACCGCCCTGCCGCCCTGTTTAGAGTGACCCGCTCCCTTCTCCAACAAGGGCCACGGGAAGCTCCCTTGCAGGGTAGAGCAGAGGAGTTTGGACATTATCTGCAGGATAAAATCGCTCGGATTCGGGACGACTTGGCCTCCATTTCGATAGATCTGGGCGGACCGTCCGAGGCAGGTCTTGAGACCGTTTTATGGGACGAGTTCGATTTTGTTACTTCCGAAGACATGGACAGGCTGCCGAGGCGACTGAATGCCACCACATGTTTATTAGACCCGTGTCCCTCCTGGTTGGTACTGGCCTCCTGGGAGGTGACACGAGGCTGGCTCCAGGGAATTGTGAACGCTTCTCTTAGTGAGGGGTTCTTGCCGGCCTCCCTTAAAGAGGCAATGGTGAGACCCCTCCTCAAGAAGCCTTCCCTGGACCCAGCATTGTTAACTAACTACCATCCGGTCTCCAACCTTCACTTTTTGGCGAAGGTTGTAGAGAGTGTGGTGGCACAGCAGTTCTCTCAGCACCTGGAGGAAACTGCTTATCTAGACACGTGCCAGTCCGGCTTCCGACCTGGGCACAGCACCGAGATGGCATTGGTCGCGTTGGTGGATGATCTCTGGAGGGCCAGAGATAGGTTTTTTTCCTCTATCCTGGTCCTATTAGATCTCTCAGTGGCTTTCGATACCATCGACCATGGTATCCTATTGCACCGACTGGAGAGGTTGGGACTGTTGACACTGTTTTACAGTGGTTCTCCTACCTCTCTGGTCGGTTGCAATTTGTACTGACAGGAGGGCAGAGGTCGACCTCGAGACCACTCATTTATGGGGTGCCTCAGGGGTCAGTCCTCTCACCCCTCCTGTTTAACATCTACATGAAGCCGCTGGGTGAGATCATCCGTGGTTGCGGGGTAGAGTACCATCTGTACGCTGATGATACTCAGCTGTACATATCTACCCCCAACCACCCCAACGATGCCGTCGAAGTAATGTCCCGGTGTTTGGAAGCCGCGCGGCTCTGGATGGGAAGTAACAAAGTTCGGCTCAACCCATCCAAGACCGAGTGGCTGTGGTTTCCAGCGTCTCGGCATAGCCAGCTCATTCCATCGCTGGTTATCGGGGGCAAGTCATTGGCCCCCGTGGAAAGGGCTCACAACTTAGGCGTCCTCCTGGATTCGCGGCTGTCCCTGGACGACCATGTGATGGCCGTGACCAGGGGGGCATTCTACCAGGTTCGCCTGGTACGCCAGTTGCCCTTTCTTGACTGAGACGCCCTCCGCACTGTCACTCAAGCACTCATGACGTCTTGCTTAGACTATTGTAACGCTCTCTACATGGGGCTCCCCTTGAGGTGCACCCGGAGGCTGCAGTTGGTTCAGAATGCAGCCGTGCGGGGGATTCTGGGAGCTTCTCATTACTCCCACGTAACACCTCTCCTGCGCGAGCTGCACTGGCTACCGGTGGCCTTCTGGGTGCGCTTCAAGGTGCTTGTCACCATCTTCAAATCGCTCCATGGCTCGGGGCCTAGCTACTTGCGGGACCGTCTCCTGCTACATACCTCCCTGCGTCCGATACGCTCCCACAGAGAGGGCCTACTGAGGGTACCAACCGCCGGTCAATGACGGCTAGCGGTGCCCAGGGGTAGGGCCTTTTCTGTGGCAGGGCCAGCCCTCTGGAACGACCTACCCCCCGAACTTCGCACTATCATGGACCTTCCCCTCTTTCGCCGTTCACTTAAAACATTTTTTTTCAGCAAGCTGGTCTTGCTTAATAGTTTAGACTTTTTGTAATATAGCTTCTGCCAAACACGTAAATGGATGTTAGATTTTTAGGGGGACTTTTAGCACAGGCTCTGATTTAATTCTTTTTACCTATTTATTGTATTTATTGTATTTTTATTATTGTTGGTTTTAAATTCCTGTGCACCGCCCTGGGTCCATTTCGATGGAGAAGGCGCGGTATATAAATTGAAATAAATTAAATTAAATTAAATTAATTTTATTATTGAACAACTACAGTGCTCTTGGTCAATCCAAAATGTTAAACCTCAAATCTGAATATTTAAGAAAGTAAAAGTGAGATTATGGCTTTCGTAGGAGAATATCTATATGTGCACAATTATTAGGCAACTATTAGTGTTCAGAATTATTATGCAGCTAAATGCAAAATTTCTCATCTCACACGTTTATTTTCATCTGTTACAGTGAGAATAATAAACAAACAACTCAACATTTACAAATAAACAATTCTGATAGTTTTTTAAAAAATCAGTGACCAATAGAGCCACCCTTCTTTTCCATAACAGACATAAGCCTGAGTTTCTTGATCTGTTGATAATCAACTTTTTGTGCAGCAGCAACCACAGCCTCCGAGACACTGTTCAGAGGGATGTATTGTTTTCCTTCACCATAAATCTCCTGTTTAAGAGGAGCCCACAAGTTCTCAATAGGGTGAGGGTCAGGTGAGAAACGGGGACAGGTCATTATTCTGTCATCTTTAAGACCATTACAGGCTAGCCATGCAGCAGAGTACTTTGATGCATGCAATGGAGCATTGTCCTGCATAAAAATCATGGTCTTCTTGAAAGATTCAGACTTTTTTACTACTAACCCCCAACACTTTAACCTTGGACTGTCTACTTTTTTTTTTGTTTAAAAAAGTTTCATTGGTTTTAACAATTTATAACAGGAAAGGGGTAGATAAGGTGTTAGATAATATTTTGGAGCTTCCACATTGGGTTTGATGACTGCCTCCGAGTCTTCATACATATTCCATTAAAAAAAATATTAAAAGGAAGGGGTACATACATTTTAAAATCATAAATTTTCATATTATTTTATACATTCAATTACTTTGTACTATTGACATCCGTACAGGAATTACCATCATAAAAGAAAATATAACAAATTATTTTTGTGATCTGAGCCTCTTTGCTATAGTCTCTTCCTCCTCCCCCCCACCAGCAGGCAGACCCGTGGCCCCTCCCATTCCCATCTCATCATCATCCAGGATTGAGGAGTGTTTTTTAAGAAAATTATGCGCCTCTTCAACTGTTTTGATTCTAACTCTTCCTCCCTCCCAGAATACCAGCATCCCTTCCGGCATCAACCACTTGAACCACTTTTTGAATAATTTTTTTGTTAAAAAGGAATAATTCCTTCTTATATCTCGTATTTTCTTTGGAATCTGCTTCAATATGGCCACCTCGTTTTGCTGATACATCAAAGGGCCCCCTCTTTGCGCTCTCAGTATCTCGTCCCTCGTTGACCTTCTTATAAATTTAATATGTATCTCTCTGGGTACCTCATTTATTCTGGCAAATGCTGAGTTAATTCTATAAATCAAATCAATGTCTCCCCAAATAAATTCCTTATCTTTCTTTTTTCTTTTTATATTGAAAAAAGTTTTATTGGTTTTACATTTTTTCTATAGGGTAGGGTAAGGGATACAAAGAAATTTTGAGAGCATTCACGTCAGAGTCGTCGGCCCTTCCGAGACCTCAAAATACACAATAAAAAGATAACAAAAAAAAGCATTTTTCATAACACTACAAGGTAAAAGCAAGTACATATACCTAAATTCTCAATTCCATGCTGTCAGACATTTACAAAAAATCCAGATATTATGCAAAATTGTTCAGAAAAATCAAGGCAAAGTTATTTTTTCGATCTAAGTCTCTTGGCTATTATATCTTCTTTTTCTCCTCCCTGGCCCCGAGCGGGCGGGGCCGTGGCCCCCTCCATCCCCCCTGGATCTTCCCCCAGGGCAGAGGAATATTTTTTAAGAAAGGCTTCCGCCTCAACAACTGTTTTAATCCTCACTCTTCCTCCTTCCCAGAACACCAGCATCCCTTTGGGTGTCACCCACTTGAACCAAATCCCATGCTCAAATAAAATTTTAGACAAGAAGGAAAATTTCCTTCTTGCTTCTCGAATCTTTCTAGGAATCTGCTTCAAGATAGTGACCGTTTTTTGTTGGTAAATTAAAGGGTTCTCTCTCTGCGCCCTCAGGATTTCCTCTCTGGTTGACCTTCTAACAAATTTCACATGTATCTCTCTAGGCACTTCATTTATCCTGGCATATGCTGAGTTAATTCTATAGGCTAGGTCAATGTCCCCCCTGATCTCATCTTTAGGTTTTTGTAAATAGTCTGCTAAAATTGTGCTCATAAGATCAGGGAGGCATTCACCAGATTCCTCAAGAACATTCTGAAATCTCAAAAAATATGTCATTCTTTCCATATCAATCCTAGACACATGCCCATCTGTTTCCCCAACCTCTTTAGTAACATTTTTAATCTCTCCCTTAATCCCCACCAACCCCCCTTCCAATTCTTCAGTCTTCTGTGTGTTATCCAGCACTTGCTTCCTTGTGTCCAGTAGCTCCTTCTTGAAATTGATGTTTTCAGCCCTCTGGGCCTGAATTTCGTTTACCACCTTATCTTTCTTAATATAATCCGCTAACATAGTAGCCATCACCTCTTTTAAATTTTCATTCGGTAATTCTGGAACATTCTGAAATCTTAAAAAGAAAGACATGCGTTCAAAATCAATTTTAGACATTTGACCAGTAATATCTGTAAGTTCTTTCTTAAAGTCTTTTAACTCTTCCTTCATCTCAACCGCCCCCCCCATTTCAAACCCACAATTTTTTGTTTATTATTTGTTATTTCTCTTTGCGCCTCCAATAATTCCAATCTTGTGCTTAAATTGTCTTTCCGGATTTGTTGCATTTCATTCATTATTCTTTGAAACATCTCCTCTACGTTTAATGGCTGAGGGCTTGGTGACTTAGGATCCTCTACTTCTGTTTCCTTCTGTAACAAAGCTGAAATCTTTGGTTGTGAGGATGGGCTGGGTTTTGTAGATGCTGGAGCCGAGCTTGGTTTCCCAGATGGGGGTTTCCTCGATGCCATAATTAAAGTTTTAAGTGTTGGTGCCTAGAGAAGAAAAAAAGAAAAAAAATGGCGCTGTTGGGCGGGCAGTCTGTGAAGTCCGAGACAAAAGCAGCTGTAGTTCAAGTTAAATTTGCAACGTCCAGAGAAAAAAAGGAAAAAAGGAAAAAACTTTCCAAACAAAAGCAGAAGGTTTCACGAAGGGGGAGAGCACCAAAAGACACCAGAGCAGGTCCTTTTCTTATATATTTTGAGATTAGTCTAATTTTGTTGAAATAAAGGAATGCTTATTAACCTTGGACTGTCTGCTGTTGACCTCATCCCATTCCTAAGAGGTCTGTAAGGGCCGTGGGTAGGCACACCAATATGTCTACCATTCCTGTCCTAATGTCCGTTTTTATTCGTATCCTTTTCATGTATTCAAAATCATGTTTATACTTTTATCTGTTATCTTATACATGCTTTACAAAATAAATAAATAAAATAAATAAAATAAGAAAATGTCTTCTAAAAACTTGCAGTAGGTTTGGGAGTTTATTTTGAGTCCATCTTCAACCTGCAAAGGTCCAACTAGTTCATCTTCAATAATACCAGTATATCACCTCCACCTTGCTGGTATCTGAGTCGAAGTGGAGCTCTGCGCCCATTACTGATCCAGCCACGGGTACATCCATCTGGTCCATCAAGACTTACTTTCATCTCATCAGTCTATAAAACTTTTGAAAAACCTGTCCTCAGATATTTCTTGGCCCACTTTTGCCATTTCAATTTATGTGTCTTGTTCAGTGATGGTCGGATTACAGCCTTCCTTACCTTGGCCATGTCTCTGAGCCCTGAACACCTTGCACTTCTAGGTACTTCAGGTAGGTTGCAGTTCTGAAATATGACAGCTCTGGAGGATAATGGGTTCCTGGTAGCTTCTTGTTTGATTCTTTTCAAATCTTTGGCAGTTAAGGGCCACCTTTTTTTCTCATTGTGTTTCTTGTGACCCTGTTGACTATTGTATCAAAATGTTTGATGGTTCTGTGATCACGCCCCAATATCTTAGCAATTTCATGAGTGCTGCATCCCTCTGAAAGACTTTTTAGAATTGTTGACTTTTCAGTTAAATCTCTTTTTTAGCCCATTTTGCCTGAGGAAAAGAAGCTACCTAGTAATTATGCACTGCTAGATATAGGGCTGTGATGGCAAACCTATGGCACGCGTGCCACAGGTGGCACACGGAGCCATATCTGCCAGCACACGAGCAGTCAGCTCCAGCATGCATGCACATGCCGGCCAGCTGATTTTCAGCCTTCTGGAGGGACGAGGGAGGCTATTTTTGCCCTCCCCAAGTTTCAGGAAAGCCTCTGGATGCTGGGGAGGGCGGAAAATGGGCCCAGTGGGCCTACCAGAAGTTTGGAAATGATCCATTTCCTGCTTCCAGAGGGTCTCTGGGGGGGCGGGGTAGGTTTTGCATTATGGGTGCCGGCACACTTGTGCTCTCTTGTACACTCGCGCTTGCATATTTGGCACCAAACAACAAAAAGGTTAGTCATCACTGATATAGCCAAAGTTCTCCTAAGCCATTTCTTTTCCATTCCTTAGTTTCCATAACGGCAGGTAGGTTTTCGTTCAAGGACAGAATGCTGATAACCTCCATTCCACAAATTCTCTGCCTTTTTCAACCTCTTCTATTTAGCTCCCTTTCCATTTATTTCTTGAGACCAATGGTGGGATTCAAATAATTTAATAACCAGTTCTCTGCCTTAATGACCAGCTGTGTGGGCATGGCCAGGGGTGTGTGACAGGCAGCACTCAGCCTCCTGCACCCCCCTGAGGTGCAGACCACACCCTCCCTCATTACACAAATACACATCACTTGATATGCTTATATCCACTAAGCATTTAAGTTTATACAGCTTGGAGGTGGAAAATATGCTTACAAAGGATGATATGGTCAAAATATTTACTTGCCTAATAATTGTGCACATGGTGTAGACAAAGAAACTAAGCTTTTCTTTTCTTTTCTTTTCTTTTCCTGAATGGAAAATCTGGAACACAACCCAGGCGATAAGGATTGCCACCCTTTAGATTAGATGCCATTGACTATTTTTACTCTTAGCCTAATTATTGATCCATTCCTTGTAAACAAATGTTGCTCTGTCTTATGTAAATTTGCAGCATCTTTACATTTGAATAAAAGATATCTCAACAATCAAAGGTCTCCTCTTTTTATTTTTTCAAATCTAACAGTATTGGACATAAATTAGAAAGGGACTTGGAAATGGGTCCATATGTTTGTCTGGCGGCGGGAGAACATGGAAGACAGAACAGAACAGCACAAAACAAAAAACAGAACAGGACTACATTGTGAGTTTCAGGAGAAACCAGTGGAAGAAATATGGAGTTTGAAACTTGATTGGATCAGACGAGGAGCTGCAGAAAAAAATCAAAATCTGAAAATGTTATCCCAGTGCATCACTATTAAAGAGGCCACAACATGGAATATTGGTGTCCTCTCCTCTCCTCCCCTCCTTCCATTTGATTCAAAACAGAGAATATACACACACCCTTTTTAATTTTTTTAATTTTTAATTTAAACAAATCTTACATCATTAATCAAATAGTGTGTCATCTGAGTACAGTTTTGTGACATCATATTTAATATTTACTATCATTTTTAATATAATTTTATCTTTCCATTTACCTTTACATTTCAATTACATTTCAATTCAGTTTCTCCCATATAAATCTGCTTTCCTTCCCAATTTATTTAATTTTATATCTCTTTTTGTCTATATTTATTTTCTATCCAGTGATAAAATCTCCCCCATATATTACAATACTCTGATTCCTCCTTCCCTTTAATTGCCAATGTTAATCTATTCATTTCTGCACAGTCTAATATTTTCTTGATTACCTCTCCCTCTGAAGGGATTTTTTTCCATTTTCTAATTTTGTAGAAATACAATTCTAGCTGCAGTTATTATGTGAATAATCAAATATATATTCTCTTTACTATATTTCTCTGGTAAAACAAAAACAAAACAAAAACAATTCCGGTTTTAAATCAGTATGTTGCTGTGTCATCTTCTCCAACCACATGCACCTTTTTGCCCAATACTTTCTTGCTCCTGCATATGTCCACCACTTATGGTAATACAATCCTGGTGTCTAATGGCATTTCCAACACTTGGTTGATTTATCTTTAAACATTTTTGCCAGTCTTTCCAATGATATATGCCATCTATAAAACATTTTATACAGGTTCTCTTTATATGCTGTTGCCATTGTTAATGTATAATTCCTTTCCCATAATTGCTGACACTTAACAAGCTGTATCGTATCCAAAGTTGTTTGCCCACACTATCATTGTTTCTTTTACCTGTTCTTCTTTTAATTTAATATGTAATAGATAATTATACAGTTTTTTGATCATTCGCTCTTCTGTTCCTGTGAGTATTTCATCCAGTTCTGTCAACTTCAAGTAAAAGCCATACAGCCTAGCATCTTTTTTGAATCTCATTTGTATGTACCAAACCATATCAATCTCTTGTTCTTCTAACTCTTGTTTCTGTTTTAATACGCCCTTTTCTGATAGAATATCTTTATACCTAATAATATTTTCCATCTTAATAAGGTTTGGGTGTATTAATACTTCCATTGTCGAAGGCCACATTGGTATTTTCAAATAATGTTTTTCTCTAACTTTCTCCCATGCTAATAATAATAAAGCATTTCTTACATAATGTCTTTGAAAATAACTATGTATCTTATTTTCCCATACCACAAAAATGCATGCCAACCAAGTTGTAAATCATGTCCCTCCAATGTCAATAACCTTGTTTTCCTCAATGCAATCCTTTTTTATTTAATTCATTTAGTTCATTTAATTCATTGTCAGTCCCACTTGTGCTTCTAGATGGCAGTATAATTAGCTCTCAAACGGAAAAAATAAGCAATGTTGTAAAAATAGTTCGTTTAATCATCTTTATCATCTTAATTTAATTTGATTCAACTTATTCAAAATACCAAAAATAGTAATTTAAAAGTACTTAATCAGGCTTCCAATCCTTGTCTTTTTATTTCCAAATCAATTTTTTCCCCATTCTTCTTCCATTGGGCCCACCCACTTTTTTCGCCACTATACTACCAGAGGTGGAGCGGCACCCACCCACCCACTCCTACCTCTTCTCTTTGTGCCATTTTGTCCTCTTTTACTTAGTTCAAGGAAATTAGAAAAGAAACATCTCTTTTTTTAAAAGTAAAGCAAGGATCTCACCCAGATGATTTACACTTCACTTCAACTCTTCTGTTGTGGCCACCCCAGCTTCTTAATGGCTCGCAATGGCTGTTCTCCCAGTCATCCGGTTGAGAGGCTTCTTCCAGCCAAACCACGGTATTTGTGATTTCCCTGCACTCGTCAGTCTGTGCCTCACTTGTTCACCATCCCTACAGGATGGTTTTAGTCAAAAAAAGACCCCCTGACTACTGTGATATCAATGATCCCTCAGGAGCCCCCGAGAAGAACATCATCTCGCCGTGATGCTGGCCATGCCACCCCTGAATACACACACACACACACACACACACACACACACACACACACACACACACACACACACAGAGTGTGCTTCCTTCCTGCAAGCATATGGTCACTGGAGGTAAAGAGTTTGGGGAGAAATTCTAGAAGTCATGTTCTGCATGCTTAATCTACTTTGTTTAAAAATTGAAATATAGGTACTGTTTGTAAGATTTAAAATGTTAACAAACCTTAAAGAGTAGCCAGCTGCTTGTTTGGTCAGGGTTTTAAATGGTTATACAAAGCTTTTTGCTTCCATATGCACTCAGCAGATGGCTATCTCAATTGATCTTTGACATTGAGCCTTTATATAAGAATAACTTTGGAACTTTGGAACTTCGCACCATCTCCGACCTCCGCCTCTTCCGCCGGTGTTTAAAGACACATTTGTTTCATCTAGCCGGCCTAGCGTAACCTCCACAATTGACTATTTTAGATAGCTTTTAAATTTTTGGGATTTTAATTTGGTTTTAGCGCAGGACGGTATTTAATCAGTTTTTAAATTTTATACTTGATTTTGTTATGTATTTTTAAATTTTCCTGTGCGCCGCCCTGGGTCCTTTTGGAGAAGGGCGGGGTATAAATTTAATAAAATAAATAAAATAAAAATAAACTTTTGTATTTCCTGGGCATATTCAAGCATTAATATTATGTTAAACTCAAGGTAGTTTACAAAAAAACCACTGACTGCAAGTAGATTCATCATTTTTCTACTTGTTCTATCCTTGCTTGGTACCCCCACCACAGCCTCCTCTCTGTCCGCAGTAGTAGTTATATGGTTGCTTCCTGGAATCTAGAATCGTAAAATTGAGTGGTTGAAAGAGTTTGTGGAAATAATCTAACACACCATACTAGAACGCGGCCGCACGGGCAGTTATGGGAGTCACTAGATACTCCCATGTAACACCACTCCTGCGCGAGCTGCACTGGCTGCCTGTGGTCTTTCGGGTGCATTTCAAGGTGTTGATTATCATCTTTAAAGCGTTCCATGGCACAGGACCTAGTTATTTGCGGGATCGTATTCTGCCCCATACATCCCTTCGGCCGATTCGCTCACACAGAGAGGGACTTCTCCGGGTGCCGTCCACCAGGCAGTGCCAGCCCATGGGAAGGGCCTTCTCTGTGATTGGCCCGATCCTCTGGAATGACCTACCCCCGGATGTTAGAACAACCACGGACCTCCGCGCCTTCCGCCAAAAAGTAAAAACCTATTTGTTCCATCAGGCCGGCTTGGCCTAATTCACGCTTCTTGCCCCAGTCTGTTTTCTCAAATTGTTTATTGGGTTTTAATGGGTGGTAATCTTAAGGTTTTTTAAATTTTAGTGCAGGGTAGTTTAATTCGTTTTTAATTTTGTTGTGTATTGTATGTTTTTAGATGGTTTTTTAATTTTCCCGTACACCGCCCCGAGTCCCTTTGGGGAGAGGGGGCGGTTTATAAATATAATAATAATAATAATCTTTATTGTCATTGTAAAAATTACAATGAAATTATTATTATTATTATTACATGATGAAGACCACTGGTATAGCATTCATTACCTTCCAAAGCAGTCTACTCCATTCTTAAACAACTTTTATTGCTAGGAATTATTCCCTTTTCTGATAAATCCCAAAATTTGGACATTAAATCTACTTCCTTGTAACCTTGTTACAGGTTCCAATAGAATGCAGATATAAATTTTATTATATCTTTAATGCCTACTTTTTCTGATTGTCATATAAATCCAAAGATTTGTTTTAAAAAATGTTTCAGAGATAAAGGCTGTATTATTTTGGATTAGAGATTCGGTAATGAGTGTGTATATCTGGTTGGTAATCTTTTCTTATTGAGAATATTTTTCCATTAACTGCTAGCTTTTCTAATGCACTGTGTACTAACAACATATTGCCATTAATTCTGATTGGTTGACGGTATGTTATTAATAAAATATGGAAGATGTTGTTGCACATCCTCCATGGAATGACAATATAATATATATGATTGCTTAACTTCTTGACATATGCATTCATTTCATAATTGTTGCCTGAATTAGCACACTGTGAGCAAGAGGAATTGATATTGTACAAACAGAATGATAGATTTATTTTGTTTAGCAAATTGAGAATCTTTTAATATATTTTGTTTCAAGCTGCTAGAAGTGAATTCAGTTGCGGATTGCAGGGAGTATGCACATGAAATACCCATGGGAGGAATTTTTGCAACATTTTGAAAATCTGAAATAGTTAATGAGAACTAACAGCAATAATAGTGTTAGAATGCTAGGCACATGTAATAATAAAATCGCCATGCTTTTTGAGACCTGTAAGCTCTTAGAAGGAAGCAGCCTTCTAGGTACTTGGTTCATATTTATTTTAAAGTTCTCTGTAAGCTACACAATTTTGATAGAGGAATGACATTCTGTGATGGAAGTCTCATAAACATCTCTGGCCAGGATTGATAACACTTATTATTGGTCTTTACAAATGAACTATTTTTTTTCTGCTTGACATTTCAGCTCTCTGAAGTTTTGTTGGAATGAAACCTAGCTTTAGTTAAATCATCAAAGCATTTTTAAGCATTTTTCTCAACATCTTAAACATTTTTCAGCCTATTTGCACAACACATTCAAATTGTATTGGCTGTGGGTAAGGGGGGGTTAGAATTGTTCATATACTCTTAAATCAAATTAATTGGTTTGTTATGTTAACTGTGCAAGAGTTAGTTTTAATTCCCAAACAGAACTAGTCTTACTTGGAATTACACAACCCAATTAAACCACCACCCATCACTTTTTCCAAACTCCAAATTAATATCCCTCATGATGTCTGCATCTGAGTAGTCCCTTGTTATTAGTCAATCCTGGGGACCCCTTTTGATTAGTAGGATCTCATGAGATATAAAGTGATGAAGAAGCACCTGTATTGCCAATTGAGAAGGGTAAAGTGAATCTGATCAAGAATGGTATGAGCTCATATAAGATCTTACACCATGCAATAAGAATGGCAAAACAAGTTTACTTATCTACTTTTACAGGGCCAGTATGTTGACATCCAATGCTCTTGTTCAACACTAAACATTCATTACGCTCGAACATTGAATAGGAAGTCATCAACAAAAAACATTATCTGGCTGTGCCAATTAGTGCAACATTTTGCTGATAAACTTGCTCAGATTTGCTAGAATTTTGACTTTCAAAGCAAAATCTGATGTGGTTCCTAGAGCAATGCCTTGTTATCAGATCCTTCAGGGAGCCAAGAAAATGTGACAGGTTGGATCCAGGTAACAATCAAGGAAAGGGAGTTTTCTTGCCAGCCTTGAAGGAGATGATGGCAATCTTCTCTTCAAGAATCCATTTGTGGACCTGACAATTTTGGAAAACTATCACCGAGTCTCCAACCTTTCCTTTCCTGACATATTAGCTATAGAGTGCCTTGCGCCAACTAATGAAAGAAAGAAACATATGCAAAAACAATATCTAATATCTTATTGCCATGTTGTAAACTTTTTGATGAAAACCAGGAATTGTGTGAGCAATTAGCCAGAGAGTACTTCAAGTTTAGAAAGTTCAAAAAGCATGTAACTTGCATTGTAACTTGAACCATAGCAATTTGCCGCCAGGAGAATGGCAGAGATGTCTTTAGCAGCATGGCAGAGCATTTATGTGCCAGAGAATTTCACAATCCAATCCAAATATCAAGTTTAGGATTCAAATGCACCCTAAAGACTAAGAGCAACAGGTCTAGAGTCTGAGTTGTTTAGAGCAGAGGAGAACATGTGAAGGCAGTTTGATTTATCCTGAAATGCTGGTATTGTTTGATTAGAGACATTACTACCTTCTCCTTTCAAACAGTTTGCTTTTGCTTGCCCCATCACAACTAGCTGCCAGTATGTTCTTGGTGCTTTGCCAGAATCTGGCCTCTCATTATCTAAATTGGGTCTCATGTGCTCTGATGATCAATAGATGGTAAATATACTGTCTTCCACTGGTCATTTGGATTTTGACAGTCTAGCTATATAGCTCACTGCAACTGTGCTATAAAACAGCTGAAAAGATTATCAATGAGTCCTAAAGTGACTCTCATCTACTCACCCCAAATAAAGTTGTACATATTTGTAAATATCTCAAGAAAATTTATAGATTTTTCCTAAGGGAATGGAAATAGGAGACATCCTTAGTTATACCCTGCTTATATTTTCAAATATGTTATGAGGGACATCTGCCATTGTAGAAACAAGATTGGTAAAGGCCATAAACAACAAGGCCCAAACAGGTGCCAACCTATTTTTTGCTTTTTGAAGTCTCTGACTTTAATACTGTAGGTTTAATGCAGAAGGTTCCTGAGGGGAAACAAATCTCAAAAAACACCAGAAAGCAAAAATCTTAGTTCCTATTGAGAATTTCTTATTGATCATTTGCCTAGTCTTTAATAGTTATTTGGTAATAACATTAAAACTGAGCAATTTTTATGTGGGAGCAAAGAATACATTCCAGGTGATACAGGGTAGGCAACATATATGCTTTAGAAGGCTTAATGTGCTAAGCCTTCTAAATCATATATGTTTCCCACTGTTGCCCTGTATGATCTGGAATATATTAGAACACTAATAATGTGTACTAGAGCCACACATTATTTGTTATATTTACATTGTGCATTTTCCCCTGCAAGATTAAGGCATCTTATTTGGAAGTCTAAGGTAGGTTTGGCTGAGAGAGAGTAACTTCAATAAACTCTGTGGTAAAATGAGATTTCTTTATTTTTTTATTTTATTTTATTAAATTTATATCCCGCCCTTCTCCAAACGGACCCAGGGCGGCGCACAGGAATGTTAAAATACATACAAAACATATAAAATTTAAAAAACTTATTCTAGTAAAACCTGTGCTAAAAACCGAATTAAAATCCCAAATTTAAAACTGTCTAATGGTCAATACAGGGGGTTACGCTAGGCCGGCTAGATGGAATAAATGTGTCTTCAGACACTTGCGGAAGAGGCGGAGGTCAGAGATGGTGCGGAGTTCAGGGGGTAGGTCGTTCCAGAGGGCTGGCCCAGCCACAGAGAAGGCTCTTCCCCTGGGTGTCGCCAGTCGGCATTGTCCAGCCGACGGGACCCTGAGGAGGCCCTCTGTGTGGGAGCGTATCGGTGTGAGGGATGTATGGGGCAGGAGGCGGTCTCGCATATAACTAGGCCCCGATTTCACACTGATTACAGATGTAGAGGTAATCCTTGAGGTATGGCAGGCCATTCAACAAATGTTTGAAGTTACAACACACACCCAAAATGCTAAATATGAGTCCATTTCAAAGTTACAACTTTTTCAGTCCCCCTGTGGCCGCCCTGGGTCCTTGCAAGGAGAAGGGCGGGGTATAAATTTGAAAAATAAAAAATAAAAAAACAAATTCACCCTTACAACCATCCCACGTCACCATTCACTTACTTACTTTTTGATGAACTCCTCTCAGGCTGGAGAGGAAAAGATTGTAACAGAAACAAAAGTTACTGGATTTCTTCTTGATTGTGCCATGTGGCCCAGCCTTCTCTAGCCTGACTTCCTCAGCTCTTCAAAATGTAGGCAAGAGAATGGTGATGAGGTGGGTATGGAGGAACCCATAGGGCTTTGGGGAAACCAAGGGCCAGGTGGCAGAGCATAGGATACCTTAGAGGACGGGGGGGGGAGCCTCCTGGAAGTGCCTGTGCCTGCGCTAGGCCTCCCTCAGTTTCTCCCATCCATGAGTCACTCCATGCTCTACCTAATGATCCACACATTAATTTAATGAATGCATTGGGGAAAGCAAGGACAGGGAGGTGATTAGGTGCTTCATTTAATGTAGTCCCTGACTTCTGACATGAATGGTCCCTCTGAAAAAATGGAATGGAAAAAAATGGCACTTGAGTCAATATTGTGATCATTAACAGCCTTGCTCTCACTTCCATTTTTTCCATTATTCTGCTTCCCTTCTAAGCATCACATTGCACATCTAAACAATTTGAATTTTGAATTTAATGCTGCTCCCCCACCTCATCCACCTATTCCATCCCCTCCCCCCCACCCAATAGACACTTCTGCCTTATTTAAATCTTTACCTCTTAAGGGTCGATCCCACAGAGGGCTTATCAATCAGAACGGTCCTGGGGAGGGGGAGGGGCGGTGGCAGACAGAGATCACACTACCCGTTAGGGGAACGAAGCCGCTGGTTACAAGCGGTCGCACGCCTTAACTCTCTGAGCTCCCCCCACAAACTAGGAGGTCAAGGATCACAGGGGCCAGGGCCCCAGGCTGATGTTATGCAATGCCAGGTCCGTGGTCAACAAAGCCCCCCTCATTAATGACCTTGTGTCCGAGGGGGAGCTGGACCTGGCGGGTATTACGGAAACCTGGTTTGGCCACGAGGGAGGAATACCCCTCGTTGAAATGTGCCCACCAGGTTACCAAGCATTTCATCAACCAAGGGCCCTAGGTAGGGGTTGGGGGTGGCGGTTATTGTTAGGGAAGGTTTTGAGCCAAGAGAGACCACTGTGCCTCAGACTACCGGTTGTGAGTCCCTCTACGTGAAGTGGGGCCTAGGGAGGCAGTTGGGCTTGCTGATTGTGTACCTGGCTCCCCGCTACGTATCAGCAGCCCTGCCCGAGCTCCTTGAGACGATCGCCGAGGTGGCAGTTGATACCCCAGGGACTGTTAGTCACGGGGGATTTCAACCTGCCATCGGTAGGCGAGACATCTGAGGTAGCTCGGGAGTTCATGGCCTCCATGAAGGCCATGGACCTGACCCAAATAATTCAGGGCCCCACGCACGAGGGGGGCACACACTGGATTAAATTTTTGTCTCTGGCCAGTGGATGAGTGATCTGGGAGTAGGGGATTTAGTCACCATACCCCTGTCATGGTCAGGCCACTCTCTCCTTCGGCTGGACTTTCCAACCGTTACACCCCACCTGGAGTCTCTGGAGGCGGAACCAGAGACTCCAAGATGGTTCCGCCACAGGCAACTGATGGACACTTAGAGGTTCCAGACGGAGCTTAGGCCATTACCTGTGACCTTGACCTGCGACTCGACTAAGGACCTAGTGGCCGCATGGCATAGTGCGGCCATGGGGCCTTGGACCAGGTCGCGCCCTTGCGGCCTCTCACGCAGCGTCAATCCACCCAGGCTCCCTGGTTTTCCGAGGTGCTGAGGGGGATGAAACGCCGCAAGAGATGCCTAGAGAGTAAGTGGAGATCCTACTAGTTACACCATCAGCATATAAAATCAGTGGAATATCCACCCCAACAATCTTGGGATGCTGGACGTTTGGTCTGGGTAACTACTCTAGAAATCAGCATTATGGTTATTTTTAATTTAATTGACAAAATCCAGAGCAAATGCTGTTTGTAATGGTAGTTGAATTTGGTAAGATCTGGATATAGATAGTAATAATTTTGCTCTTTTCATAATTGTCATATTGATATGATGATATCAAGAATTATAGTTAAACTTCCATAGTTTCAGAATATTCAAAGCACAATTTTAAACTAATGCTAAAATAGTATGAGCTTTTTTCCCAAGGAAGAATCAATGTATTAATCAAAAACACACTTAGAAATTAGGTTTAGTTAATTTGATGACAAAGCCACATCCCAATGGTTTCTGTAGTGAATGAGATACTTTTCAAAACTATCTACTATTTTATTCTTGAATATAGTTTTTATCACAATTTACATTACAGCTATTAAACACTGATCATAATTATTCTCTCAAGTATTTCCATACTTACAATATAAATCTAAAATAAAACTTGTATTGGCAGTTCTAACTTGTCTATACTCAAAACATTTCATTTTCAAACTTTTTAGAAGAATCCATAGTTGTAATTATTTAGATATAACTATAGATGCAAAAGATACACATTTTGCAGCAGGAATGTATTTAAAAGAATTTGCTAGGGATTTACATTTTATTTTTTAATTTTCTTAACCTTTGTTTTATCCTCAATTTGGGAGGTTAAGAAGTTTACTGATGTTATGATGGAAAATAGACATATAATTGAATTTGGTTGTGCTGAACAATCAAGGAATGTGCATTTGTGTATAAACCCCTTAATTAACTTTGAATTAATTATTGTAACTACATTGAGAAAGAAGTGAGACATACTAAGTTGGATCTATCAGTCACAACTTTATTAATTTACAGCAAATTGATCAACAATATAAATATTTGTATGCACATTGTTGTGTTACCAATTATTATTATCAGCATAAATCAACTGTAGAATGAATGTCTCTTCCTTGAGGCTTATGACCCATAATTTACTACACAGATCCAGTGCCAGAAGGTAGATAGATGTCTACCAACATCTTGGCCTGGGAGGGAGTACCTCACTCAAAGTTTTGCTATCTCTGTTCCTATGATTCCCCCCCCCCAAAAAGACACTGTATAAATTTAATAAATTAAAAAATATCAAGGTTGAAAATATCTCCAATGAAAGAAATGCTTCCACAAATTTATTTTTGCCAGTCTCTTTAAAATATGTAGGTGCAAAGAAATACTGGGTGTGTTCATGAATACTTGTTCAGCTCAAATGGGAAAGTAATAATTCTTGTAGGGTTTGGCCACTCTAAGCTGGAGAATGCTTTGAATGTGTTTCAGGAATGGCATGCCATCTTTTAATTGCAACTCATGCTTGTCAGCATAGATATATAGGGAGCACATGCTAAAGTTTTTGCACTAAAGATAGCAGTGGTTTTCTAAGATAAAAAATTGAAAACGGTTGCTCTAATGGAATATCTTATATTAGATAGTTACATTTAAATCACAGTTGGGGGTAAAAGCATAAAAAGCTGTGTTTGTGTTCTCTTTTAAATGCAAAGTTTTGAAATTTTACTAACTTTCAACAAAGAATTGCCTTTGTTTGGGCAGTATTATATTTAATGCCTTTTGACTTGCCATCTAGTATTAAATTCTAGAAAGGAAGCAAATATTAATGCTTGCATAAAACTTTAAAATTAAATACATGCATACTACTTTTCTGGGCCATATTCTAAAGGACATCTGCTTATATGGATGATTACTCACTTGCATGAAGAGTAAACTGACCATGAAAAGCAAGGTTGACATTCCACAATATTTAGGGGAAATCTTCAATATTTAATGCTTTTAATAAATTTAATGGTGAGTCACATTAAGGTTTGCAACTATATATTGCAATGAGAGCAGCTGGCTAGAATTTAGTCCTATTTTAGGCACACAGCTGGGTAACCTTGAGGAAGTCACTCTTTTTCAGCCCTAGAATGGCAAACCATTTCTGAAAAACCTTGTCAAGAAAACCACAGGGACCATTCAGGAGTCAAAAACTGATTCAAAGGCACCCATATATGCACCCATATACACCCATAAAACACACAGAGACACACAGAAACAAATACATATACATGTAGTGACCTTTATCCAGTTTGGGTTTGTAAAAATAACTGCAGCCATGCAATGGCATTAATTAGCTATTTCAAGAGTCCTCCAACAACATTACATTTTTATGATATGTTTTAAATGTTTACTATTTATATTCAACTTCCTCTCATCAAACCCAGTAGCAGTATAACAAGTTCTAAATAAAAAATTAATTAATTAATAAGATTTCTAGGTCTGTCTGTCTGTTTGTCTGTCTGTCTGTCTGTCTGTCTGTCTGTCTGTCTGTCTGTCTGTCTGTCTGTCTGTCTGTCTGTCTGTCTGTCTATCTATCTATCTATCTATCTATCTATCTATCTATCTATCTATCTATCTATCTTCTTTAACTTTAACTTTATTCGCATTTATATACTGCCCTATCTCCCTTGCGGGACGCACAGGCAATAATAAAATGCTATAAACAATAGATACAATAAAATATCTTAAAAATAAATTAAACTAAGAGACCTGTGCTAAAATTACAATAAAAACCCCTGCTAAAACCAAAATTAAAAACTATGTAAAAAACTATGCCAGGCCGGCCACATAGAATAGGTGTGTCTATCCTCGAGGGCCCACCTCGAGGATGGACTGATTGCTCCTGAGAGGTGGGCGAAGCGCAGACTAAGGGGGTTTTTATTTAAACATTTTATTCGACTTTTAGGGGGTTCCAGGGAGGGGGGGAGGGAGAGTCAGGTGGGGGTATGCCAAAAAGGGCCGGCAGGAAGCGGAAGTAGAGTAACGGAGGAGGGGGGAGGGGGGGTCGTTTCCACTGGGGTATTTTCCATCAATACGGTCTTGGGGAGGGGCAGGGGCGGTGGGAAGGGGGATGGACATCACCAGTTGGAGGACCGGGGCCGCTGGTTACGGGTGGTCACACGCTCCAACTCCCCCTGTCCCCATCGCAGACTAGGTGGGCAAGAACCACAGACCCGGGGCCCTAGGCTGATGCTATGCAACGCCAGGTCCGTGGTACAAAAAGCCCCCCTCATCCATGACCTTGTGTCAGAGGGCGACCCGGACCTGGTAGGCATTACGGAAACCTGGTTGGGCCACGAGGGAGGACATCCCCTCGTAGAAATGTGCCCACCAGGATACCGAGCCTTCCATCAGCCTAGGGCCCTAGGGAGGGGTGGGGGGGTGGCGATTATGGTTAGGGAAGGTCTTGAGCCAAAGGAGACCACGATCCCTCAGACGACTGGGTGCGAGTCCCTCCTTGTGAAGTGGGGCCTTGGGAGGCAGTTGGGCGTGTTAGTTGTATACCTGGCTCCTCGCTATGCAACAACAGCCCTGCCCGAGCTCCTAGAGGTGATAGCCGAGGCGGCGGTTGAGACCCCCAGACTTTTAGTCATGGGGGACTTTAACCTACCGTCGGCAGGCGAAACCTCTGGTGCAGCTCGGGAGTTCATGGCTTCCATGACAGCCATGGACCTGACCCAGGTAGTTTTAGGCCCTACTCACGAGGGCGGACACACCCTGGATCTCATCTTCGTCTCGGGACAGTGGAGTAGTGATCTGGGAATAGGGGATTTAGTCATCACACCCCTGTCATGGACAGATCACGCTCTCCTTCGGCTCGACTTTCCGATTGCTGCACCTCACTGCGGGGAGGCGGAACCGGACATTCCTATATGGTTCCGCCCCAGGCTCCTGATGGACCCGATAAGGTTCCAGAGGGAGCTTGGGCCAATTCCTGTGGACTTGCCCCGCGACTCGACTGAGGACCTAGTGGCTGCATGGTTAAGTGCGGCCACGGGGGCCTTGGACCGAGTTGCGCCCTTGCGGCCTCTCTTGCGGCGACGAACCACCTGGGCTCCTTGGTTTACCGAGGGGCTTAGGGAGATGAAGCGCCACAAGAGACGCCTAGAGAGCAGATGGAGATCTTCTCACTCCGAAGCCGACCGAACACTAGTGAGAGACCATATTAGGACTTACTTAGTGGCGATAAAAGTGGCCAAACGTGAGTATTGCGCCACTCTTATTGCATCCGCAGATAACCGCCCTGCCGCCCTGTTTGGGGTGACCCGCTCCCTCCTTCAACAGAGGCCGCGGGAAGCCCCTTTACAGGGTCGAGCAGAGGAATTTGGGATTTATCTGCAGGAGAAAATCACTCGGATTTGGAACGAGCTACCCTCCATCGACAGTGGTCCAGTCGAGCAGGCCGAGGCTGTTCTTGTGACACCATCCTGGGAGGAGTTTGATTTTGTTACCACCGAGGATATGGACAAGTTGTCAAAGAGACTTAGGGCTACCACATGTTTATTGGACCCGTGTCCCTCCTGGCTTGTACTGGCATCCTGGGAGACGACACGAGGCTGGCTCCAGGGCATTGTCAACGCATCTTTGAGTGAGGGGTCCTTGCCTGCCGTCCTGAAAGAGGCGGTGGTGAGGCCCCTCCTCAAGAAGCCGTCCCTGGATCCAGCATTATTAGAGAACTATCGTCCCGTCTCCAACCTCCACTTTTTAGTGAAGGTTGTTGAGAGTGTGGTGGCCCAACAGTTTCCGCGACACTTGGAGGAAGTTGATTATCTAGACCCGCGCCAGTCCGGCTTCCGACCCGGGCACAGCACCGAGACGGCATTGGTCGCGTTGGTTGATGATCTCTGGAGGGCGCGGGATAGAGGATATTCCTCTATCCTAGTCCTATTAGACCTCTCAGCGGCTTTTGATACCATCGACCATGGTATCCTATTGCACCGACTGGGGAGGTTGGGGTTGGGAGGCACCGTTCTGCGGTGGTTCTCATCCTACCTCTCTGGTCGGTCGCAATATGTGTTGGCAGGGGGGCAGAGGTCGGCCTCGAGGTCCCTCATATGTGGGGTTCCTCAGGGGTCGGTCCTCTCGCCCTTACTGTTCAACACATATATGAAGCCGCTGGGTGAGATCATCCGTGGTTTTGGGGTGGGATATCATCTGTACGCTGATGATACTCAGTTGTACATATCCACCCCAGACCACCCCAACGATGCCGTCGAGGTTATGTCCCGGTGTTTGGAGGCCGTACGGATCTGGATGGGTGGTAACAAACTCAGGCTCAACCCGTCCAAGACTGAGTGGCTGTGGCTTCCGGCGCCCCGGTTCAGCCAGATTATTCCAACTCTGGCCATTGGGGGCGAAACACCGGCCCCCGTGGAGAGGGCGCGCAATTTGGGTGTCCTCCTGGATTCCCGGCTGTCTATGGAAGATCATGTGGCAGCCGTGGCCAGGGGGGCATTCCATCAGGTACGCCTGATGCGCCAATTGCGCCCCTTACTGGACCGGGGTGCCTTACGCACAGTCACTCAAGCACTCGTCACCTCTCGACTTGACTACTGTAATGCTCTGTACATGGGGCTTCCCTTGAGGTGCACCCGAAAGCTGCAGCTAGTCCAGAACGCAGCCGCGCGGGTGATTACGGGAGCGCCTAGACACTCCCACATAACACCTATCCTGCGCGAGCTGCACTGGCTCCCTGTGGTCTTTCGGGTGCGCTTCAAGGTTTTAACGACCATCTTTAAAGCGCTCCATGGCTCGGGGCCTAGTTATATGCGAGACCGCCTCCTGCCCCATACATCCCTCAGACCGATACGCTCCCACAGAGAGGGCCTCCTCAGGGTGCCGTCGGCTGGACAATGCCGACTGGCGACACCCAGGGGAAGAGCCTTCTCTGTGGCGGGCCCTGCCCTTTGGAACGACCTACCCCCTGAACTCCGCACCATCTCTGACCTCCGCCTCTTCCGCAAGTGTCTGAAGACACACCTATTCCATCTAGCCGGCCTAGCATAACCCCCATTACTGACTCTTAGATAGTTTTAAATTTGGGTTTTTTAAATTCGGTTTTAGCGCAGGGTTTATTAGAATAAGTTTTTTAAAATTTTATATGTTTTATATGTGTTTTAACATCCCTGTGCGCCGCCCTGGGTCCGTTTGGAGAAGGGCGGGGTATAAATTTAATAAAATAAAAAAAAATAAAAAAATATCCGCTGCAAGTACTTCAATCCACAAAGTATAGTAACATGAAAAAAAAACACTTTCCAAAACGATCCAATAGAGATTAAATTCGCCGCTTAATTCTTTGCTTAAGGATTTAGTTTAGCTTAAAGAAAAAAATCCCTTGGGCAATCGTTCTTGTAATAAAAGGAAAAAAAATATTTCACCAGATGGACACACTTTCTCTTTTCCCTTACTTCCTCCGGAAGCCGTCCCACCTTCACCAGCCTAGGGGCTGCCTGTTTACTGCCGGTTAGAAGACCTTCCCTTGGATCCATCAGGGACTTTGTGGTGCTCTGTGATCAGCAAGGCTTCCTCTTCCTCTTCACCATCTCTTCAGGATGGTTTAGGTCCAGATGGACCATCCAGTGGTAAAAGTATCGATGGCAGTCTCGCAGTATCGAGATCACACATCATTTCGTTGCAACGTTGGCTCCTCCTTTTTCAACTGTTGCTCTTTTTGAAATAGGAGTCCTTGTTGTAATTTACTAATATCCTTGAAGAATTGGTCACTTTATGCTGTTTGTAATTATGTTTGTTGTTTTAACTGGTTGTTTTAGGGTTTTAATGACAGTTTTGAAATTTCAAACAAGCTGCTTGGAGTTTGTGGAAACAGGCAAGCATGGGATATAAGTTAGAAATAAAAACCATGAATGTAATATTTAAAAATAAATTTCTTTCCAATTGAGCTTGAGATCTCACAGACATGTTCAAGTAGTTTTCTCAGTAGTAATATAAATGAAATCTGCTATTGCTGCTGTTTGGGGTATTTGTTTGTTTTTACTTCTATATCTGGCTTACAAGCCTAAGATCTCCTGGTGGCTTCTCATCCAAATGCTAAACAAAGCTGAAATCAGAGATGAGATAATGTTGCCATCTGCTGGGAAAGATGGACAGATAATTATTATGATTATACAATTAATGTACAATATGAAATTAATAAAATATACTAAAGAGACTACATTGAGATATGATTTTTAAAATAAAATATTAACTGAAAACATAATAGCAAAATCTCTACTATATTATTTATAATTATTAAAAATAGAAGAAAAGGGAAAGAGAAAAATTACTCCTAAAAACAGTAGATCAGTATAATTTCTGTTTTTCCTTTTCTTTATTCTTCAACTGATTTACAGTATCTATTAGTATTGTTATAAACCTTAGATACTATACTCATTAAAAACCATCAGTACATCAAAATGTCCATTTTGAATATATATCAGAAAGAGGAAACTTGAGAGTTCACAAGGTTGATACCATATAGAACAAAGCTGGGACAGAATCTAGATGTTTTGCTTTAGATACCACAAAGTCTTCTCCCATAAGGTAACAAGGAAAACTGGTTAGTTTATACTACATACTCTACTCAAGCAGCACTTATATGCTATGTCCTGGATAGAAGGAAATGAACTACCAGTAGATTTTTCTGCTGTCCTCATCATTCTCTGTACTCTCTTCCTGTCCGAAGGAGTAATGTTTCCCAACCAAACAGTAATGCAACATGACAGGATGCTTTCAATCATCCCTCTATAGAAAGTGGTAAGGACAGGGAAGGAAGATGTACTTTTCTGCAGAAAGAGCAGGTGCTGCTGTCTCTGCTTCAGTAGTGTCTCACTGTTGAGTGACCTACTCGACCTACTACATCAGAAACTTGATGCTGCTAACCATCTCCGCCTGCTTTTTCTGAAATAGACAATTATTTCTTTTGTTTTTCCTATGTTTAAAACAAGACTGTTTTTATGATTCCAGTTTACCAAACCCTCTACCTCCTTGTGATAAGCATCCTCATTGTCATTCTGAATAAGGCCCACTACTGTTGTATTATTTGCATACTTCACCATATGATTGGTGGCAAACCTTGCACAAAAATCATGGGTCAACAGAGTGAATAACAGCGGACTTAGGACACAGCCCTGAGGAGAACCTGTGCTCAAGAAAATGGTGTTAGAAATATTAGTCCCAACTTGCACATTTTGGGGTCTATCAATAAAAAAACAAGAATCCAGTTGCACAAAGGAGTGTTGACGCCTAAAAGGCCCTAAATGCTACTATTTAGCATCTACTAAATGCTGAGGAATGATCCTATTAAATTCTGAACTAAAGTCGACAAACTGCATTCACACATATTTCTTTCCTCTAAGGCACCAAGCTCAAATAGAAAACAGAAAAAATAGTATCCCCTGTAAAGCAGTTTGGACGGTAAGCACACTGGAGTGAGTCCAATGCTGGAGGGAGGCTGGATACAATAATGTCCTTTACCAGCCTTTCAAAACATTTCATAATGATGGATGTAAGTGCAACAGGGTGCTAATCATCAAGACCCCTAATTGTAGACTTTTTTGGCACTGGCAAAATAATGGCAGTCTTAAAACATGATGGGACCACTGCTGTTGCAAGGAAAGATTGAAAACATCTGTGAGAACACAAGGCAACTGTCTGCACATTCCTTAAGAACACACCCAGGGATATTATCTGGGCCTGCTGCTTTCTGAATGTTAACTTTCCCTCATGTCTTCTGGACAGAGGTAAAATCAAAGTTAAGCACAGGATCGGGTGGGCAGAGTTTCTTTGCAGGGGTGCTATTTGATGCTCAAATCTTCCAGAAAATGTGTTCAGCTCATTTAAAAAGTCTTTGTTGCCTTTACAACATGATGCAGACCCCTTATAGTTTGTAATGACCTGGATGCCTTGCCACATATGCCTGGTGTTCCTAGTGTCCTGAAAAAAGTTTTGAACTTTCTGACAGTGGCCTTGCTTTGCTGTTTTTATGGTCCTTTTCAAATTGGCTCTGGCTGTTCTAAGTGCCAGCATATTGCCGGGTTTAAAAGCCACATTCTGTGCAAATTCAAATTCCCAATCAGATATGTCTTTTTACTGTGTTGTGCAAAATTTCTCCTTGCAGCTGTAGGTTTGTATTTTAATAAATCACAATATTTTATTGATATGTCCTAGAATTAATAAAATTGTGATTTTGTTTCAAATTTGATCCTTAAGATTCTCTGATTGATGACATGCATTTCTTTTCCATTTTTTTCATGACCATCAGATATGATAGAATGTTCCTTCCTTCCTTCCTTCCTTCTTTCTTGCTTTTTGTTTTTGGTATTTCTAGCATTTATTACTATAAGATTTATTTATTTTGGCAATTACGGTCAGAATTGATACTATCTGTAAAACATTTTGTACTGCTTTTCTCTCAAACATAGTGGATTAAAATTTATATTTATTTGACAATTATTGGGAGTTGAAGGAATTGTGACTCTCAACACATCTGCAAGATGTCTGGTTTCAGAGGCATAAAGTAAAATCTATAAGACTGTTAGTCAAGATAGCAGTATTGCTCCAATAATCCTATTCATGCAGGTGTATGACATAACAGAGCTCATATTAAAGAGCAGCCCAACGTATCACATCAATGCAATTGTGCTTTTGCCATTTGTCCCCCTTGTTTTAATAGCTGGTTGTCATTCTACCTGAAAATTCTGGGAGCTGTCTATTATCTATACCTACAATTACTTGACAGTACATCTTTCAAAGAATTTGCACAGTCCAACTGTGAGTTTATGGCTCACAGCCAGCAGGGAAACAGTTACAAGAATGTAACTGCATAGTTCTTACATTCCTCCAGGGTCCTTTGGTCAACAACAGAGAAACCATAATGCAAAGGTTTACTGCAAGGCAGGTAATACCTGTTTCCCTGAAAATAAGACCTCCCTGGATAATAAGCCCAATTGGGTTTTTGAGCGCATGCACTAAAATAAACCATCCCCTGAAAATAAGATCTTCCCGAAAATATTGCAGCACAGCATCAGCCATGAGATGACCATGGTTGCTGCCTCCTGCACCTCAAAAATAATAAGACCTCCCAAAAAATAAGGCCAAGTACTTATTTCAGGGGTCAAAAGAAAATAAGACCCTGTCTTATTGTCAGGAAAACACGGTAGAGTAGAGGCCTTGGTTGTTTCTATTAGTCGAGAGTTATAGACTTAAGTGCATAGATTTGGAGACCTCTTTACTTACACAGAATTCCTACATGATAGATCAGATCAGAAAGTCAATTACAAAACTACACTTTATCATCCTGATTAACTCAAGTAATATGTAACATTTTTCAGACATAACCATCTAAACATGAACCCACCAATTCAGAACTTTTGTCCAAACGATGAAAGCATTGTGCCATCATAGTGCAAGATTGGCCCCTTTAGTATAGGTGCCTTTAACACATAGCAATCTTACCATTTATTTGCTTCAGTCCTTTTGGTGGCTATGTTGCTGGGTTAGAAATGAAATAAAGAATACATGAATCAATTCCAAATTTGAAAAGAAATTCAGCCAGAATTCTAGAATATCTAGGAAGACATGGAAGCAAAATGTAATGGGGAATTATTTACATTGTTTCCACAGTTTTGAACAATCATAATAAAATGGACATAATACATCATGTGATAATACAGCATTTATTATTTGTTGTTTCTATATATGGTACCATCTGCGTGCTTGTGTTTTCCAGATATAGTGGTTTAATGTACTGATTAGTTTTTATAGAATTGAACAGAACTGGACCAGGAGTACAATGAAATGAAATGAAATATTGTACTCTACAATATGTCCTCTAGCCTGACATGGAATTATATTTAACCAACAAATTCCTTTTACATGTGTCACTCTGGTGCAACCTACTCACATATAATGGGGGTGGGGAGACCAAACCTAAAATAATCTTGGCGAATCTATTTTTATGCTGCATGTCTGTAATTGTACTATATTTTGTACAGTTCTAATTTCTAATTTTATTTACCTGCTAACTGTATTATTCAGTATAGATTATAGAATATAAGAAAAATGCAAAATCCTCTGATCTACAATTCAAAAATTTTGGGAAATTCTTTAGGACACAATACTCACACTTTCACCCACCTTTGCCTCCACTATCTTTCCCAGCAGGATTAGTTCAAACTGCCCTTTCTGTTCCTACTGAAAGAGGTGTTACAGTTCATTGAAGTGCAACTATCAGATACAGGACTGGAAGGGCTAGGAACTGAGAGACTGTGACTGTTAGTTCCACCTTAAGCATGAAGATTGGCTGGGCGTTCACCACTTGAGTTATTGATAATAAATAATTCAGGTAATAAATAAATAAATAAATAAATAAATAAATAAATAAATAAATAATAAATAAATAAATAAATAAATAAATAAATAAATAAATAAATAAATAAATAAATAAATAAATAAATAAATAAATAAATAAATAAAATTATATGGACTTGAATTAATATTCCTGAATCATATGTCTTAAAATGTGCACAGTGGAATGAAGACACACATATTCAATTCTTAGAATCCTGTTTTAGGAACTTTTGTTTACTAATAGATAGAAATAGTCCAATAATAGCTTAGCATTTGCCGCAGTATCCATTGGGTCACAATGACTAAACTCTGTCATTTGTTTTTCCTGAGAAAGACAAATGCCAGCTGTCATATTGCTTTAGCATCAGGTTACATTTAAACGTAGCACTTCAATTTATTTTTAGAGGCTGAGTGTGTAGATTACTCTTGGTGTATATTTTGCCTGCTTCTACACTCTATTTTAAAACTTAAGCATAGTTGCTGTCATGTGTAAAATGTATTTATCTATTTTGTAAGAGTTCAGGGTATAGTGTATCTGAACAGTATGCAACTTTCCATGTTGCCAAAGTTATACTGTATATGTTTGTCTGATTCAAATATATGGTTACATTTATAAAAGTTCAGAAAGTCAGATTAGTTTCAAACAGTGGTGGTATTCAGCCAGTTCTCTCCGATTCGGGTGAACCAGTAGCAGTGGCTGCGGGAAGCTCTGCCCACCCGCCCCAATGTAATGCGTGATCTGTGAATGTGCAGAAGGTGGCGCCTGCGAACGAAGCATGCATGCTCACATTTGCGAACCGGTAGGGTGGGTAAGTGAATCCCACCACTGATTTCAAGCCTGTGTAACGTTTATCCTTTTTTCAGTGCCTTTAATAGGACATTGATTAGAGTCTAAATAAGAGACTGGCAAGTTCTCTGGTAAACTGGTTGAATGTAAGAATTGCACAAACTTATGCACAAAGCTATTATCATTTACTGCATTAGCTTTTCAAATAGAAATCACTCTTTCTTCCTTCTGACTAATATTGAGGAAAATTGTTTAGTTTGCATTTGAATGCAAGTTAATTGAATGCAAGGAGAGAAACAATTTGGAACCAAGGAGAAATTTCCTAACAGTGAGATCAATCAACCAATAGAATAGCTTGCCTTCAGAAGTTGTGGGTACTCCATACCAGAGGCTTTTAAAAAGAACAACTGAACTATTTATCTGAAATGGTATAGACTCAGGTGCCTGCCGGAGGGAGCCGCGATGGAGACGCGACCGGCTTCCCTGCCTGACGCCCCTGCCGGGCGACAGCCTCGGTGGTGCTTAAGATGACGGTAGCCTTGGGTGCTCACCCCGCCTGCTCCCTCGCCCGCTGCGGGAGGAGGCGTCCGTAACCTCCGGCATACCGGCCCTTCTGCTGCTTCCCGGGGTGGGGGAGGGGAGGAGAGGGGAGAGAGGGAGTGACTGACATACAGAGAGAGGGAGGGAGGGAGAGAATCAGAGAGAGTGACACACACAGAGACAGGGAGAGACAGAGAGAGGGAGGGAGAGACAGATAGATAGAGACTGATTAAGTGAGTGAGAGACAGACAGACACACACACACACACAGAGTGACAGAGAGAAAGAGAGAAAGAGAAAGAGAGAAAGAAAGAAAGAGAGAGAGAAAGAAAGAGAGAGAGAAAGAAAGAGACAGAAAGAGAGACAGAAAGAAAGAGAAAGAGAGAGAAAGAAAGAAAGAAAGAGAGAAAGAGAGAGAAATGGAGAGAGAGAGAGGAAGAAAGAGAGAAAGAGAGAGAGAGTGTTGAGAGAAAGGGAGACAGAAAGAAAGAGAAAAAGAGAGAGAGAAAGAAAGAGAGAGAGAGAAATGGAGAGAGAGAGAGAGGAAGAAAGAGAGAGAGAGAAAGAAAGAAAGAGAGACAGAAAGAAAGAGAAAAAGAGAGAGAGAGAAAGAAAAAGAGAAAGAGAGAGAGAAATGGAGGGAGAGAGAGAGAGGAAGAAAGAGAGAAAGAGAGAAAGAGGTAGGTAAGTTTTTTTAAAATTTATTTTCAATACATTGTGAAAACTCAACTGTCAGTTGATCTTAATGTTATGAAATGAAAAGTATGTCATTTGCAATTAACTTGACATAAAATAATTTATTTGCATTTAATTGTAATGGTTCAAAGAATGTTCGGAAAAATGTTCGGCCCTCCACCATGTTCACTTCATCCAATCTGGCCCTCTTTGAAAAAAGTTTGGACACCACTGGTATAGAGTCAACTCTATTATTTTATGTTATTCTATGTTTCTCCTCTCCTCTCCTCTCCTCTCCTTCCTCTCCTCTCCTCTCCTCTCCTCTTTTCGCCTCCCCTCCCCTCCCCTCCTCTCCTCTCTTCTCTTTATGTAAACTTTCTTAGCCACCTATCTCACCCCATGATATCTCTGGGTGGCTTACTATATTAAAAAATAACGTCTTTTATACTGTGAGTTTAAAAAATTCTCAAGTGCAGTAAAAAGTTTTTTGACAAAATTCACATTTTTTTTCACAAACGATAAAAGTTTTAGAAACACAATAATATTGCAAACATGAGGATCTGAAATAATCAACTATTATATTCAACAATATTTAATGCTGACATCAAAAATTAACATTGGCATTTAATTTTCTGTAGACAAAGTTACCATAAGGATCTGAAGTAAAGTTAATCAAAAAACATACTGGCAAAATCATTATCTTGAGCCAAGTGATGGATTCCATTTGTTTTTTATGACAAAGAACTTGTTTGTGCTTCTGGTAGATATATAATAATAATAATAATAATAATAATAATAATAATAATAATAATAATAATAATAATAATAATAATAATAATAATAATAATAATAATAATAATAATAATAATAATAATAATAATAATAATAATAATCTTTATTGTCATTGTAATAATAAAATTACAATGAAATTGGTTATGATTAGTATGTATCCATCCATCCTTTCATTTTTTGCAGTACACCTCTTCACACTCTCTAGGTTCCAATAAAGTCAAATGCCAGGCTGTGTATATGTGTATATGTGTATATGTGTTTTTATTTTGGAAAACTTAAATGCTTCTTTCCAGCACAATACATGGAAGACAGGGAGAAAAACTATGAAGGTCTGTTAGTGGGCCATGGCCTGGGGGGTTGGAGACCCCTGCCTTGGAGCTTTCAGCTTATTCAACTGAGCTCAGCTCCTGAGCATAGCTAATGATGTGCGAGATGTTTCAAATTTTGCAGAAAAGAGTTCAGGACTGAGATGAGATGTTTTTCCCTTATTAGAAGTGTCCCAGTGCTGTCCTGACCATACCAAAAGTGTTCCAACCTGGAAGCAGCATTAGCAGAATTTATATGGTTATGTTTATATTTATAAACATAAACTTGAAGATGTGCAATGCACCAAAATAAAAGTAAAACTAACATTATTATTATTATTATTATTATTATTATTATTATTATTATTATTATTATTATTATTATTATTATTATTATTATTATTATTCACATTTGTAACCCGCACCCATCTCACCACAAAGGGACTCGGGGCGGCGAACAGAGATTTAAAATAAATATACATAAATACAAAATATTACTAAATAATAACTAAATTAAATCAATACCCTGCTTAAAATAAATTTTAAAACCCATAAATTAAACTTTGATTTGATTATAAGACAATAGGGTGCGGAGTAGATCATGCTAGGCCGGCCAGATGAAAATAGTAAGTTTTTAAGTGCCGGCGGAACAAGCGGAGGTCTGAGATGGTACGGAGATCGGGAGGTAGGCCGTTCCTGAGGGTTGGGCCCACCACAGAGAAGGCATTGCCCGGTCGACAGCACCCGGAGAAGACCCTCTCCCTGGGAGCGAGTCGGTCGTAGGGATGTTTGGGGCAGTAGACGGTCTCGTGCAATGACAATAGTAGTTAATTTATTAATCAATCAACCAATCATTTGATCATATGAAGAAACTACTGAAAGAGGTACAGCCTATTACATGTTATCCCATCAGCCTTGCAAACAACCTCAGCTCATTCTTTCTGTTCTCAATGGTTTTGATACAGAAGATAGTCATCTTAGTGAGGCTGTTCCTTGCAAATTGTGAGTGTCCCCAAAATGCCTTAGATTTTAAGAAGAGATCTAGAGGATCAATTTGCATTACAAAGTATCATTTATAATCAGGATATCTGCAACAACTCAAGCATCTTGTGTGCATCTTTCTGCCAAAAAAAATCTCCATGTAACATCTGTTACCTTACCACATAACTGAGTTCTTCAAACAGTGCTCTTCTTAAAAAAACAAAAAAAAACTTTTAAGGTGCTGGGGAATGTAAATTGTTAAATCTACAATTTTCTATCTGGAAAATTGATTTATGTTATGTCAGCTTTTTCAAGCAATTATCCCATTTAAGAGATTCTATGTTGCCTTGAGCAACAACATCCAGGACTTTGTTTGAAACCTTTTCTTGGCCTTCAGGCCTGTTTGAATGGAGAACTGAACAGAAACTCTGTATTGTGGAATGTTATTTGTAAAGTGTGAGAGGACTTGTTGCAGAATGAACAAATATAATTAAATCCATGTCCAAATAGTAGCAGTACAGGTCAGGTAAGGATGGAAAAGCTGTTTTGAATTTGAAATGGGATGTTTTGAATGTGAAAAGCATCAAATTAAAAATATTTTGCATACCATTCATTTAAAATGAAATTATTTTTCTGCGTTTCTATATCAGGGGTCTCCAACCCCTGGTCTGTGGACTGGTACCAGGCCATGACCCATCGAGAACCAGGTTGCACAAGTGACCTCATTTTACCCACCTTGGAAGGATGGAAGGCTGAGTCAACTTTGAACCTTCAAACTTGCAGGCAGCCAGCAGTCAGCAGAAGTAGCCTGCAATACTGCATTCTAACCACTGTACCACCACAGTCTAAATCATACAGTCTAAATCATACTATTAACAGCTAAGGGAACTTGGTACGTTTCGTCTAACAAAAAGAAGGCTTGGGGTGACATGATATTGCCTTCCAATACTTGAAAAGCTGTTACAGGGAACAGGGAGTTGATTTATTTTCCATAGGACTTGAGTGCAAGACAAGAAGTAGTGGGAGGAAGCTCGTCAAAGGAAGATCCAATCTGGAACTCAGGAGGAATTTCCTGACAATGAGTACAATTAATCAATGGAAGCACTTGCATCCCGGAGATTTGTGTGCTCCAATACTGGAGGTTTTCAAGAAAAGATTGAACAGTCATTCGTCTGGGATGTTATAAAGACTCCCTCCTTGGCAGGGAATAGACAAAAAGATCTCCAGCCCCATGATTCTATAATACAAGTTCATTGTAATTTAGCATAATTTGACATGCACTTAAAATCTGTCATCAAGTATGCTGTTGATTTATTTTGTGTAATTATTTAGTTTAATAGAAAAATAATAATGCTATTTTGGATTTTCCTTAAAACACTGCTCAAACTACAGAAAGTGCTTAAAATGGTTTCTAAAGTTGAAAGTAAAGAAAGATGGAGAATCGTGATGTCCAAGCAGTATTTCAAATATCTCAACAGCAAGCCATCAAGCTTTAAACCAGCATTCTGAACTCAACACAAAAATGTTTGAGTGCTGTTGGCAAAGCACAGATACAATTTGTTTAATATTCATGTTAAATAATATATTTGGAGCTCTGTTTCAAGGCACCTAAATGTATCATCATATTAATCATGGATTATTACAGGCAGTGTACTACCAACTGGATCAATATTTATTGGGCTAAGTTCAATGTAATGGCCATCATTCATGAACTTTGTGAGAGTAGGATGGTACATGGTCATTGCGGTCGTCGTCATCATCATCATCATGATCGAATGTAGAAAACATTGCTATTGAAGCAAAGGGTGATATTAATTGATGTCATTCTCATTAAGGACAGTTTTCTTTCTCCATGCCACAAATCAATGTATTATTCTCCAATTAATTATTAATTAATGCTGAAGCAGGATGCTCAGGGGGAGGATTTCTGATTTTTTCCATTGTGAGGAAAACCAAACAAATTTGGAACAATGTGACACAGTCCAAATATTGCATGATTCATTATCCATTATAAACTCACTTTTCAATATATTTCAAACTGTATGCTGTTTAACACCTAAAATGGATTTTATTCTCAAGTGTATATTTTTCTTACATTGACAATTCTACATGTGAATACAGCTTGATTGCCTATCTCTTTCACAGTAATGAAATGTAGAAGTAAGAAGGAGTTTATAATCAAATGCTATAGGTAGACTTATAAAAGTATCAAATGGTTACTCAATGAGCTCTGATACAGTGTATGTGACATGACAAGGTAACAAAGAAAAGGGAAATTAATGAAAATATTCTAGTCTCAAAGTAATTTTAATTGCAAGTTCAAACAATCAGTTGCTGAGGCAAAAAGATGTTAATCCAAAGCAACAGTTGTAATCATTATTAGTTATTTTAGGGGTGATATTCTGTGTACAGTTGATTTTAAAGGATTTAGTCCTATGAACAATTTTTCATTACCCAGACAGTTCTAAAGATAGGTAACTGCTATGTAATGAATTAGTAGCATTTTTAATATAAATTTTATATCAGTAGAAAAACCATCATTATATTCTGCCACTAGAATGGGCAGTCTAAAGCAAGGGTCAGCAATCTGCGGCTCTGGAGCTGCATGTGGCTCTTTCATCCCTCTGTTGCGGCTCCATGTCGCTCAAAATATGCATCATAACTGCCAATGTGCGACAACGCGGCATGCAATTTATTGAGCTTTTGAACCCCCAGTAAGCCAACCATGGATAAATTCAAGGTAAGAAAAGTTTCATAAGAAAACTACATATGCTAGTTCTGAGTATTTCTCAGGAAATACTCAGGCATGGGAAAGGTTTTGTGGCTCCTGGTGTTTTCTTTTCTGTGGGAAATGGGTCCAAATGGCTCTTTGAGTGTTTAAGATTTCCGACCTCTGGTCTAAAGCATCAAAGTTGTATATGGTCCCAACTATCTTTTTAAAATTCTCCAGAACTACATCTGATCCCAAGTACTAAAGATTGGTACAATCGCAAGTTTTTTTTTTTTTTTTTAAATCTGAAGTGGAATATATATGAAAACCATAGTATGAACCTTAAAATACATAAAATATCATTGAAAGTATTTTTTGAGACAAAATAGCTGAACCCAATGCTGTATCTTCTATGAAGAATATAACTAGTTATGTGAACTCTGTCTGCAGTCTGAAATGGTAGAATTCAGAAACAGAGTTTGAGCACTTGCATAAGAATACAGGCCCTTTGTAAACTGAATGAAATTGATGAAGATTGCCAGTAAATTATTTTTCATTGTCACAAGCAACTGGGCAATGGTATACCAGGGATGTCAAACTTGATTTCACTGAGGGCCGCATCATGGCTGTTTTTGACCTCAGGGGGCATGGGTGTGTGGCCAGGGTGGGTGTGGCCAGCTTGACATCACTCGTGTTGGGGGTGTCTGTGGTGGCCCAAGTGCTCTGCCAGAGAAAACGAGCTCCTGAACTCAGTTTTTGGCAGCAACGGCCTCTGCAATCCTCTGCCAGTGAAAATGGAGCTCATGAGGGCCCCCTGTGGCCCTCATGAGCTCTGTTTTCTCTGGCAGAGGCACCACGGGCTGAGCTGTTTCCAGGACATCCCTGTGGGACAGATATAAGCACCCCATAGGCCAGATCTGGCCCCTGGGCCTTGAGTTTGACACCCCTGTGTTATATAGTTAAGCTGAATGCAAATCTGAATAGTTTGCATGACTAAAGCAGTATGCATTGTTGATTTCAAAGCAATGTGTATACAGAGTGTTCAATGAATTTCATTATTTTTAGATATAATTTTTATTAAGAGGTTTTTTTACAAAGATAAGATATGAAAATATATAAAGAAGAAAAGAAAAAAGAATGAAGAAAAAGAAAGAAAAAAGAATAAAAAAGAATAATTAAAGAAACAACCAGAAAAAAAGAAGTCTTCCAAACTTGTTTTCAGCAGTTCTAAATAAATTCATTATTAATCCCTCCTTCTTTGATATTACAAAAATCTCTACAGCCCCTTATCCAATATTTCTCAATTATTTAATCTAGAAATCATTATTTTACTTACTCTCATTTTGTCAGGCACACACTTGAATCTTTTCAGATTGATGGTTTGCACCTGAGTGAGACTAGTGGCATTCAAGAAGGTTGGATTTTACCCTCGTGTGCTCACATTGAGATTCCAGATGAATTCTCCATTTGACTCCTCTCCCTACCTCAGCCAGTCTTTCTTGTACAATTTTCAGCAAAAAGTCCATAAAAGGTTTCCATACTTTTATAAAATTTATCATTTATTGTTTTGATCCTGACCAAATATGTCAGTTTTGCAATTACTGCAATATTTGTCATGTTCACAATCCATTGCTCAATTATGGGTATTTCAGTATTTCTCCATTATTTTGCATATAATGCACATACACATAATATATATGTATCTCTCAGAAGCTCACATTGGGAATGTAGCTTCCTTGCAGGCCATAGGCCTTGCAGCATGGCTCTGTCCTGGGCACAATTTTGGAGTGACTACAACTTATCACAGCACGTCCAAAATTGATGCTTGGTTCTAAGATGGACCCACAAAGCCTCCACTGTGTAGGAAGACCACATGGTACAGTGGCTGCTTCCCGAAGGATACTTATACCACAGAGCAAAGGGGCTCTTTGGTATACTGTGGCATGATATGGTGCTTGTTTAGGTTGAGGAATGCAAGGGGCCAAAAGATAGGAGGAGATAGGAGGTTGAAGCACTCGGTGGTCAGAAGTGTGGGCAGACTGTCAAATGCGTGAATTTTGATTATGTGACTGTGGGAGCATTGCAATGGCTGTAACTTCGATGAGCACCACTTGTAAAACATTGTTCAGCATTGTTGCAACTTCAACTTGCTGTTTTGATCATTGAACAAATCTGTGTAGTGGATATTTCATTTTTAAAACTTTAATAATTTCTATTTTTTTTGTTCATCCTTCAGTCTAACTTTAGTTTGCTGCTATATATTTCAGTACTTATCTTTTAAAGCTAGAATCCCGATTCGGGTTTTTTAAGGCTTAAGAATTAATATTTATGATTGAATATTGTTAATTACAAAGAAACTGACACCTTAATAACTCTCCCAATATAACATTTTATTGTAATTGAAAATGTGAAGGGATTCTATATGACAAGAAATATTTAATCTTTGTTTTTGGATGTGAACATGTTTCTGAATTTTGTGGGTACAAAACTCCATCCTAGAGTGTAAACAATTACTAATTGTTAAAATCAGTTAATTTTTTTTATTTCTTTTTGTATTTTGTATTGTTATGTCATCGCTGTTTTCATGCTGTAAGATGTTGAAAATCTATGATTGTGCCAGATTATGAACATGATATATAAACATAAATAAACTTGACTATACCTAAGATAAAAGAGAGAAAAGTGCTTGGCTAGGCTAGAAAGTCACAACAGCAGCAAAATGTTAGAAGAAGGCGATGACAAGACAATTTTCCTGAATCAGTGGAGACAGCATCCTTGTGTGGGTTATTCTTGCACCATCCAATAGAACTGAGTCTGCAAAGTTTAAATCCCGCCCCTTACTGCTGAGATTCCCAACTTTTCAGACTAATAGATAGCGACCGCGTTGGTCGGGGGAAGGCTTGTAGTTCAGCATGGAGCCTTTGGTGCCACGTGGGGGCACAGGAAGCCGAGATCAGCTTCTCAGTGCTATTTGCAGCAGCATGAGGTTGTCGGAAGCCAAGATTGGCTTCTCTGCGCCATTTGCAATCAAAGGGACCGTGAAGAGCTGGGAGAGGCTTCTCCGTGCTATTTCTTTTTTTTTTATATTGAAAAAGTTTTATTGGTTTTTACAATTTTCGAAAAGGGTAGGGTAAGGGATATAGAAACATATTAAGAACTTTCGCGTCGGGATCATTGGCCCTTCTAGGGCTTCATAATAAAACATTAAAAAAAACATTTTTTCCAAAAGTACTACAAGGTGAAAATAAGTACAAAATTCCTAAATTCTCCATTCTATGCTAGCAGTCACGTACAAACATCCAGACATAAGGTTAAGCAATATTAATAATAATTTTTTAAAAAAGCAAAGTTATTTTTTCGATCTAAGTCTCTTGGCAATTGTATCTTCTTTTTCTCTTCCCTGGCCCCCAGCGGGCGGGGCCGTGGCCCCCTCCGTCCCCCCTGGATCTTCCCCCAGGATAGAGGAATGTTTTTTAAGAAAGGCTTCCGCCTCAGCAACTGTTTTAATCCTCACTCTTCCTTCATCCCAGAAGACCAACATCCCTTCCGGCATCACCCACTTGAACCAAATCCCGTGGTCATACAATTTTTTGGATAAGAAGGAAAATTTCCTTCTCACCTCCCTAATCTTTTTTGGGATCTGCCTCAAGATGGTGACTTCCTTTTGTTGGTAAATCAACGGCCCCCCTCTCTGCGCCTTCAAAATTCCCTCTCTAGTTGACCTTCTAACAAATTTAATATGTATCTCTCTGGGTACTTCATTTATCCTGGCATATGCTGAATTTATTCTGTAGACTAGGTCAATATCCCCCCTGATCTCATCTTTAGGTTTCTGTAAATATTCTGCTAAAATTGTGCTCATGAGATCAGGAAGGTATTCACCAGATTCTTCAGAAACATTCTGAAATCTTAAAAAATATGACATCCTTTCAAAATCCATCCTAGACATATGACCAGACAAATCTGCAATTTCAATGTTGACATTTTTAAGTTCTCCCTTTGCCCCAGCCAGCCCCCCTTCCAGCTCCTCAGTCTTCTGTGAATTCTCCAACACTTGTTTCCGTGTTTCCAGAAGGTCCTCCTTAAAACTTTTATTATCAGCTCTCAAAGCTTTAATTTCCTGCACCAAAACTTGTAACACCGATTCCAAAGATGACATTCTTTGTTCCAATCCTGCCAATTCTGATTTTGATGCCATGGTAAGCTGTTAAAGTCAGTGTCACTAAGATGGCGTTTTTGGGGTGGGGCCGTTGAGGCAAATCAGGAGCAAAACAGTTCAGGTGAAAGTTGTAAAAGAATTCAAGACCCAGCAGAGAAACACTTTTCACAATCAAAAACTTTAACAGAGAAGGCACTCAGGGAAGGAATCAATTAGTCCAGAAATTTCTTCATTAGTAGAGAGAGAGAGTCCATTTCACGAAAAGATGTTGGTAATTTTCCAAAGGTAAAAATAGTCATTCAGGAACAAAGGGAACCTTCCTCCACCGCTCCATCTGAGAGCCAGGAGGAGAAAATAACCCGAGAAAAATTGTATCTAGCCAACCAGACTTAGATACATTGTAAGAAAGTCAGCCGCAGATCACTTTCGCTTCTTTCAATGCAGTCCGGAAACAAAGTATCCGCTTCCTTGCAACAAGAAGCCATTTCAGAACGCCGCTTTAAATCCGAGGGGAGGTTTAACCAACAAACACCCCCCTCTACGTTCTTTCACTCCAGGCTGCCAGCATAAATAATGTTGTAAATCACTCACTCTTCACCTCGCTGCCAAAGCCCCAGGGAGCCTTCCGACCCGACGCTCAGTTCTTTTTAAATTTTTGCTGATCGTTACTGTCCTCCATTGGCGAAGGGAAACTCCCCCCGCAGCATGTCTTCCTTCGCCTAAACCGAAGACAAGGGCCGTTTCCCAGCCGCCGCCAGGATAAACCAGCCCAGGCAAGCCAGTTTTATGGAGGGACCGCCAAAAAAAGGGGGTGCCCCGCCCCGTTAGGGGCAGAAAAAAGAACAAAACGGCGGATGAACCCCAAGGTTCGTCCGTCGCCGCCGGGAACAGGAACAGAAAGTCCTCTCCGTGCTATTTCTTGGCCACATGGAGGTATGGAGAGCCGGGATTGGCTTCCCAGCACCGTTTAAAATTATATCAGAGCACAGGGAGCTGGGAGAGGCTTCCACTTGTCGTTTCTGTCCACATGGGAGTGCAGAGAGCCGGGATCGGCTTCTCCGCACCGTTTTAAGCTTGCATGGAGCATGGAGTGCCAGGAGAGGGTTCTCTGTGCCTTTTGAAGCCACTAGAGTGCTTTTCAGTGCTTGTTCAGTCGCGGCCGCCATTTTTAGCTCCTTTTTGGTGTGAAAAATCAGGGGTCACCATTTTGGAGGCTTTGCTTAGTGATGGCTGCCATTTTAGGTCCCAGCCTATTGCCTAAGCCTTGGGGATTTCCTCTAGACCACAACTGGGTTGGTATTGAGACTGCAGCCCAGGGAACAGGCTTTGGATTTGAATCCTGCTCGGACACTAATTGGGACCAGGTCATAACTGTGAGGACTGTTCCTTCCCCCCTCCCAGAAAACACAGTGGATCAGACAGGAAGTGGAGGCACTTTTATAGCTCCCTTGGAATAGGAGTTGCCAGCCCTGCCTTGCTTAACAGCTTGAGGCCTTTGGCACAGGGACCAGTGGGTCTCTTGTTGTGGGATAGGGACCTCCATTAACGCAGCCAGGTTTGCGGCTAAATCAGTCGGGTCTTCCATAGCAGCCAGGTACCTTCTGTGGCCCTGGCCTTGGCAGGCCAATACCAAGCATAAGTGGTGCCTCACCTCTGAACCTTTCTTGGGGAATAAACTGTTTGGGGGGCCCCTTGAGCCCAGACCTATTGAGTCTAAGGATAAGAGGAAAATTCTCCCCTCTGTCTTCCACAGGACTGACAACCGGACTGCTCCTTATCGTCTCAGGTCATACTTTCGGAACCCGGATGGGGGATACGGTTTCTCCCATCTGGCCAGACAGTACTCAGGATGTCAGGGTCCCCAGCAGGACAGGACAGGTAGAGGATGTCAATGATTCCCTCCTTCCAGGAAATCTTACTGAGGTTCAGGAACTTCCCATCTCTTCCGCAGACAAAAATGACTGCAGCAGGAACCTTCTCATCGGCGGTTGATTGGCCTTCTTTGGCGACCGGTGGGAGGAAGTCATGAAGGATGCATGGGTCAGGGAGACGGTGAAAATGGGCCTCTCCCTAGAATTTCTCTCCTACCTCCCGAAGCGTTTCCTCCTCTGTCCTGTATCACGGGACCGGGAAAAGAGAAGCCTGGTAGACCAGGCGATTCGGCATCTCTTAGATATCCAGGCCATTCAGCCGGTGCCGGAGGAACAGCGGGGACAGGGGTTTTACTCCCTTTTGTTCATCATCTCAAAGACTTCAGGGGGCTGGAGGGCGATCCTTGACCTCAAGGCCTTGAACCGTCATATTGTCTACTGGCAGTTCAAAATGCATTCATTAATGACCAACTTGGACGGCATCCACAGGGATTATTTCCTGACCTCAATAGATCTGATGGAGGCCTATCTCCATGTCCCAATCTGTCTAGACCACCAGCGGTTCCTATGATTTTGCTATCGGGGCGCCACTACCAGTTTCAGGCTCTCCTGTTTGGGGTCTCGTCCTCACCCAGTGTGTTCACCAAGCTGCTGGAAGCCTTGGCACCCACCTATGGGCTCACCCCATTCAGATTATGTGCTACCTGGATGACATTCTTTTGTTGTCACGGTCCCAACTCCAGGCCCGCAGAGATCTGTGGGAGACCGTAGAGATTCTGGAAAACCACAGCTTCTCAATCAACTTATCCAAGAGCCACCTAGTTCCAACCAAATGCATAGTTCACCTGAGCGCCCTCATAGACACCCATCTAGGCTGGGTCTTCCTGTCATGGGACCGCCAGCTGAGCCTCCGTGAGTTAGCCTTGGCAGTGCAGAGACAGCGTAGGGACTGCAGAGACTTGCGCCTCTACCGCCGGGCCCTGAAAACTCATTTATTTCGTGCGGCCGGCCTGGTGTAGCTTTTAAATTTATTTTATCAACTGGGTTTTATTGGGACTTTTAAGGACAGGTTCTTGTTTAATTTGTTTTTATTATATTTATTGTACCCGAGGTTTTTATGTTTTATGATTGCCTGTTCACCGCCCTGAGTCCCGCAAGGGAGATAGGGCGGTATATAAATTTGAATGAAGTATAAAGTAGGGTTCCACTTCTCCAACTATCCCAACTGCTAGGCAAGATGATCTCATGCTTTGCAATAGTGCCCTGGTCTAGGCTTCACAGCAGGCCTCTCCAATGGCTGTTCCTGCCATTCCAGAAGGACAACAGCTGCCCGTTGATTCAGATCCCTTTGCCCACCAAGGTCTGCAACTCCCTGGCCTGGTGGTCATTTCAGGTCATAAGCTTGTTTTGAGAACAAGGAGAGAAGAGGAGGAGCCAGTGTCACGATGACACGCACTGCAATCTCAATCCCGAGATCACAGTCAATACTTTTGCTGCTGTATGGTCCATATCCTAAATCATCCCACAGAGACAGTGATCAGGAAGAATACGTCTTGCTGATCTCAGGGACACCACAATGTCCCTGATCAACCCAAGAGAAGTTCTTCTAGCTGGCAACAAAAAGCTCAGCCCAGGCTGATGAAGTTGGGACTGCTCAGGAACGGAAGGAAAGGGAAAGAGAAAGTTTTTACTCCTTGGTTTTCTAGCTGGATCTTGTCTTTGTGGTTTCTTAAGATGTTGGCTATTTTTTGGTTAGTGTCGAAGGATGTCTTGATATTGTGTTTGTGGAGAATTTTGCTGATTTTATCTTTGATGTAAGGGAGGAGGGTAGATGCCATTGTCTTGTTCTGTGTCTTGGTTCTTGGGGGGTGTCTCCCTTTGGATTAGACTGGTAATTGTGTTTCATTGGAATTCATTGGAGATTCAGCTAGAAAACCAAGGAGTCTATGAAATACCATGCAAAATCTGCCCAGCCACATACATTGGACAAACTAATAGGAGAATTAATGCACACGTTGCAGAACATAAGAATGCTGTCAAAAAACAAGAAAATACTTCCTCCCTTTTCCAACACCTCAAAGCAACAGGACATGAAATTGATTTTGAAAAAACCAAATTACTCTCCAAAACTGAACACTTCAACAAGAGAATAATTATGGAAGCTATTGAAATAGAGAAACACCCCCACAACATGAATAAACGTGATGATGCCTCCCGCCTGCCAGACATCTGGAAACTAGCACTGGCCATTAAACGAGTCCCAGCCACAAAAACTGACAGCATACCCAGAACAACACAGGACAGCATCACCAATCAACCTCAAAAATCATCAACTCCATCTACCAATCAGGATGTGACAAATCAGCCAACCAATCCATTTAAAGCAGCAGAGCCAGCATTCCAACCCCCCCACCTCTACTTATAGAAAAACTGCCACTTCGATCACAGTTTACTCGCAAGAAAACAAAGGCACTAGCCTGATGATGACGGGTGTGATCCCGTCGAAATGTTGCCAAAACACTTTTAATTTTACATGGGGAAAGACCCGAATAAACCAAAACCTACATACCTATACCCGTGAAAATATACGAAAACAAATATAGATAGATAGATAGATAGATAGATAGATAGATAGATAGATAGATAGATAGATAGATAATTGTTTTCACAACTTCCTGTTAGGGCCCCATCAAGGAAGGAGACATACTGTTTCCTTCTCTGCCTTTCGGCTCATCACCAGGGACCATCTAGACAGAGAACCATGAATTCCGTTGTGTACATTTTTTTAGATATATATATATAATTATGAAGTGGATATATTGTTACAGCTTCCTGTTAGGCCTATTTAAGGGAGGAGACAAACTTGTCAAGGCATAGAGAAGCCTGCTTCGAATGCTGGAGAGCACCAGTTCAAATCCCTGTAGGGAAGTATGGCCAGCTGACGAGGGCTAAGGAGCCCGAAATGGATCCATCCTGGTCTCTTAATTAATTATTATTAATCATCCCTTAAAGAAATTTAACATATATAATTATATATATATAATTGTTTTCACAACTTCCTGATTGTTTTCACAACTTTAAGGGCTGATTTAATAAATAAAGAGACCAGGATGGATCCATTTCAGGCTTATTAGCCTTCTTCAGCTGGCCATACTCCTTCTACTGGGATTTGAACCGGCACTTTCCAGCATATCAGGCAAGCCTTTCTATGCCTTGAGCTATCCAGTTTCCCTGATTACATCAGCCATTTACAGGACTATTAATGAGAGAATATTTTCACAGCTCCTGTTCAGGGCCCCTTTAAGGGAGGAGACTTAACGTCATCCCTCTCTGTCCTTCGACTCAACCCAGAAATCACACAGACAGAGAACCAATTAGATTACTGCTGTGTGAAAAATTTAAGATATGTGTTAGATTTTTAAGGGCTGATTTAATAAATAAAGAGACCAGGATGGATCCATTTCAGGCTTATGAGCCTTCTTCAGCTGTCCATACTCCTTCTACTGGGATTTGAACCGGCACTTTCCAGCATATCAGGCAAGCCTTTCTATGCCTTGAGCTATCCGGTTTCCCTGATTACATCAGCCATTTACAGGACTATTAATGAGAGAATATTTTCACAGCTCCTGTTCAGGGCCCCTTTAAGGGAGGAGACTTAACATCATCCCTTCAAATCCCAGTAGAAGGAGTATGGCCTAAGATCTCACTTGCCATCATCAGGCAGGCATCATCAGGCAGGCATCATCAGAAGCCTGCCTGATGATGGCAAGTGAGATCTTGCCGAAACGTTGCAATAACATCTCCATGCTATATACACGGGAAAATCCCCGAAGCCAGCAATGCCTGTGTGTGTGTGTGTGTGTGTGTGTGTGTGTGTGTGTACGGCACTTTCTTGATTGCGGTTGAATTTAAAAGTCTCACAGCCCATGGATAGAAGCTACCTTTAAACCTGTTCGTTCGGCTGGCTATACTTTGATATCTTCTGCCTGATGGTAGAAGGGCAAAGAGATACCAACCAGGGTGTGAATCATCTTTGAGAATCTTCCTTGCTCTGCTAAAGCAGCGAGATCTGGCGATGTTATCCAGTGATGTCAGAGGGCAACCAATGGTTTCTTGTGCCGAATTGATCACTCTCTGTAGTGCCTTCCTCTCCGCAACTGTTAAACCAGCATACCACACTGTGATACAATATATATCTATATATATATGCTGGTATTGCCATCCTCAGGTTTTTTCCTTTGTATATAGCATGGAATTTTTATTGCAACATTTAAGCAAGATCTCACTTGCCATCCTTAGGCTTCGGTCTATGACTGGTCACAGACCGAAGCCTAAGGATGGCAAGTGAGATCTTGCCGAAACGTTGCAATAAAAATACCATGCTATATACACAGGAAAACACCAGAGGATGGCAATACCAGCATACCTACACCCGTGAAAATCTACGAAAACAAATATATATATAGACCTACATACAAACACCCGCGAAAACCTCAGAAAACATATATATATAGCATTCGAAGCAGGCTTCTCTATGCCTTGAGCTAACCAGTTTCCCTGATTACATCATCCTTTCTACAGGACTTTATTGATGAAGTGGATATATTGTTACAGCTTCCTGTTAGGCCTATTTAAGGGAGGAGACAAATTTGAAATCCCTGTAGGGAAGTATGGCCAGCTGACGAGGGCTAAGGAGCCCGAAATGGATCCATCCTGGTCTCTTAATTAATTATTATTAATCATCCCTTAAAGAAATTTAACACATATCTAAAAAGACAGCAGCAATTTAATAGGTCTCTGTCTGGATGGTCTCTAGGTTGAGTCGAAGGACAGAGAAGGATGACAAGTTTGTCTCCTCCCTTAAATAGGCCTAACAGGAAGCTGTAACAATATATCCACTTCATATATATATAAATTAGATTACTGCTGTGTGACATTTTTTAGATGTGTGTTAGATTTTTTAAGGGCTGAAAATAAAGAGACCAGGAATCCATCCTGGTCTCTTTATTTTCAGCCCTTAAAAAATCTAACATATATATATATATGTATGTATGTATGTATGTATGTATGTATGTATGTATGTATGTATGTATGTATGTTAGTTTTCATGAGCTGATCAGGAAGTTGTGAAAACAATTATACATACATACATACATACATACATACATACATACACATACATACATACATACATACATACATATATATATATATATATTCGTAGATTTTCACGGGTGTAGGTATGCTGGCATAGCTGGCTTTGGGGATTTTCCCGTGTATAAGGCATAGAAATGGCCTTATACACGAGAAAATCCCCGAAGCCAGCTATGCCAGCATATATGTGTGTGTGTGTGTGTGTGTGTGTGTGTGTGTGTAATTGTTTCTCAACAACCTGTTATTAGGCCCCAATTAAGGGAGGAGACATACTGTTTCATTTCCTGCCTTTCGACTCATCACCAGAGATCATCTAGACAGCAAGCCAAGAATTACGTTGTGTGATTTTTTAGATATGTGTGTTAGTTTTATGAGCTGATCAATAAATAAAATTAGAGAGAGACCACGATAGATCTATTTCGAGCTTATTAGCTCTCATCAGCTGGCCATACCCCTTACTGGGATTTGAACCGGGGCTATGTTGCATGCTAAGCAAGTAGCCTAGCACTTTAGCCAAGCCGGTTCTCCTTATTGCATCAGCAGGGACAGGGTATATTAGTATAGGTAATTGTTTCTCAACAACCTGTTATTAGGCCCCAATTAAGGGAGGAGACATACTGTTTCCTTTCCTGCCTTTCGACTCATCACCAGAGATCATCTAGACAGCAAGCCAAGAATTACGTTGTGTGATTTTTTAGATATGTGTGTTAGTTTGTTAGTTTGATCAGCTCATAAAGTGGGGTCATGGGAGGTAGCAGGGCTTGCTGATTGTGTACCTGGCTTCCCGCTATGTATCAGCAGCCCTACCCGAGCTTCTCAATGTGATATTAGGCTATTAGTCATGGGGGATTTCAACCTGCCATCAATAGGCAAAGCATCTGGGACGGTTCGGGAGTTCATTGCCTCCATGACGGCCATGGACCTGACCCAGTTAGTTCATGACCCCACCCCCACTGGAGGGCACACACTGGACCTAGTTTTTGCCTCCAGCCAGTGGCTGAGTGATCTTGGTTTAGGGGAAATATTCGTTGAACCCCTGTCATGGACAGATCACTCTCTCCTCCAGCTGGGTTTTCCAACCGCTGCATCCCACCGTGGGGAGGCAGGACCGGAAGCGACTAGATGGTTCCGCCCCAGGCAACTGATGGACCTTGAGAGGTTCCAGTTGGAGCTTGGGCCAATACCTGGGACTCTGACCCACGACTCGACTGAGGACCTAGTGGCCACATGGAACAGTGTGACCGCGGCGGCCCTGGAACGGGTCGTGCCTTTGCAGCCTCTCACCTGACGCCAATCTACCTTGGCTTCCGGGTTCTCTGAGGAGCTGAGGGCGATGAAGCATTGGAAGAGATGCCTAGAGAGCATTTGGAGGACCACCCGCTCCAAATCTGACTGGACACTGGTAGGGTCGCATTTGAAGACCTACCTAGTGGCGATAGAAGTGGCGAAACGGACTTATTTCTCCGTTCTTATCGCATCTGCAGATAACCGACCTGCTGCCTTGTTTAGGGTGTCCCGCTCCCTTCTCCATCAGAGGGAGTGGATGTTATCTGCATGATAAAATCGATCAGATCCGGGATGGGACGGGTTAGCCTCTGACTGGACTAGTTCAGATGGGCTGACGGAGGCAGGTCTTGAGTCTATTATCTGGGAAGAGTTTGATCCTCTGACTCCCGAGGACATGGACAGGATACTGGGGAGGCTGAATGCCACCATATGTTTACTGGACCCGTTTCCCTCCTGGTTGGTACTGGCCTCCCGGGAGGTTACACGAAGCTGGCTCCAAGGAATTGTCAATGCTTCTTTGAGGGAGGGGTCCCTGCCGACCGTCTTGAAAGAGGCGGTGGTAAGCCCCCTCCTCAAGAAGCCCTCCCTGGCCCGGCTGTATTGACCAACTACCGTCCTGTCTCCAACCTTCGCTTTCTTGCAAAAGTTGTTGAGAATGTGGTGGCACGACAGCTCCCTCAACACCTGGAGTAAACTGTCTATCTGGACTCGCGCCAGTCTGGCTTCTGGCCTGGGCACAGCACGGAAACGGCATTGATGGATGATCTCTGGAGGGCTCAGGATAGAGGCTGTTCCTCTATCCTCGTCCTGTTAGATCTCTCAGCGGCTTTCGATACCATTGACCATTGTATACTGTTGCACCGGCTGGAGGGGCTGGGGTTGGGGGGCACCATTTTATGGTGGTTCTCCTCCTACCTCTCCGACAGGTCACAATTTGTGTTGGCAGGAGGGCAGAGGTCGACATCGAGGTGCCTCACTTGTGGGGTACCACAGGGGTCAGTCCTCTTGCCTCTCCTGTTCAACATTTGTATGAAGCCGTTGGGTGAGATCATCCGTGGTTTCGGGGTAGAGTTTCACCAGTACGTGGATGACACCCAGCTGTACATCTCTACCCCAGACCACCCCAACAATGCCGTGGAAGTGATGTCCCGGTGTCTGGAGGCTGTGTGAGTCTGGATGGGGAGAAGCAGGCTTTGACTCAACCTGTCCAAGACCGAGTGGCTGTGGCTTCCGCCGTCGCGATATAGCCAGTTAGTGCCATCTCTGGCTATGGGGGCCGAGTCATTGGCCCCCACAGAGAGGGCTCGCAACTTGTGCATCCTTCTGGATTCTTGGCTGTCTTTAGACGATCATATGACAACCATGGCCAGGGGGGCTTTTCATCAGGTCCACCTGATATGCCAGTTGCGCCCCTTTCTGGATCGTGACACCCTACGCACCGTCACTCAAGCCCTCGTCATCTCCCGTCTGGACTACTGCAATGCTCTCTACATGGGGCTCCCCTTGAGGTGCACCCGGAGGCTCCAGCTAGTTGAGAATACAGCCCCGTGGGGGATTTTAGGGGCTTCTAGATGCTCCCATGTAACACCTCTCCTGCGCGAGCTGCACTGGTTGCCTGTGGCTTTTCGGGTGCGCTTCAAGGTGCTAATAACCACCTTTAAAGCACTCCATGGCAAGGGACCTGGTTACTTGCAAGACCTCCTCCTGCCAAATACCTCCCACCGACCAGTCCGCTCCCACAGAGAGGGCCTCCTCAGGGTGCCATCAGCCAAGCAATGTCGGCCGGCGACCCCTAGGGAGAGAGCCTTCTCTGTGGCAGCCCCTGCCTTCTGGAATGACCTACCCCCTGACCTACGCACAATCACGGACCTGCGCCTCTTCCGTCGGGCCCTGAAAACCCACCTATTTCGTGCGGCTGGCCTGGCGTAGTTTTGAATTGTTTTTACCAGAGGTTTGTATTGGGATTTTAGAGCAGGCTTATTTGTTTAATATATTTTAGCGTATTTATTGTATTTCTTGTTTTTCTTGTTGATTTTATTGCTGCCTGTTCACTGTCCTGAGTCCCGTTAGGGAGAAGGGCGGTATACAAATGTGAATAAAATAAATAAAATAAAGTAAATCTTTTTGCAAAGAAAATGGTGTTGGACGGCACGCAGCTGGGATGGTCTGATGTATCAGGAAAGTCCGAAACAAATGTTAGCTCTCCTTCACTATACCAAGACACAGAGGTACATCAATAAAAAGCAAAGTCCAGAAAGTACATGCGGCAGGGGAGATACAAAGAGAGCCCTCCGGGAAGGTGTTAAAAGACACCAAAAGTTTCCCCAGGGTGGTTACGAGAAGCAGACTTCATTTGTAAATTCAAAGGCAAGAACAAGGGGAAGCCATCTTTCCTCCTTCTTTCCACAAAAAGAAGAGTAAAAGTTACTGATTTTTTTTTTAAAGTCGGCTCAGCAGTCAGCTCTTGTAAAAGTGATTCAATCTTCCCCAGGGTAGATAATTCAAATGGCAAGTCAGCCTTTGTTCTCTCTCTGTTCCGATACGTAGAGAGGTAGTTTGAATGCTGCTTTGTCCGAGGGGGGATTAAACCCCCCCTCTAATCTCAGTTTAAATGGATTGAGCGGAAATTTACAGTGATCTGTTGCTTATCCATTGCCAGTCTTCAAAGAGATTGAGAAGGAATCCCCACCGCCAGCATTTCAGCTACTCTTCTTCATTTAGTTCGTTCTTCCAGAGTTCCTTCAGCGAAGAGGCAAAGCATGCCCCCCCCATGGCTTCTCGGCTCCTGTGGTGAGGTTGGAAACACCCCCTATGGCTGCCGCCAGGTTTGGGGGCTTCCAGCAAGCCACTTTGCGGCAGGGGGTCCCTCTGAGACCCCCTGTACTCCTAAGGAGCCCACCGAGAAGACCAACGGCAGACGAATACGTCCGTCGCCTACGGAAACCAGAAGTGAAGTCCCCACCCCCATTTTATTTTTGAAGATGGGAACCATATTAGCTCTTTTCCAGTACTTAGGTTATTCCCAGGTACTCCAGGATCTTTGAAAGATGTGGTACAGTGGTTCTGAGATGACATATGCCAGCGCCTTCAGGATTCTGGGATTTAAACTTGTCAAGATCAGACAGACTCTTACTATTTTATTCTCTGTGAAGTAATCATGACTGAGGTGGTTCAATTAACAGCTGTTTTATTAACTCTGAAATCAACACAAGAACTACAAGCCTTGGTTTGACAGCTGTTTATATAGCAGCTGTCAAACCATTTAGCCAATGAAAACTCTGCCATTCTCCTGCCGGAATGCCCCCCATGTCAGCTCCAATGAAATCCCGCATCCGGCTTGAGTGACAGCGGCCAGTCGTCACTCGAGTATACAACACTTCTTTCCCCCGAGTTTGTGCAAGTGTAATCGGCAAGGTAGTCAGGTTGATGTCTGATTCTTCCGGAATGCTGTAAGTCTGGACCCGGCGTTGGAGTAGGAGGAGAGATCAGACTCTCCTCTCTGGCAGAAGCAGGGTGGTCCTCAAATGGCCTTGGTGACTCTGCCCCACATTGCAGACAGGGATTCCCAGGTAAGTCATGAGTTAGCCAATCTCACAGCGGGCAATGCTTGGAAGGTGCTGGGCGTTGCAGAATGGCTTGGCTGGCAGACCGTGTCGGATTGCTCATTGTTTGGTTGGTGGCCCTTGTCTTCCCAGTTCCCAGTGGCACAACGGTGGCGTAAATGATCAATGTGGCACCGCCACATTCGGCCATCACTCAGGAGGACCCTGTAAGAACAGGATCCTGTTATTTCAGCTATCATGCCTGGAACCCATTTAGGTGCACCCACAAAGTTTTGTGTATACACTGAGTCCCCTGTTCCAAATTCCCTATCCCAGACAGGCTGTAATGGATGTTGTTGAATACCATAATTTGGGTGCAGCCTTTCCAGTGTGGTTTGGAGCTTCCAACCCATCAGTAACTCAACGGGGCTCCAGTTTGTAATGGGGGTGGGTTGCATGTTGGAACAGCAAGTACCTAGTTATTTTGTCCTGCAACGACCCTGTCCTCATTCTTCCCAAAGCTTTTTTAGCAGAGCTCATGGCTCGTTACGCTTGGCTGTCAAAACCTGTCTAACCCCTTAGGGAGGCCAGAAATGCTTGGAAAGCGGTTGCAGTCCATTGTCTGAAACTACTATATCAGGTAACCCATGACAAGCGAACAACTTCTTTAAGACCATTACAGAAGCCTCTGCAGTAGTAGTAGTCATGGGTATAATTTCGACCCATTTCGAGAAAGCGTTACTACAATCATTATATAAGCTCCTTGTATAGGGCCTGAGAAATGAAGATGCAGTTGGGACCAAGGGCTGCACTCCCTTGGTACTGCAATCGGAGGAGTTGGTCTGGAATTCTGACATTCCCCACACTGTTCTACCCACAATTTAATCTTGTTATCTAACCCAGGCCAACATACGCAGCTGCAGCCCAATGCCTTCATGTGGCATATGCCTGTATGGCCCTCATGCAGCCTTTGTAAAACCTGGATCGAAGGGCTGTGGGAATTGCAACTCGGTTGCCCCACAACACACACACACGTACAGCTGACAGCTCTGTCCTTCTTCTGCTATAGGGCAAGAACTCCTCCATCAGGGGTTCTACTGTCCACCCTCTAAGTGTCCACTCTAACACTCTGGATAAGGGCTGAGACTGCGTCTTGGCTAGTGAAAGATGCTATATCTATGGCAGTGAGTGGCAGTTCCATGTCCTCAAGGACTAACACCAGGGAGGCAAGAGCTGGGTGCTGAACCTGCAATGGCAGGGGGCAGCAACTTAAGGTATCTGCATGCCCAACCTGCTTTCCTGGCCTATATGTCAACTGGTAAGAATAACCTGCTAGGAATTCACACCATCTAAGCATGCAGGGGGACAGTATAGGAGGAGTGGGCCGATCCCCTGCAAGAATTCCCAAAAGGAGCTTGTGATCAGTGACTAGGATAAAAGGGCGACCATAGAACTATTCATGAAACCTCTTCACACCTGCGATGGCTGCTAATGCCTCCTTATCCACATGACTATAATTACGGTCGGTGGTTGACAAAGTCCTCGAAAAAGCTGATCTCCACCGAGAGTGGCCTAGAGGGATTGTCGGAAGTGGGTCTTGAGATACCATTCTGGGAGGAGTTTGACTCTGTTGCTTCCGAAGATATGGACAGGTTACGTGGGCGACTGAGAGCCACCACATGTTTATTGGACCCATGTCCCTCCTGGCTTGTACTGGCATCCTGGGAGGTGACACGAGGCTGGCTCCAGGACTTAGTCAACGCTTCTTTGAGTGAGGGGTTCTTGCCGGCCTCCCTTAAAGAGGCGATGGTGAGACCCCTCCTCAAGAAGCCTTCCCTGGACCCAGCTTTGTTGGAAAACTATCGTCCAGTCTCCAACCTTCATTTTCTAGCGAAGGTTGTTGAGAGTGTGGTGGCACAACAGTTTCCCCGTCACCTGGAGGAAGTTGATTATCTGGACCAGCGCCAGTCCGGCTTCCGGCCCGGGCACAGCACTGAGACGGCATTGGTCGCGTTGGTGGATGATCTCTGGAGGGCCAGAGATGGGGGTTGCTCCTCCATCCTGGTCCTGTTAGATCTCTCGGCGGCTTTTGATACCATCGACCATGGTATCCTATTGCATCGGCTGGAGGGGTTGGGGGTGAGGGGCACTGTTTTATGGTGGTTCTCCTCCTACCTCTCCGGCCGATCGAAATTTGTGTTGGCAGGAGGGCAGAGGTCGATCTCAAGACCTCTCACTTGTGGGGTGCCTCACGGGTCGGTCCTCTCGCCGCTCCTGTTCAACGCATACATGAAGCCGCTGGGTGAGATCATCCGTGGTTTCGGGGTAGAGTACCACATCTACGCTGATGATAAAAATATATTTTTAAATGGGATTTTAGTCAATAATTTTAGCACGGGATAAATTGTTTAATTGTGTTTTAAGTTATGTACTTTTGTATTTATTGTTCTTATTGTTTTATTTTCCCTGTGCACCGCCCCGGGTCCCTGGGGGGAGAGGGAGCGGTTAATAAATTCGATTATAAATAAATGATATGCAGCTGTACTTTTCTACCCCAAACCACCCCAACGATGCTGTTGAAGTAATGTCCCGATGTCTGGAAGCCGTACGGATCTGGATGGGAAGCAACAGACTCAAACTCAACCCGTCCAAGACCGAGTGGCTGTGGTTTCTGGCGTCCCAGTTCAACCAGTTGATTCCATCACTGGCCATAGGGGGCGAACATCTAGCCCCCGTGGATCGGGCACGCAACCTAGGTGTCCTCCTGGATACCCGGCTGTCTATGCAAGATCACGTGACAGCCGTGGCCAGGGGGCTTTCCACCAGGTACGCCTGGTGCGGCAGTTGCGTCCCTTATTGGACCGGGACGCCCTTCGCACAGTCACTCACGCGCTTGTGACATCCCGGCTAGACTACTGTAATGCTCACTACATGGGACTCCCCTTGGCGTGCACCCGAAGACTGCAGCTGGTCCAGAATGCGGCCGCGCGGGCGATCTTGGGAACGTCTAGATATTCCCATGTAATACCGCTCCTGCGCGAGCTGCACTGGTTACCTGTGGTCTTTCGGGTGCGCTTCAAGGTGTTGATCACCATCTTTAAAGTGCTCCATGGCACGGGACCAAGCTACCTGCGAGACCGCATCCTACCTCATACATCTCTGCGGCCGATTCGCTCCCACAGAGAGGGACTTCTCCGGGTGCCGTCCACCAGGCAATGCCAATGGGCGACGCCCAGGGGAAGGGCCTTCTCTGTGGTGGGCCCAACCCTCTGGAACGACCTACCTCCCGACCTCAGAACAACCACGGATCTCCGCACCTTCCGCCAGAAATTAAAGACACTCCTGTTCCATCAGGCCGGTTTGGCCTAAGTTATTTACCTAGCCTTCAGTCTATATTATAAATTGTTTTAATTGGGTTTTTAATGGATTATGTTTTAACTTTTTAAATTTTAGCACAGGGATAACCTATTTAATTCGATATTAATTATTTATATTTTACATTGTTTGTTTTAACTTCCTGTGCAGCGCCCCGGGTCCCTTCGGGGAGAGGGTGCGGTTATATAAATTTGACTAATAATAAAAAAATAATAATAAAATAAAATAAGTTATAGGGGCTTCTTAATCTGAAGGTATCACGTGAGCCAGTACTGCCCCTATACCATATGGAGAGGCATCACAGGTTAGAGCGATGGGCAGCCGCTCATCATATTGAACAAGGACCGCTGAAGACATTAGTAAATGCTTGACATCAGTGAAGGCCTGTGCCTCTTGTGGTCCCCATTGCCAGGCAGCCTCCCCATCCAAGAGCCTGTGCAATGGCTCTGCTATAGTGGCCTTATGGGGCAAGAAAACTGCATAAAAATTCAGGAGAACTAGGAAAGCCTGTAACTCACCTTTACAAGTAGGAGCAGGTGCCTTGTGAATGGCCTCCACCTTGGCTGGGGTAGGGTGAATCCCTTGTCCATGAGAAACCCCGGAAATTCCACTGAGGAAACTCCCAATTTACACTTACTTCTCTTGAGTCTCAGCCCTGACTTCCTGAAACGAAGGAGGATGGCCCATATTTTGATGACAAGCTCAGCTTTGCAAGAAGCCGCAATCAATATGTCATCAAAATAGGCTTCCTGTTCTGGCTTCTGGCGGCGACGGATGAACCTTGGGGTTCGTCCGCCGTTTTGTTCTTTTTCCTGCCCCTAATGGGGCGGGGTGCCCCCCCTTTTTCTTTTTGGGGGGGACCTTCCGTAGGGCTGGCTTGCCTGGACTGGTTCTGCTGGCGGCAGCTGGAGGAACGGTCCTTGTCTTCGGTCCAGGTGGAAGAAGACATGCTGCGGGGGGCTTGGTTCCCTTCGCCAATGGAGGACGGCAGTAAATAATGGATTTGGAGAGAACGGAGCGCTCGGGTCGGATGGCTTTGCCGGGGCTTGAGATGCAGGGTGTGGAGTAAGTGACTTTAAAACTTTTTCTTGCTGGCGGCTTGGACTGGAAGAGACGTGGAGGGGGGTGTTTGCCAAACCTCCCCTCGGATTTATAACAGCGGCGTTTAGAAATGGCTCCCCGTTGCGAGGAAGCGGATATTTCTCATCCGGACTTTTGAGGAACAAGTGAAAGTGTTTTGCGGCTTGTTTCTATACAATGTATCTAAGTCCGGCTTTATTGAAACAATTTCTTTTTTCACTCTCTCCTGCTGGCTGCCTGGCTGGGCGGTGGAAGATGGCTCCTCTTTGTTCCTGAATGACTATTTCTTTATGGAAAATCACCAACATTTCTTTGTAATTTGGACTGTCTCTCTTTATTAATGGAATTTTTTTTTGGAATAACTGGTTCCTTCCCTGGAATACCTTCTCTTTTTTAACAATTGACTGTGGAAACTGTTTCTTCTCTGGGCTTTACAGCTTGTTACAACTCTGAGCTGAACTTTTTTTTCTCCTGACTGGCTCCAGCAGCCGCACCCAAAAAACGCCATTTTAGTGGCACTGATTATAATAGCTTATCATGGCTTCAAAAAAACAACCAGAGAATTCGGGACTGGAACAAAGAATGACGGCGATGGAGGAAGCATTAAACTCCTTGGTGCTGGAAATTAAAGCGATGAGGAGAGACCAGTGTAGCTTGAACATTTGGAAACACAAAAAAAATTGATGGAGAACACGCAGAAGACCGAGGATCTGGAAGTGGGGTTGGCTGGGGCAAAGGGAGAACTTAAAAATGTCAACACTGAAATTACAGATTTGTCTGGTCATATGTCTAGGATGAATTTTGAAAGAATGTCATATTTTTTAAGATTTCAGAACATTTTGGAGGAAACTGGTGAATGCCTTCCTGATCTCATGAGTACAATTTTAGCAGACTATTTACATAAACCTAAAGAGGAGATCAGGGGGGACATTGACCTAGTCTATAGAATTAATTCAACATATGCCAGGTTAAATGAAGTACCCAGAGAGATACATATTAAATTTGTTAGAAGGTCGACCAGGGAGGGAATTTTGAAGGCGCAGAGAGACAGGCCTTTAATTTACCAACAAAAGGAAGTCGCCATCTTGAAACAGATCCCAAAAAAGATTAGAGAGGTGAGGAGGAAGTATTCCTTCTTATCTAAAAAATTATTTAACCACGGGATTTGGTTTAAGTGGGCGATGCCAGAAGGGATGTTGGTGTTCTGGGATGAAGGAAGAGTAAGGATTAAAACAGTTGTTGAGGCGGAAGCCTTTCTTAAAAAACATTCCTGTATCCTAGGGGAAGATCCAGGGGGCACAGAGGGGGCCACGGCCCCGCCCGCTGGGGGCCAGGAAGGAGAACACGAAGATACAATTGCCAAGAGACTTAGGTCTAAAAAATGACTTTGCTTTTTATTAATACAGTATAACTTTTTATCTGGATGTTTGTACACGATTGCCAGCATAGAATTTAGAATTTATGATGTATGCACTTGTTTTCACCTTGCAGTATTATTGGAAAATGTATTACCAATGTCTTATTATGAAGCCCCAGAGGGGCCAACGACCTCGACGTGAAAGTTCTCAAAATATTTCTGTATTTCACCCTACCCCTACCCTACCTTAAAAAATTTGTAAAAACCAATAAAACTTTTTCAATATAAAAAAAAATGTCATCAAAATACAGGACCACCCCAGGAATGCCTTGGAGCAGTTGCTCCATAAGGCTCTGGAATAGGCCAGGGGCAACACAAACTCCAAATTGCAATCTTTTCCACCTAAAAGCCCCTTTGTGCGTTACAATAGTCTGGGCATTGGCAGAGGCATCATCAACAGGCAGTTGCTGATACTCCTGTGCCATGTCCAATTTTGCAAAAATTTTGCCCTGTCCTAACGAATGCAAAAGATGTACCACTGGTACAGGGTATCGGTTAGCTTGTAAAGCTTTGTTAATGGTTGAACGGTAGTCTGCACAAATTCTTAGTGACCCATTGGCCTTCACAGGGTTGACAATTGGAGTCTCCCACTGTGCATGGTCGACGGGCTCTAGAACACCCTGCACAATTAGTTTGTTTAATTCTGCTTCTACCTTGGCTTTTAACATAAGTGGAGCCCTTCTAGCTTTAAGACGAATAGGTGGTACCCCTGGATCCAAATTAAGGGATATTGGGGTTCCCTGGTAATTACCTAAAGAGCTAGAAAACACATCAGAAAACTCAGAGATGAGATTATCAAAGTCATCAGTCACCATGGAATTGATGCCATCTCTGGTGAGCCCAAGGGGCTGGAACCAGTCAGTTCCCAGGAGGGTGACAAGCGGTTTGGCCACCACTACTAAAGGCAGATGACCTTTGAAGGCATTGTATTCAACTAGGACTGCAGCTAATCCAAGGACTGGAATCATGTTTCCTTGATAGTCCCTCAGCCGATATGAACATCGAGATAGAGAGGTTTTCTTTATAGCAGGGGCTGTCTTCTGCAGGCTGGCCATGGCATGATAGATCTGGTAGAACCTGAGTCAATCTCCAGCATAGAGAACCCTCAATGGTAACTGTGATGAAAAATGTTGACATCTTCCCGGTTTGCTCGGTCGCCGTCTGGACTTCCCAGGTGCCTTGGAAGCTGTCACTGTCCAGCAAAGAGCATTGCAAACGCGACTCAGTCATGGATCTGTTAGATTTTCTCGTAGAGAATTGCTCAGATTGATGCTCAATTTCAGGAAAAATGGCATGGCATACGCTCGCTAAATGCCCTTTATGCCCATAACAATGACAGGTTGCAGTTTTAAAACGACAATTGGAGCGTAAATGCTTGCCACCACAACCCAGGCACCCCTATTTCAGAAATCTGATGGCTCCAGGAGTTGCCTTAGTTTTATACTGCAGATGGGCAATTTCCTCACAGTCCTTAGGCTAAGTGTCATCAGATTCAGTTTGTTAGTGAATTAAAGAGGACAATTGATGACCTGCACCATTCAAACTGTTTTGAATTTGTGTTGTAGATTTCTCTGCCATCTCAGCAGCCTTGGCCTCATCTACAGCAGCTTGCAGTGTTAGTTCAGGTTTAGCTAAAAGTCTGTGTTGTAATTTAATGTCCCTAATGCCACAGACTAATTGCTCTAAGAGAGCTTCATCCAATTCATGGAAATCACAATGGATCTCCTCACACCTGAGGGAAATCATATATTGGCATATAGATTCCCCATCTTTCTGCGTACACTGCCGAAATGCATGGCTGCGTGCTATCTTTGACGGGGCTGGTGAATAGTGATTCTTTAATTTATTAATCAGTATGTCCCACGGTACTGAATTAATAGGTGTGGGGGCTGTAAGTGCTCTGGCCATACTAAACATTTTGGGACCACAAGCACTTAAAAAAGAAGCCCTTCTTTCTATCAATAGGCACCTCAGTGAGATCATGGGCCATTAAAAAACACTCAAAATATTCTAACTATGCCTTCCATGATTCTTTCTCCACACTGAAGGGAGCAAAGTTCGGAATGGTAGACATTGTTGCAATCGTAAAAAGGTCAAACAGTTAGTGGCTAATTGTGAATTCGGCTCAGTTCCTCGTCACCAGTATTTTATTCTCTGTGAAGTAATCACGACTGAGGTGGTTCAATTAACAACTGCTTTATTAACTCTGAACACAACAAGAACAAGTCTTGGTTTGACAGCTATTTATATAGCAGCTGTCAAACCATTTAGCCAATGAAAACTGCCATTCTCCTGCCTGAACGCCCCCCGCGTCAGCTCCAATGAAAACCTGCATCTGGCTTAAGTGACAGTGGCCGGTCGTCACTCGAGTATACAACACTTACCATTTCCTTGCTTATTTCAATTTTTATTTCTAGTCTGTCTTTTATGGGTAGGTTTTTGGTAGGTTGGGCTATAGTTCTTTTTATGTGAAGACTGATGAAAAGAATAAGTGAAGCAACTCTGCTTTCTCTCTACTGCCTGTTACTTCCTTGTCATCTTTTCTCTTCAGTGGACCAATTGTTTCCTTGACTTTTTTCTTGTTCTTCAAACTTTTTTAAAACTATCTTTGACATTTTGTTGCAAATCTTATCTCGTTCTGAACCTCAGCTTTCCTGACCATCTATGCAAATGTGGGCTATCTGTTAGTGTTCTGCCTTAGTTATGTGTCCCTCTTTCCGTTTTATACTTGTTCCTTTTTGTTTGTGGTGGGCGGCAGGCGAGCTCCAAGTGGTGGTGGGCAGGAGAGGATGGCGGCAGTGGGACAAAGAACCGCTTCAAGTCAGCAGGTGGGGTGGCAGCAGTGGGCGAGCTCCAAGTGGCAGTGGGCAAGCTCCAAGAGTTGGCAGGCAGAAGGGAGGTGGCGGCAGGTGAGCTCCAAGCAGCAGCGGGTGGCAGCAGCAAGAGAAAGGTGAGCTCCTAGTGGTGGCGGGCAGTGGAGTCATGGTGGTGGGTGGCAGGTGAGCTCCAGGCAGCAGCAGTACTCCATGAGGGTGGCCCTTGGGGCCCTGGGAAAGTGCACAGCAAGGAGTTGCCACTTTGGGTCTTCCCAGTCCAGAAAACACTGGGGGCAGCAGAAAACCGGTTCTGTGGACGTGGCTTGGTGGGTTGCTGTGAGTGATGTAAAGTTAGCCATACCCACTCAGTCACATGACTCACCAAGCCATGCCCACCAAGCCATGCCCACACAACCGGTAAAGGGGAAAATTGAATTTCACCACTGTGCAGCTTGATGCTTTTTTTTGTGCTCTGAAAAGAAAAACCAGATTCAACATTTCACAAACATGTTTAAAAAGTGACATAGTCCAATATCCAACACATTGAGCTGTTTTCCTTAGCTTAGGTAAGTACTGTCCAGTTTATTCAGATTCATTCCAAATTACTGCACAACCCCAAACCTTAACATTGGCCATGTGGCAAGTTAATGGAAAAACACATGATCTACTTTGGCAACAAACTGCTTGAATGCTAATGTCAGATTATTAAAGAAATGCTTTCAAGCAGCAAAATATGAATGCTAATGATATATGCATAGGAACTGCTCTGTATAACGAGTGCATTTAAAAATAAGGGGACACTTACATACTTTTTTCATGGTCTGCATCACATATAAATGAGGCTCTTACATTGCTTCTTGTGGCCAAGGAATATGTGCCCAAGCAGTCTTTTAGCAGAATTTCTGGAACCATTCATTAGAAATTACTTGTGGAAAGCAAGGTTTTATGTGAAATCTAAAGAATTATAACAATTATAACAAGAAACTTTTTCTTGGAAATAAAATATATTTATCAGTTTATTAATGCTTCAAGTAGCAAAACTACAACTGTTACAATATATTTTAAGACCTTCCTTTATGCACATAATTAAAAAGGTGGTCTTTATACTGATGATCGAAAATGCCGATCTCAGTTGCATTTGCAACCACTGAGTATAAAGAGCATAAAATACACAACCAAAATGACCTGTTTTCCATGTCCTACCATTTGTACAATCTCTGGTTTTACAGCTGTTAATATTTTATAATCATCAATTCCTTTTTAAAGTAAATTCCACCTCTGTGCAAAGCTTTTCTTTTCTATGGAGCCATTTTTGGAAGTCAGAAATAAAGCTGAGCTGCAATAAACCCTAGGCGACAACATCTTTATTCACAGGCCAGTGAGTCAGCATCCTTCCTTGCCCATTCTGTGTCTTCTCTTAATAGAAATAAAGTACGGTATATTGTGCAATATTGACCATAATAGCAACTATTCTTTTATCAAGAGTTTTTCTTTCCTGTGTGATTTTTAGGGAAAACATCAATAAATAGTTTGTGTTTTCTAAATAACTGATATACATTTCAAAGAGTTGTTATTAGATATCCCCTAGGAAGCCCTTGTGTTCAATTTTTTTAAATTCTATAACCTGCAGATGTAAAAGCAGCATCTATTTTGAATTCCCCATGATGGAAGAGAAAGTTGTAAGCTATCTTCCTGTCTTATTGTAGACTTCAGACAGCTTTTTTAAAAAATTGCCCATTTATTCAGTTGGCTTTTTAGTCTGAAAATATGAGATTGAATACAGGGAGTCCTCACTTGCTGACTAATTGTTCAGTGACCATTCAAAGTTGTAATGGTGCTGAAAAATGTAATTTACAATTGGTCTTCAAATTTGCAGCCATTGCAGCATCCCTCCAGTCATGTGATTTTGATTTGAGGGCTTGGCAATCAATGTGCTTTTATGACTGTTACAGTGTCCTGCAGTCATGCAATGGCCATTTATGAATTTCACATCCAACTTTGAATAAAGAAAGTGAACATTTGAGGGAAATAGGCAGTTTAGAAATATGATAGATAGATAGATAGATTATCATAGGGCAACAATTTTTGAATCAAAGTATCTCAAATTGACTTATTAAATAATATATTAAAAAATCCAGGATCTATCACTAAAGATGGACAAGAAACAATGGATTGAAACTAATCAAGGAGAGAACCTACCTAGAACTAAGGAGAAACTTCCTGAGAGTTAGAACAAGTAATCAGTGGAACAACTTGCCTCCAGAAATTGTGGGTGCTCCATCACTGGAGGCTTTTAAGAAGATATTGGACAGCCATTTGGCTGAAATGCTATTGGGTTTCATGTTTGAGCAGGGGATTGGACTAGAAGATCTCCAAGGTCCCTTCTAATTCTGTTGTTCTAGTATTCTGTTATACTCCAGTGAAATTTCAAGGATATTCCTTGAAATAGGTCATAGATTTGTGAACAATAGAGGCAAAAAGACTCACCTCATTAAAGCATTTTTATAAGAATAAATAGGTGTTTAACACATATTATTTATTTAACATATAGGAACAAAATGTTGCTGTAAGGTGTAAGACTATTTGAATATTATCACTATTAGTTTTTACTGTTTAAATTTTAACTCTCTATCAGGAGATCTCTCTTATCAAATGTGGTCAATATGAAAATATTATGTCCTTTAAAAAATTCATGTGTTCTGTCAACATTTTTGAAGGTTTGAGATGTTAATGGCTAAATAGGTTTGTGAAATATAGTACTATTATGCAACATAGGTTCTTAACTATGGTATGAAAGCAGATTGTGGAGAAGGGTATCTTTAAAAAAATCTGAAGCACGATAACAGAATTTGGACTTTTGACTATTACTTTTTGTCTATTACTTTTCTAATATGTTTTTATCTTGGGCCTGCATGACATATACAGTTTAAGTACAGTTGTTGAAATGTCTTTAGAAATGTTCCTGAAATTCACAAACTTGCAAAACTGGGCACGGAGACCATTCTGTCCAGTCCAACGAATCCAGTTTCAGTTAAGTGGCAAAATTCAAAATAAAAATCCCTGCCTAGCCTCATCTTGAACAATATTCAAACTAAATACTTTCAGCTGTTATTTTAAATTTCTAAATTTTCAAAATGGAAATGTTTTTCTTAGGTGGTAAGAGAAAAAATTAAATATAACTAAACGTTTATAACTTGTGCAAATTATAGGGTTGCTATAAAAATATACTATAAAATATTAATAAAAAATGAATGTAGGACGAGAAATACGTGTGGCTCTTTCAAAAAACAACAAAAAACCCAGGTTTCAAGAATTATGCAGAAGTAATTATATTCATCCTTTCTTCTGATTTCCAGTTGGATTATTTAAATTTTCCAATTAAAAAAACTACTTTTTATGAACCTGTAATTCCTTAATTTGGGGTAGAGTTGGGGTGATTGGATGGAGCTGAACATTTACTGGCTGGATGCCCTTCCTGATGCAAAGTGGAGTTTGGAGCAGATATTTTTTCTTTGCATCCTAGGAGAGAAAAATCATGTATTTCTTACCCAGGCTTAGCCCTAATTAAATAATTAGTTTAATTTATGGGAGGCATGGGTCACAAATGTATTTATTATTTTTGGGGATTCAGTGTTTGAGAACCATGTTATAAGTAATAATATCATTTAGTAAACTTAATCTTGAAGAATGTTCCCATCTTCAAAAAAGGGGGGAAAAAACAGACCCAGGAAACTACAGACCCATCATCCTTTCCAGGAAGATACTGGAAAAGATAATTAAAACAGATCTTCCAACATCTAGAAATGAGTAAAGTAATAACCAGCAGTCAGCATGAGCTTGTTAAAAACAGATCATGCCAAACCAATCTTATTTCATTATTCAACATAGTGACTAAATTAATAGACCAGCGAAATACTGTGAACATAATATACTTAGACTTCAGCAAGGCATTTGACAAAGTAGATCACAACCTACTTCTTCGTAAGCTAGAAAAAAGTGGGATAGATAGCGTCACCACCAGATGGATTCGTAACTGGCTGACAAACTGTATTCAACCAATAATCCTTAATGGGTCTATATCAACATGGAAGGAAGGAAGAAGTGGGGTACGACAAGGTTCCGTCTTAGGCTCAGTACTCTTCAATATCTTCATAAATGACTTAGATGAGGGATTAGAAGGGGAACTTACCAAATTTGCAGATAATACTAAACTTACAGGAATAGCTAACACCCTAGAACTGTGATGGTGAACCTATGGTATGCATGCCACAGGTGGCACGCTGAGCCCTTTGTCAGGGCACGCGAGACACTGCCCTGTCAGCTGGCCGGCATGTGTGCGCGTGCTGGGGAGCTTAATTTGTCTTTTTTGGAAGCCATTTTTCACCCTCCCCAGGCTTTATAGGAGCCTGGCAAAAAGAGCCCCCCCTCAGTCCTCCGGATGCTTCATGAGCTTCCCTGAAGCCTCCAGAGCACTCAAAACAATGCTCCGACCAAACCAGAAGTGACCTTCAATTTGCTTGGAGCATCATTTTGAGTGCTCTGGAAGCTTCAGAGACCTTCAGGAGGCTTCCCTGAAGCCTCCAGAGTGCTCAAAACGATGCTCCAAGCAAATTGGAGGTCACTCACTTCAGGGAAGCCTCCTGAAGGTCTCTGAAGCCTCTGGAGTGCTCAAAATGATGCTCCAAGCAAATCGGAGGTCACTTCTGGTTTGGTCGGAGCGTCATTTTGAGCACTCCGGAGGCTTCAGGGAAGCCGCCTGAAGGTTGCTAAAGCCTCCGGAGGGTCTCCGGGGGGGGCTGTTTTTGCCCTCCCCAGGCTCCTATAAAGCCTCTGGAGCCTAGGGAGGGTGAAAAGAGAATGCAAAAAATGGGGGGTCGCGCCTGTAGTGCGCACATGGACACTGGGGGGTGCATTGCATTATGTGTGCAGCATGCCCACAAACAACCCCCCTGCGCTCCCCCCACTTATGGCATGCGAGCCAAAAAAGGTTCGCCATCGCTGCCCTAGAAGATAGGCTCAAGATCCAGTTTGATTTTGACAAACTTGAACACTTGGCCCTATCTAACAAAATGAAATTCAATGTAGACAAAAGTAAGGTCTTCAACTTAGGTAAGAAAAGCCAAAAATACACATATAGACTGGGTGTAACTAGGCTTAATAGCAGTATCTGTGAGGTGGCTCTTGGAGTCTTAGTGGACAACCAGTTAAATATGAGCTAGCAGTGTGCAGTGGCAGCCAAAAAAGCCAATGCATTCCTAAATTACATTACCAGAGGGATAGAATCAAGATCAAGTGAGATACTAATGCCACTCTATAAAACCTTAGTAAGACCACACCTAGAATACTGTATCCAGTTTTGGTCACAAAAAAGATGTTGAGACTCTAGAAAAAGCGCAGAGAAGAGCAACCAGTATGATTAGGGGACTGGAGACTAAAACATATGAAGCACGGTTACAGAAACTGGGCATGGCTAGTCAAGTAAAGAGAAGGACCAGGGGAGTCATGATAGCAGTGTTTCCATATTTGAGAGGCTGTGACAGAGAGGAGGGGTTTAAGCTATTTTCCAAGGCACCCAAAGGCTAGACAAGGAATAATGGATGAAAACTGATCAAGGAGAGATTCAACCTAGAAATAAGGCAAAATTTTCTGACAGTGAGAACCATCAACCAATAGAACAGCTTGCCTTCGGAAGTTGTGGGAGCTTCATCACTGGAGGATTTCAAGAAGAGATTGAACTGTCATTTGTCAGAAATGGTGTAAGGTCTCCTGCTTGGGCAAGGGGTTGAACTAGATGACCTACAAGGTCTCTTCCACTCGTTTAATTTGTGAATAATTTTTTTAACTCTTAATTATGGGAAGAGTAAATGGAAAACATTAGTAAAAGCAACAGATTTGTCAGTTACTTAATAACCAATATCTTAAAACAAGTAATTATACTTTCACTTCAAAACTTCCTCATTAATACTGATAGGAGCAGAAAATGAATGCTCTCTAATTCATCTATTCAGGAGATGGTTTCTATGATCTGGAACATGTGGAAAGTCTATTAAGGCTAGAAGGAAAAAGGAATGTGTTACATACTCAGATTCTTAAAATCTTGTAATGAGCACCTAGGATAATATTGCTGGTATAGTCTTTTCACTCAGATTGTCAAAAAGGGACATGCTAAAAGAGAGGAGATGCAGGTGCACTTGTGCATTATCTAACTCAGTAAGGATTAGATCAATCTTAATCTTACTGATAGTGTAATCATCTAACTGTACAGAATGTTATCTACTCAACCCTGATTCTGTGGCTTCTTATATGCATGAACCTGTTCATTTTAATTTAACATATTGACACCAGAAGGCTACATTGATCAAAGAGACAACAAATAAATGATCCAATTTTGGGAGAATCTTTATGAAGTTTAATGCTTAAAAGCAGCAGATGATAATTTTAATGTTTGGAGTTCTCCATCTTCAGTAAATGGAAAGGAAAGAAGACTTGGAATCCTCATTTTCCTGTTCTTAAATCAGAATAGCAAGCAAACTGGCCTATCTACAGTATATGAGCATATTGTTTTCCTGCAATAATTAGCCCTGTCCTTACTGTGCTGATGAGGAAACAGATGCATTGAGCTGCAAATTACTTTCATCTTTCCTCTGAACAAAAAAGACACAGCATTTAATTGACTCATTTGATCTCTGGCAACTCAAAGCAAGTAACGTGGAAATATTTAAAAGTGGCACTTCACTTTGGAAAAAAGGAAGGGAGACGCCTAATTTTATTTACACATAGTAGATGTGTGTATGTATAGCAGCGACATTTGAAGCCTAGGTTTGAAATCAAGTTCTAGTTACCTTCCACCCAATTTAATAGAGCAAAGTTATGTCTCCTTGGTGTGCTTTTGAGAAGTATTTGGAATCACTATTATTATTGAATAGTTCTCTGTGAGCCATGCAGCATTAACAAGGTTTTAGTCATTAAGCAGAAGCCGACAGTGTGTTGTTCAGGTACAGAAGTAACTCTGATTTTTTTAAACATCTTCTCAAGCTGCTTAGTTTCACTTGTTCCCATTTGAAATCTGTACAGAAATGTTATTTATTTTGATCTTTCAAAGCCAACATTTTTTCCACTGATTACATCAGAATTAAGGCAGGTGAAGCATAGTTGAAATGTACTTGCTTTGCATTTCCATATAACTTACAAAAAGAAATTTGCAGGGGTAAAACAATGGTTGCCTCGACTGCAGTAATTGTACTTTGGAGTTTTGCACATTGTTATTTTGTGTATAGTGTTTTGCTTTAGTATACAGAGGAATCATAATTTTACTTGCATCAAAGTATATTTCATGAAACTGTCCATAGCTTTAAGGCTATTTCAGGCAACATAACTTTGTGAAAACTAATAAATAGGGTCCTATTTTAGTTCACTCTCAATTGCTGACCTTCCTCATTGTGAATCAATTTGATGATTACTTAGGAGTAATCATTTACTTTCCAACTATGCTTAGATATGATGAAACAGGACCTAGATTTATTTTGTATTGCAGTGTAAAGAGGAGTGTAGGAAATTTTTAAATAACTGTTTATTTAAGGCAGGTGGCATGGGATACTAGGAATATTTTTGATAAAATAATTTTTTGACAAATTGAAAATTATATTAACACAATGCAATTATGAGATAATTAAATATTGACTGTGTCTTTAAATAGGATTAAATGTTTGGCTTTTTTCTGATAAGATGTAGCCAGATTATTAGCTATTTTACATCTATTTAATTTGTCCAAGCAGTCATCGGGACCCAAAAATTAGCTTGAAGGCACATACAACCATATCAATACAAAATATACAGGCAATAAATTGCTGCCTTAAAGATCACTCTTCACCATTTTTTCAGGACTAGAAAATTGCTGAAATGTTGATATATACTCCCTGTAAATCAAAGAAAACCATCACCTTACAGTTTTCCAGTTTTTAACCATCTGCCTTTGACCTGATTACCAAATTGGTTCTCAACATCACTTTGCTATCCTATTTTTGGATCTATCTGAGCAGCAGAAACCATTTCAGAATTTTTAAAACAGCCAAAGCAATTAGAAAACCATAGAAAGTCATCAAGTCCAACTTTCTGCTCAGGGATTTACAAAGTCCTCTCTGATTGGTGAATATTCAGTCTCCCTCTGTAAACTTTCAGGGGACAGGTATTACCCCTACCATGGTTCTAGGCAGATTTTTCAATTAATTACGAGGTATTACCATCCTAAAATTACTTTAAAGGTTGGTTCTAGAGGCAAGTTTTCAATTTTATTTTGTTTAATGTTGTTTCAATACAAATTAGAAAAATTGGCCTGAATTCACAGAAAAGAATATAGGCATTGGATAATTTGATATTGTTGTAAAACTACTGTATGTTTAAGCCATATCTGAATAACCATGCATGCTGTACAAGCATTCAAGATAATGTGAATTCTGCTGTCTTTTTCATGAAATATTGCACAGCAGAGAAATTTAAACTTATTGCTGACATGTTCTAAAAGTCTTATTTATTTCATACATTTGTATTTTACCTTATGCATTTGTAATGCCCTGTGGAAGCAAGTGTTGCATCGATTCTTGCTTCTGTAAAAAGCTTTCTCAAAATAAGTTCTCACTGATTTGATAAACCTGAATCTGAGACAGTCTTCTTCACAGCAGATGAAGAAGACTGTCTCAAAACCTTTTTCATTTCCACAGAAAATAGTTAAAAATAAAGTACCACATCAGAAAGCATTATTTATTCCAAAGCATACCAAAGTACATTTACTACAATAAATATGCACAAACAAAAAGAGGTTAAATAGTTGCCTAATAATGTAACAAAACCATGGAGGGGGAAAAACACTGTAAAAAACGATTAGTCTGAATATAATAATTAAGCATTTCAAAACATTGCTCAGAGGATCAGATTTAAGGAACAAGAGCTGAATAGTTATTAGTTTCAGACTTCAAGGGGTTCCTGATATTACCTCATGCATACCTAATCTTTTGAGCATTGCTTCAGCTACACTAAGGAGTCATTTCAGTATTCTGCTGCCTTAGGTGTTGATGGCTGATAGACAAGGATTTATGTGCATGCTACACCACTGGGTCAGAACAGACTTCGGAATTAATTGTTTTTCCACAGATGAGTTTTGAATTTCAATTGCCCATATTTCTCTTCTTCCTTTTTTTCCCTTTCTCAATATTTAGTCAAGGTAACTGAGATTAAATTTACCCATTTCTTTGTGTTTATCGTTGACAGGCCTTAATAAGTTTTTCAGTTCTAAAGCAGACCACATATGGAAATTGTAATAAGATTCCATTTTATTTATTGCATAGTAAAATGTTAATTAACTTGCATTAAGGTTACAGGCATTTACCCATTTATCTGGGATTAATGAATGTTGGAGTAAATATGAAAGAATTGCACTTGAAAATTCCATACTAAATGTATGATTACAACCAGTCAGATTTTGTTTTAGAAGAGTGATGATTATGGCAGTGAAAATGAGGTATTGTTTTCCAATACTGATATTAAATGCTTGTTCATCTTCAAATTTCATTTCCTCTAAACTAATACAACTAGAAGTGATAAATACATTAATGCTTTTTACCACACCAAGTGCGTTATTGTTCTTTCTTTGATCTTTTTAAACCATCAGGCAATTTTGTGACTGGCTAGAGATGGAGGAAGATTTATCATTAATCAGTCTTGATACTGAAGTTTCTTACTAAACTATCCCATGGAACCCACAAAAATATGTACTTATGAGGGCAATACTGACTATTATAAAAAGCATTATTTGATATAATGACTAAAATGAACTTTGATGTCAATACAAGGAAAACTCATATTGTTGGTGCTTTGGCATGTCTAACTTCATTAGATGTTCATTAAATTGCTATTAATTTCTTAGGGTTAAATCTGTACTTCACAATATTTTATTAGAACTCAGTCATTCAATGGTATGTAGCTATTTTTAATGCTAGCATAGTTGTTGGTCTTGAGTTCAAAAAGCTGATTCTCAAAGATTTCCTAATAGGACCTCCCTCCTCTCTCTTCTATGAAGAGACAAGAACAACCTGGCAATACTGCTTTTGTTAAGAAGTCAATATCGGTAAAGCTGTTGGATGTCATATGAAAACATGTCAAATAGCTGTCAGAATGACAAGGATGGAGAGGTCTGCTTGGGCTCCCTTCCTTTCACTCAACAGCAGAAAAGGGTTCCTTACTGGAGCAATACAATTCAGCATCACTGTCAATATTCAAACAATCCAACTCTTCTCAGATTTTGCTAATAAGACTCAAAGACATAGCCTCATATAACTGCTTCTCTCTCTCTCTCTCTCTCTCTCTCTCTCTCTCCCTCCCTCCCTCCCTCCCTCCCTCCCTCCCTCTCTCTCTCTCTCTCTAGATGTTGCCTTCTTAAACCTTTTTCTTTGGGCCATAATCATCCACAACCAATATGAATTGGGCATTCTTTGCTAGTGCATTTTTTTGAATCCCACCACTGAGAATACCTTTCTACTTTAGATGAGTTCAATTTGCCAGGATCAGATGATTTATATCCCAGGGATCTTTCAGAGCTCCTGAAGCACAGGGGAAGTGCCAGAGGGACCTGGAAAAGAACTCACATCACACATATGTTAGAAGTATCAAGGCTTTTCTGGTTGAAAAGATTAACCAGTGACATCAGCATTGCCCAGGCAATTCACAATTATGTGTTCCTTTCATGTCCCTGTTAATGTGCCCACCAAATTGGTACTTATTTATCTACTAGCATTTACATGCTTTCATGGGATGTGGCGGCTCAGTGGCTGAGACACTGAGCTTCTCGATCAGAAAGATGAACAGTTCGGCAGTTTGAATCCCTAGCATCACGTAATGGAGTGAGCTTTCATTACTTATCTCAGCTTCTGCCAACCTAGCAGTTCGAAAGCATGTAAAAATGCAAGTAGAGAAATAGGAAACACCTGTGGTGGAAAAAGGTTACAGCGCTCCGTCCGCATTTGGCATTTAGTCATGCCAGCCACATGGCCATGGAGACGTCTTTGGATAGCACTAGCTCTTCAGCTTTGAAATGAAGATGAGCACCGCCCCCTAAAGTCGGGAATGATTAGCACATATGTACGAGGGGAACATTACCTTTACCTTTACCTTACATGATTTCAAAATGTTTAGATGGGAAGGAGCTGGAGCAAATGACGGGAACTCACCCTGTCACTTCGTCTACACTTTATATACTCTTCTCTCTACTGTTTATATACTCTTCTCTCCAACTTACATTTTCATAGAATTAGGTTTTTGCTTCATTGGAGAATTTGAAGGGAAGCATGACTCAAATAAATAATAAATTTGTCAGTACTGCTTTAAGCATCTATCGTCTGCCTGCTTGCCTCCATCTATCCATCCATCTACTATATCTCTGGGAATTCCATCAAACAAACTGCAGCATGACATAGGACCTGGCCCTCAAGCAGATTGGCAATTTTTGAACAATAGCAATAGCACTTAGACTTATATACAGTTGTACAGTGCTTTATAGCCCTCTCTAAGTGGCTTACAGTGTTAGCATATTGCCCCCAACAACCTGGGTCCTCATTTTATCAACCTTGGTAAAGTTGAGTCAACTTGGTTGAGTCAACCTTGAATCGGTGAGATTTGAACTGTTGAATTGCTGGCAGCTGGCAGTCAACAAATGTCATCCACAGTAGTACATTGTAACCACTGCACCACCACGGCTCTACAATCATAGTATCTTCCATCCATAAAGAAAAAAAATGTGTTGTTAAATGAAAAAGTAGAAGATTGTTTCAATAGTAGGTGTGGGAGAGTTGTGTTACTTCTTAGAGTTTGAAACTAGCTTAAATCTTTTTCATGTGGTGAACATTTTATAATCTCTTTGTTGCCTTCTTGTGCTTGCCTGAATTTTTGCAACCTAGAAAGTTGCCATCTAGTCTTCATACCTTTTCTTTCTATGCTTTCTCAACTATTTCTTAAATAGATAACAATGGATCATTCTATTTCAGCAGAGGTAACATAAGTTGCTATCCATAGTTTTGTTGCTAAATAAGAATGACTGAGAAAACAGCATACTGTATAAACTAGTTGACTAATGAGCATGGGTATTATATCCTCCATTGAATATATTTTGGTAAAGTTGCAGGCTATTTGTTTACTCACTTTCTTTGAGTTTGATATCTATTCATTTTAATTAACAGCTTAGCAAGAAAGCTTTGCATAAAAAAGAGTTCTTTTTTTTCACTCTTGTTATTTGGTCCTGTTAAAGTTTCTAATTCTCACAGGTTCAGTTCCAGGTCACTTAACTCCTTATTTACATGCCACTTCAATTGGATTAAAGCAGCAACAAAAACTATATACAACAGTTCAATCAAAAGGTTGCTATTCCTTCTTTTTTGTATATAAATTTTGTTAAGAATTGTAATAATAAAATGTAATACAAACTAAACTTAAAAGTAGAAAAGCAAAGCACTAAAAGTGCAAGGAAAAGGAAAAGAAAAAAAGAGAAGAAAGTGAAAAGTAAGAATAAAGAAATGATTTCTACCTTCATGACAACAAATATAAACAAATTTAAAACTCTCCAAACTCTATAAACTTTCATTTGTCTCTTACTCTCATTCCCATCTCTTATCTATAAATAAATCCCTAAAACATTATCTTTTTAGTCATGGTGTGAGAAGGAAGTTCCAAAATGATAGCCAGAAGTAACAATATAAACCTTTGATCAAACTACCAGCTTTATATTTTTCCTTTTATTTCTAACAGGCTTAATCTTTCATTCATTCAGATATTGTTGTAGGATTGGATTTCTCCTCATCTCTTTTTTGTCCCAATGCACAGAGTCTTTCAAGGCCTTAGGAAGACTCTTTTGTAAAGAGTGGGAAGTAGGAAAAAATTAAGCGGGTCACTCTCTTGGTTTAAATTTTAAAGCCTCGGTCAATTTGTTTTATAGAGCCAATGAAACATCTTTTTTCTAAATCATTCATTTTACCTTTATTTTTTTTTAATTAACATAGCTATCAGATTTGTTAATATTTATGCTCATTTAACTGCACCAGAATTTCTTATCAGGCTAATAGAATGAAATATCAGAATGAATTATTTAATGTAGTGCAGTTTTATGTAATCAGTTTGTATTGGATTACACTGTCTCAGGAATCTCCAACCTTTTGGGGCTCATTGAACTTATTTGGAACTAGCTGTACCCAGCTTCGTTTTGCTATGGCCCAGTGTGGTTAAATGGTCAACCAATCTGTGTGTACATCTACACCTGCACACACAAACACGTACATACAACCACCGCATAACCCCTACCTACCTATCTACTGTATTTCTCCCTCTCTCCTTCTACTGACCTACCTACTGTATTTCTCCCTCCCTCCCTCCCTCCCTCCCTCCCCCCCTCTCTCTCTCCACCTACCTACCTACCTACCTACCTACCTACCTACCTACCTACCTACCTACTGTATTTACAATAATACAATAGCAGAGTTGGAAGGGACCTTGGCGGTCATCTAGACAAACTCCCTGCCTAGTCAGGAAGCCCTATACCATTTCTCCCCCCCCTCTCTCTATCCCTCTGCCTGCCTACCTACCTACCTACCTACCTACCTACCTACCTACCTACCTACCTACCTACCTACCTACTGTATTTCTCCCTCTCTCTCTCTATCCCTCTACCTACCTACCTACCTACCTACCTACCTACCTACCTACCTACCTACCTACCTACCGTATTTCTCCCTCTCTCTTTATCCACCTACCTACCTACTGTATTTCTCCCTCTCTCTTTATCTACCTACCTACCTACCTATCTATCTACCTACTGAATTTCTCCCTCTCTCTATCCCTGTACCTACCTACCTACTGTATTTCTCCCTCTCTCTCTCTATCCCTCTACTTTACCTCTGGGCCCCTACAGCTAGGGGCAAGCGTCCTGGAGGAGGAGGATGGTGGCGGCGAGAATGGTTGCTGAGGAGGCATGGGGCGGCGTTATCGTTGGTGGTGTCGGCGGTTGCTGAGGAGGTGACCATTGTACCGATGACGGAGAAGTGCAGTGGATGGGCGCTGGCGCAGACCGCTCCATGTGCATGTGATGTGGGAGAAGAAGCGGCTGGGTGGGAGGGCCACAACAGGGAGGGGGGCAAGTGAGCGAGTGAGGGAAACATGCAGAAGGGCCGCACTCCGTATTTACATTTCCATGGCGTGTACCTGGCACAGGTGTGACATCTACATAAACTATATATATCATTGGTGCCATATTTTGAAGGATCGTTGTGTGAAAATTTGAAAGTGCTCGGTGCAGTACTTTCAGAGATTACGGGTTTTGAACAAACTCATAATTACATTTTTATATAGATATAGATAGATTGTAAATATTGTAGAAATTTTCACAGAAGAACCTGCTGGTGGAGATTGCCTATTAACAAGATGGCTGCCAAATTAAATAATTAATTGCAGGGATACTACTTTCTTATTACTTTGCACTCTCTTTGCAGGGTACTTCTCTCTATTTATTAGTTTTGTTAATTTTCTTGGCAAGAAATGAGCTACATTTACATTTCAGACACAAAGACAAGTAAGTACACATAATACATATGTACATATACTATAGATGTATTTGAGGTCCAATGGAATTTTTCAAAAAAGAAAGGTAGGATATAAGCATAATGAATGAATAAATAAATGTAATTAGTTTTCCTTTGCAACAAGCAAAGGTTTTAATTAAAACAATCTTTTTTAAAGACATAAAATAATTGAGTGGAACTTTGCAGGCATTAAGAAAGGTATCTTTGACATTCCAGTCAAAGTGGAACCCACTCTTTTCTGTTTCAGTTTATCAAAGATCTTTCTCTGCCTCTCTCTGTCTCTCTCTCACAAGGTTTTTCATCAGAAAAACAAACTGAGTTTATTATTTAATTAGGATTTTGGATTAGAAGTTTAAGGAGATTATTTTAATAAATATTTTGGGAATACACTGTAAAACTATGCTGATAAGAAAGTCCTATCTAATCTAACCTGTTGTTCCTCTGCTGGCTGACAAGATGCCTATATGGGAATCCTGCAAATGGGAGAAGCTATTTGAAGCAATTTAGTTCCAGGTAATGTATTTTCCCACCTACCATCAATTTACTACCATCTTCAGCTCTTTTTGTTTAGATTAGAAACAACAAATTTGCATGCCATAGCTGATATAGATTATCATAATATTTAGTAATTATTTAACTGAAGGCACAATATTACAGTTTGTTAGTTTAGCTTTTGTTAAAACTCTTATTACATAATTTAGTGGAAAGAAAATAAAGAGCAGATGGCAATACGCAACATTGCTTTCTGGAATCATGGGTTGTTGAATCTAGTAGTGCTATACAAAACACTTGGCTTCTTTGCAGAAATCCTATTTTCATCCATGTGCAAATTTTAATTCAGCTTGCATAAAACTTAATCAAGCAGTAGCACAAAGAGAAATGGAAGAGAATTCTGTCAAGGGATGACAATTTTCATCCAAATGCTTTCCAACACAGAAAAGAACTCCCAGGTTCTACCTGGAACACTTGCCATTTAAAAAAAACTTTTGGTTTTTTTTTTACATAAACATGTGGAAAACATGTTAAAGTTTAGACTATATATCCTTTAATTAAAAAAATCCTGCATGGTATAACTTACACAACTATTGTAAAATCTTGAAAGAATAACCTTTTCAATCCAAAAGCATATAGGCTATTTGAAAGAAGGGTTTATAGAAACATATATCTAAGGATTTCACAATCACAGATATATAGTATCTTTTCCTACTTCCCAATGCCAAAAAAAAACTTTGTTCTTTCTTGTTCTTCTGTTTGACTCCTATCAATACTCTTGTCAATTTTCTTTGACTATTATGAATAGTATCACAAAATTACCAATTTGCTGTGTGTGTGTGTGTGTGTGTGTGTGTGTGTGTGTGTGTGTGTGTTTTCAGCTTCATCTATTTGTACCATATACCTGAAATGAAAAAGAGTTCAAAATTTAAATTTAGATGGAGCATACATACCTCCTGATCCTTTAAGGAATTGATATTCTAAAAATTGAACACCAAGTTCAACATCTTAGCTCTGATCTTTTTAGCTTCAGATTTGACCTCATATTTTGTTACAGTTATCAACGCCCTTCTCCCAAGTAAGTACAATATGTTGATAAAGTACAATGCTATTTATGTACAGCCAGTCATTTTGTTTGCTCCATAGTATATCTGGAGAACAATAATTAGGCAAAGGCATAATTCCATTATAATTAATGCTGGATAATCGTTATCCTCACCTTACTCTATGTGATTGATTTTGCTGAGCTTTTTTTTTAATGGTTATCTTTGAAAGTTTTGTATATTTAAAAAAAAATTCCAGGATAGCATAAGCAGATTTCTAGTAGGTCACCTTGGATTTTGCCCTTTCAAGAGGTTTCCCCAGTTTTCGTGGACAGGACACCTCCCCTTCTGACACAAGATTTTTTAGAATCTTACTTTTTCTCCCCTCCTCCCAATTATCTAGCAGAAATAAAATTAAAAATGTAAATTTCCATTATATATTTATTTTTTTATTTTTTATTTTATTCGATTTATATCCCGCCCTTCTCCAAACGGACCCAGGGCGGCGCACAGGAAAATTAAAATAATATAGAAAACAATACAAAAATATAAAATTTTAAAAGCTTATTAAATATGAAATCCTGTGCTAAAAACCAATTAAGACCCCCCCATTTTAAAACTATCTAAACTAGTCAACAGCGGAGGCTATGCAAGGTCGGCTTGATGAAACAAATGTGTTTTTAAACACTGGCAGAAGAGGCTGAGGTCTGTAATGATACGGAGTTCAGGGGGCAGGTCGTTCCACAGGGCAGGGCCCGCCACAGAGAAGGCCCTTCCCCTGGGTGTCGCCAGTCGGCATTGTCCGGCCGACGGCACCCTGAGAAGGCCCTCTCTGTGGGAGCGAATCGGCCGTAGGGATGTATGGGGCAGGAGACGGTCTCGCATGTAACTAGGTCCCGAGCCATGGAGCGCTTTGAAGATGGTCGTCAGGACCTTGAAGCGCACCCAAAAGACCACAGGAAGCCAGTGCAGCTGGCGCAGGATAGGTGTTATATGGGAGCATCTAGGGGCTCCCGTAATCACCCGCGCGGCTGCGTTCTGCACTAACTGTAGCTTTCGAGTGCACCTCAAGGGAAGCCCCATGTAGAGAGCATTACAGTAATCGAGTCGGGACGTCACGAGGGCCTGAGTGACTGTGCGAAGGGCAGCCCAGTCCAGTAAGGGGCGCAATTGGCGCATCAGGCGAACCTGATGAAACGCCCCCCTGGCCACGGTCGCCACATGGTCTTCCATGGACAGCCGGGAATCCAGGAGGACACCCAAATTGCGCGCCCTCTCCACGGGGGCCGGTGTTTCGCCCCCAATGGCCAGAGATGGAGTAATCTGGCTGAACCGGGGTGCCGGTAACCACAGCCACTCAGTCTTGGACGGGTTGAGCTTGAGTTTGTTACTACCCATCCAGATCCGTACGGCTTCCAAGCACCGGGACATCACCTCAACGGCATCGTTGGGGTGGTCTGGGGTGGATATGTACAACTGAGTATCATCAGCGTACAGATGATATCCCACCCCAAAACCACGGATGATCTCACCCAGCGGCTTCATATATGTGTTGAATAGGAGGGGCGAGAGGACCGACCCCTGAGGAACCCCGCAAACGAGAGGCCTCGAGGCCGACCTCTGCCCCCCTGCCAACACATATTGCGACTGACCAGAGAGGTAGGACGAGAACCACCGCAAAACGGTGCCTCCCAGGAAGGGTTCAATTTAAATTTAAACTTGGAGATTGTGATTCTTCTAATCTTTATAGGACAGCAGAGGTGGGATTCCCTTCCCTACCCTACCAGTTCACAAATATGAGTGCACTTTTGCCATGCCCATAAAAGTGCTACTTTATCTCAACTTTAAATTTATTTATTTTTATTTTATTCGATTTATATCCCGCCCTTCTCCAAACAGACCCAGGGCGGCATGAATAAAGTAGATCTTTTCCATTTAAGCCAGCAATAATGTACAAAGGGGGGGGGGGTACAAAAGCTAATATGCTTTACTGACTAGAATACCATCAGCATGCCCAGTGACATGTGATTAGTATGAAGAAGCTAGCCACTTACTGACTACTTCCAATTGGTGCAAGCATAATCCTTTCCTGTTTTATAGCTACAGTATAATTGCTATATGTTTTTTGGCTGGCAGTCAGCAGTTGCAAGATCAACTATATGCAGAGTGAAAACATACAAGTGCCTAGTTATTTATAATTTGAAGCCTTTGCGATTCTTCTGGCAATGATTGAGACTGAGGGCCAAGTAAAACAAAGCACACATGTTCTGTGTGCATGCACAGTTGACTGTTAATAGTTTTGCAGAACATGCTGGCAATGGCAGAAGGCACTGGAGAACCATTTGGGGGCGTGGCCAGCCTGGTCGCTGCTGGTTCTGTGACCCAGGATAAATCACCACTACCAGTTCAGCCTCTGGTCACAGGATAACCAAAGTGTCCAGTGCACAGATTGCAAGACACAAAACAGGCACACAGCAGAAATTGCAAAGGAACCCAAGAATGACTAGGGGACTTTTTTTTTTTAATATGGCTAGGCTGGGTCTGTCTCCCAGATATTGGCAAATGAAAATACTAGGTAAGCACAATGAAAAAGTATGGAAAGCTATTGATTATTTTGAAGGCATCAGAAATTTTTGGAATGGGGAAAATATTTATAAGCTTTCAAAGCTTAGTCTGGAGCTCTTGAGTTAGAATGCAGTTAACAATGGCTCATGGTAAGAAACTAGACTATTTGGTGGATGATTTGGAGCTTTTGATTTGATTTGTATTCAAAAGATTTAAATTCTTGTTGATATACGGCGAATCATATTATTTAGATGATAACTGAAATTCAGAAAACTTTGCATTGTTAAGATTTGAAGTGCTAAGTTGGGTGAATGGAAGAGACAGACTAGGTCTTGGCAGCAACAGCTCTTTATTAGCACAGATCAACTATGTACAAACAGTGAAGGTTCTGTCTGACAGCAGCCCTTTTATAGGGGGCTGTCAGACTGTCAGCCAATCAGATTAAACCTCTATTGCCGCCTGAACAGAGGACCTTGGTGGAAACCATTATAACTGTTACAGGGATGTAACATAAAGGTAACCATAGTCTTCTTTATTGGGGGTATTAAAATATTATAGAACTCTGGCTTGGTTTATAAATTAATTCAACAGGATTTGGAGGGAAATATTATGGTGGTTTCAGGATTTCTTAATTAGGACATCATTACTAGTTTGAGAGAGCAATACAATAAGTGAATCATAACCAGCAGTCAATGGAAACTCCTTGGGACTGTCCATTCTTTTAATACGAGGATAAGTGATTAGCTTTCAGTTTTATTATTACAATGACAATAAAGATTATTATTATTATTATTATTATTATTATTATTATTATTATTATTATTATTATTATTATTATTACTATTATTACTATTATTACTATTATTACTATTATTATTATTATTATTATTATTATTATTATTATTATTATTATTATTATTATTACATAGATGTAGAAGTCAGTCTATATATGCAGATAATTGTCCTCTATTGGCTGCTGAACACCCAGATGCCAGGTTTTGACTTTCCTCACCAGCATTGGTCAACTCGGAACAGGATCTGTACCCAATATGGTGTCTGTCAAGTATTATTGTTTAAGTGGGGTCTTGTCTATGTCCCTCAGTGTGACTGTGGTGCTTCTTGACAAAATATCCACCGCATTGTGTCTGAATATCCATCAAGAGCTCACACTGGCTTAAAGCCTGATTTTTTTTTTAAAGATATTTTTATTTTATTTTCGATTTTCAAAGTAAATAACAACATATATACTGTTACATAGCCAACATCATATTGTATTATTAAATGTTTACATCATTTCATTTTACCATCATTTCATTTTACCATCAACTCCCAGAAAACTCCCAGAGGGCTCTTCTGCTCTCCATACACAATATTTGTGCCTTATCCATCATTTTCTTTCCCCTCTCTCCTCCTCCTCCCTACCTCCTTTCTTCCCTCTGACGCCCTTCCCTTCTCTACTTCCCCTTCCTCTCTCCTTCTCCTCTCTCCCCTTTCCACTCCTCCTTTCTCTCCTCCTCTTCCCCCTCTTTGCCCTCTCTCCTTTCTCTCTCTTCTTCCATTACCTCTCTCCTCTACTCCACACTCTTCATCTCATTTACTTGGTGTATTTTGGCCTCTGAGCCAGCTCTATTTTGTGTTGATGATATTTATAATTTCAGATTCAAGGTTTATCGCTTAATTTTCATATCGATTATTACAATTCTTATATCTCAATCCCGAATCTTGCTAGTTGTTTTAATACCCTTTTAAGTAAAGCCTAATTGTATAATGACGTTCTATTTATAAAACCAAACAAAAAAGAACCAAAAACAGTATAGATAAATTTAAATAAATTTAAATATAAGAAGACCTAATCGGGTATCCATAAATTCTGTGCCTTCCAGGAATAGTTATTATTCATGGGTAGTCTCATTTTATTAATTTTAAATTTAACAATTTATCCTGTGATTCAATATCAATATCCACAAGTCTTATCAAGTATTCTAGCCTCAATCTATTTTTTCTTTAATAATATCTTTAAATTCTATTTACTATTAATATCCCTTATTTAATCCCCTCATATCTCTATAGATTCCATATAATTATCTAAAATTTTATGTAACTGTTAATTGATTGATCATTTACCAAGAGTAATAATATTCTATAACCATCTTAATCACATAATTCCCCATCTATAGATAAGCAAATATATATCATTCACTAACACATAATCTTTCTATAACCATCTAAATAGTATAGTTCCCCATCGATAGATAAACTAATATATATCATTATCAAAAACATAATTTTGCATAAGCATCTATAGTTATTACTAACAATCAATTAATTAATAATCCTTGATAGTAATTTAAACCCAGCCTAATTATTACTCATCAAGGGATAAAAGTTCCTCTTTTCAACTGTTGTCTCTCCAAAGATGAATTAAATTTGCCTCTTTTAAAGTCCACATTCTCCATCGGCTTTTTTTCCTCTTCCCAAGTTCTTTATAAACTTCCATTGGCACATTGTGATCCTGTATAGCTGTACAATCATAGTGCTGACCGATTCTTTTCCTCAAATTTGATTTATTTTCAAATATCAAGTCTATCTCTGATGTGATTTCCTCTGTCTTTTGTTCTCTTTTTCCTTCCTTTTGCCAGTCAGTTGAGATTCTGATGGGGTCTTGATATTATCTCCTCTCCTGGATCTTCTCTCTCGTCCTCAGTTAAATCCAGTCCACAAACAGCCTCGTTTCCCTTTTCTTCTTTAATTTCTCTAATCTGTTTAATTTCTTCACTTGGTGTAATGTCGAGTATTACATGAAATTTTTTCAATTCCCTCAAGATTTCAGCCAAAAGCTCCTGATTTTCTGCAGTGTATATATCTATGCGCGTAGACATTTTGGCGAATCCGCAAACTAGGAAAAAGTAACTCCAATTACCTTGTTAACAGTTAGCTTATCTCTGTTAGTTTGTTTCTACACAATATTTCCAGTAAATCTGTTCATATATGTCCGTCCACTGTTTTTCCAAGAGCGATACGATGTAGGAAATAGTTTAAATAATTTCAAAGTGTTTCAGTCCTTTTTGTTGGAAGGAGAACAGAGACAAAAAAAGATAAGATATGGTTCTTATTTAAGTTTAAAAATGCGCAATAGAGCGTCCAAATAATTATAGGATTGTGGAAGTGCTCCAAGTTTCAAAGTTTTGAGTGAAATAAATCAAAAAGACAGAAAAAAAAAGAATTAAAAAAGTCAGTCATAATCCAATCCCTTTCAGCGCAAACGTAAGTGGCTATTTCTTTGTTATCAGTTCAGTCGGCCATTTCAAAACATTCTGTGAACCAGAGGAATCTCACACTTCAATTTAAGTTCGCAGCTTATTTTTAAATTCAAAGTTTTGGTAAAAAAAAAAGGTTTCTTAGCAGAGTGTTTCAGAAACAAACAAAAAAAAACCTTCCCGATGTTTTCCAGCAGATCCTTTCCTTTCTTATTCCAGAGATTCTCCTTTGCCTTTGGTCCACCCTCCAGAAAAGGGGGGGATGCGATTCGTCTCCCTTCAGAGATTTTGCTTCGTGTCGGGCAGGGATCTTGCATGGTCCCTGCACCCAGCGAAGATTTATCTCCTAATCACCACCTCTCCAGGGAGGCTTAGATTCCCTATGGAATCACGGGGGAGGCGAATTCCAGCCGGGTCCCTGCAGTTTAGGGAGCCCGGTTGTGTCGGCTCGGGAGGCTCCGCCTTCTTCAAAGCCTGATTTTTTTTAACATAGACCACCCTGTTCTTGAATAGCTGGATGGACTGGATGTTAAAATTTGAACTACTATGTCCATGTATTTGCCATATGGTAAAAAAAAAAAGTCCTCTATGAGCTATGAGTAAAAGAAAAGAAACAAACCTCAGAGAAAACTGGTGAAAAAAAACTTTAGTTAAATGGGGAAATTTATTCACTGTTTGCTATCCTTGACTGAGACAATGAGTACGTTGTGTTTACACCAGTGGTGGGTTCCTACTGATTTGGTTCAGTTTGGCCAAACCGATAGTAGTATGGCATCCTGGATCGCTGCAACTGGCAGCGACCCCGGCCTCCCATGCCTCCAAACAGGTTTTCCAGCCGGTGCCATTGGCACTGCAATCTTGTTTTTCAGTTCTGCGCATGCACAGAACAATTTTAATTGTTTGGCACACACACAAAACACACACAAGCAAACCAGCAGTAGTGCCTGCCGAACCCACTTCTGGTTTACACTTATATAGAGAAGGTTCCCAGGGCCATTAAATCTGAATTTTTAAAATAAGTAGGTCAAATTGGCATCCATCTTTCTATTTGGGGGTTTGCTTGTTTTTGTGTTTGTTTTTTGGTTCAAAGTGTTTGGTTAATAGATATAAATCTCATGTGAAACAGTCCTTCCTATATCAAGTAATACTTTGGGGTCTGATAAGGAAATATTTAATAGGTCTGTGATGGAATATGTATCTATGCATATGCACAAAGGAAATGAAGATATCAAAAGGAGAAACTTTAGTAGTCAATTTGTCCAGTACAAATTTGAAAATAACTCTTACATTTTAGATACTAAGATGCAGATCTTCCCTGTGTGCGAATAAATATAAATCTGTCTTGGTTAGGGTGAGTAACTGATCAGATAATCAATCCACAAGGAAAAGAAAATGCCAACAAGATGTTCCAGGCACAATATAAGAAGGCGCTGGTCTGCTACACATTCTTTTTTAAACTTGCTTTTAAAGATAATAAAGAGTCACTCGGTCACTCTACCTATGGGACAAATACCCCCCCCCCCCGGTGTGTGTGTAAGAGAGAGAGAGAGAGAGAGAGAGAGAGAGAGAGAGACAGACAGACAGACAGACAGACAGACAGACAGACAGACAGACAGACAGACAGACAGACAGACAGACAGACATGTTGATTCTGTGATTCTATGTGCCTGTCTAGCAAGGGCATTTACCATGAATATCAGCTTTCAGCCTGGCATTTACAACACCTTCACTTTGATGTACAATCCCTATGTAATGGTATATACGAAGATAAGGCTGTAGAAGTGGTAACTCATACCTTCAATACACAAGTAAATATATCATAAATGTATCATATCACCCGGAGTATTTCCTCCATTTCTGCTAGCATGCTTTAGCACTTTCTAAACTGCATTTGCTTGCTTGCTCTACCTACCTACCTAGACTAAGGAAAGTAATAATAAATAATAGAGATTGCTGAAAGTCTTGCATTTTCTTACTTAATCACCAAATCAATGTTTAACTTCATCTTTTTATTGATGTAATTAGGTAGTTCTAAGCTCCATTTCTTAATATTCCAGAATTTGTTGTCTTTCTTTTAGTTGTATTTCTTGTAGTTCTTCCTGAGTCAACGCACGAAGTTCAGACTACTCTAACAGCTGTTGATACATTTCTACAGAGGAATTATTGAGTCTATCATTTATACTTCTATAACTATCTTGTTTGGTACAGCAACCAAACAGGTCAGGTATAGACACCAATATATAGTTAGGACTGTAGAAAGAACAATTGCAATCAGCCTGCCTTCCATAGAAGACCTGTGTATTGCACAGGTAAGAAGCAGGGCTGAGAAAATATCTACAGAGCCCTCAAATCCTGTTTCAGCTATTAAACTGTATCAACTCCTCCCTTGGGATGCCACGATTGACATTATATGCCAAAACAACTAGACACAGAGACAGTTGTTTATTTCACTTGTGCTATCATTCTGCTGAACATCTAATTCTCACAGTACTGTCTAATATTTATATATGTATTGACCCATGTAATATAGCTGTAGTATTATTATCCTTATTATCATCTTTGCTACCTCCTCTTATTGTTATTATTATTATTGTTGTTGTTGTTGTTGTTGTCGTCATCATCATCATCACCTTCAGGCTAGGTTTGGAATTTTTGTCTACCTATTGAGTCCTTACCAAGGATCTGGGATAGGCAGATGTGAATGTTTGATAGTGTTACAGATATTGTTGCAGGATGGAAGCTGTTCTGAGTAAAGCCACCTTTTGCAATTGACTGATGGCAAATTTGTCAATGCCAATGGTGTCAAAGTGGTGCTACAGTTGTTTTGGAATTGCACCTAAGGCATCTATTACTATTGCTACTACCCTTAGTTACCTTTGCCACAGTTGTTCTATTTCTAGTTGTACATTTTTGTATTTTGTTATCTTCTCCCGTTCTTTCTTTTCTATTTTACTGTCTTCAGATATTGCCACTTCCACTGTTCATACTTTTTTTGTCTTTTGTCTTTATCAACAGTTAAGTTTGGGGTGTTGTGGCAAGTGCCTATCCATTTGAATTCTAAAGGCCCAGAGCAATTTAACTTTTCATTTTCTATGACTTTCTCTTTTTTATGGTCCCACCAGTTCTTGCTTGTAGGCAAATGATATTTCTTGCAGATCTTCCAATGCACCATTGTTGCTACTTTGCATTGCTGCTACTTGTAGCCAGTCTTTGCAGTCTTCTTGGAGCAGTTTATCAGATGGTCTGCTTTTTCTTCAGCTTCTTTGCATAGACGGCATTTCCTGTCTGTTGCTGTATTCTCAATTCTGGCTTTGTATGCATTTGTCCTTAAGACTTGGTCTTGTGCAGCCAGAATTAGTTCCTCGGTCATCATCATCATCCATCATCAACCACCACTGAGTAAGGTGGGTTTTTTTTGCAAAGTCAAAATATTTAGGTCTGATAAGCTCAAAATTTCCATGTATCTAGGCAACCCTTTGGGTATTGCTTCAAGGGCTCCTATTACTATTGGTATAACCATTGATTTCTTCCTCCAACGCAGATTGCAGTATTTCATTATTTTTTCTACCCTGTTTCCCCCCAAATAAGACCTCCCTGGATAATAAGCTCATTCAGGCTTTTGAGTGCATGCACTAAAGTAAGCCCTCCCATGAAAATAAGCTCTCCCCAAAAATACTGCAACACAGCAGCAGCCATGGGGTGACCACGCTCGCCACCTCCTGCACCTCAAAAATAATAAGATCTCCTTGAAAATAAGGCCAAGTGCTTATTTGGGGGGGGGGGTTTCAAAAGAAAATAAGATCCTGTCTTATTTTTGGGAAAACATGGTAGTTTCTCTTCAATTCAGACATCACCTGGTATTGCAATATGAATTAACCAGACTTTTCTTTTCTTTTTCCACAATAGTGATGTCAGGCACGTTGTGGGCCAGATGTCTGCCTGTTTGGATTTGAAAGTCCAACAAGATCTGTTTTTAGGAATTTTTTTAATTTTAATTAAACAAAAACACAAAAAAGAATCATCCTTCATTACATCTAGAAAGTGTGTCAATTGGTTACAGATAACTTTTGTGCATTTCTTCCACAGTCATTACTTACAGTTCGTATTAGATTATGAGTTTTAAATAAAAAATCTTTATATATCTTACTATCAACATACCTTTTGCCTAAAATAATTCATATTTAGAAACACAACCACATAATGGCATTTCATTAGCTATTTCAAAAATCCTCCAATAACATTACATCTTTATAACATGTTCTAAATAGGAGTTAATTAATAAGGTTTCTAAGTGTTTTTTCCAAATCGCCGTTTAGAATTTGTATTCAAATTTATTTTACCAAAACCAGTGCATATATATATTATTAAATTATATCCATTATCATTTCATTATTATTGTTATAATTGGCTATTTGTCAACAAAAAATCATTTACTATTTATATCCAACTTCCTCTTATCAAACCCAATAACATTACACCTTTATGACAAGTTCTGAATAAGAATTAATAAATAAGATTTCTAGGTCTTTTTTCCAAATTGCTGATTACAATTTGTGTCCAAATTTCTTTTACTAAACCAGTACACACACACACACACACACACACACACACACACACATAATTAAACTATATCCATTGTCATTTCATTATTATTGTTATAATTAATTATTTGTTAACAAAAAAATCTTACTATTTATATCCAACTTCCTCTCATCAAACCAACACGTTTTCTACCTTGTTGCCATTATCAATTATTTATTTAACATAACAATCTAAAAATTACTAAATTACTGCTTATTAAGTACAAAAATTAACTAATTAGAGATTTAATTTAGCTTAAAAGAGATTTTTTGGAGGGCAGTCTTTCTTAAAATAAAATAAAAATCCTCACCAAATGGACACACTTTCTCTTTTCACTTTCCTTTCATGCCAGAGCCGTCCCAACTTCATCAGCCTAGGCTGCCTGTTTGCCGTTGGCTAGAAGATCTTCCCTTGGATCAATCAGGGACTTTGCGGTGTCCCTGAGATCAGCAAGTCTTTATGTTCCTCTTCACCATCTCTGCGGGACGGTTTAGGTCCGATTGGACTGTCCAGTGGCAAAACTATCTGCGGCGGTCTCAGAGCATTGAGATCACATGTCTGTCTAGTTGTGACATTGGCTCCTTCCCCAAGTCCCACAAGATTTTGATCTGTTCATTTTCAAGAACTTTTGTCAATTTGGTATTCCAATAATATTTTCTGCATTCAAACTCAAGCTTCTGGCAGAGCTTCCAATGTATGATTTTGGCAACTCAGTCATGACATTGTAGATAATCAGTTTGTGAGATTTTGCTGCAGCCACTGATAAAGTGATCCACTGTTTCATCTTTCTTGTTGCATAAGCAGCATTTGCTGTTATTACTGTCATGTTGAATTTTTGCTTTCATGGAATTAGTCTGCAGGGCTTGTTTTTGGGCAGCCAAAATGAAACCTTCAGTTTCTTTCTTCAGCACCCCTGATCTCAACCATCTCTATGTTAGCTTTTTACCTACCTTTCCTTCAATGTCTTTAGGTATTGACTGTGCATAGGCTTCTTTTTCCAGTTAGAAACTCAATGCTCAATTGTTTCCTTTTGATATTCTGCTTTCAATCTTGTTGTTTTCAGCAGCGACTCTTTTGTTTTTTTTGTAATTATTTAAGCCATATTTTTCCTTTTCTACAATTTATTTCTCCTGTAAGAGTCCTCTTCCACCATGAGATCTAGGCAAGTACAATTGATCAATATAATTTTTGGGTGCAGAGCATGGTGCATTGTCATTAGTTTTCTTGTCTTTCAATCCAAGTTATCAAGTTCCAGCTGAGTATCTTATTAGAAGCACTGCCCAGGTGTTAATTGCCTTTATGATATTTCCTCCACTTAACTTTGATCTCAAAATTATATGGAGTCACTTTATTTTGTTGAAGAGCTTCTTTGACTTAGTTGTGCAACAGGTCAGAGGCTTCCAAAACTCTTAAGTACTTATAGCCTTCCTCTGGTGTTACTGCTTTTATCAACTCTTCATTATCAAGTTTGAATCCATCATCTTCAACAATTTTTCTTGCCTAAATCGCAATTGTTGCACATTTGTCAATGTCAAATTGCATCTCAATGTCTCTGCTAAACTCCTTAATGCTTTTTAGCAGTGAGTTCAATTCAGCTTTTTCTTTTTTAAAACAGTTTTAAATCATCCGTGTAGAGCAAATGGGAAATTTTCAACTCTTTTTTAGCCAATTCATAGCCACAGTTTGTCTTGTTCAAAATGCTTGTTAGTGCTGCCATTGAAAGTACAAATAACAGAGATGACAATGAGTCACCTTGGAAGGTTCCTTGTTTGATTTCATCTTCACCAAGTTTGATGATGATGATGATGATGATGCTCTGCATGTACACTGAAAGCTTCTGCACTAGAGACAACTTCCTTGTGTATTTAATCCCAATTGACCAAATAAAGTGTTCTGTTCTGTTCTATTCTATTCTATTCTATTCTATTCTATTCTATGTCAACGTTCCAGCGTTGCCATGACGATTATCAGGCTGCCCTAAAGAAGTGAAAATTCTTGACATTCCTGTGGTCAGGAAGAGAATCTCAGGATGACCTGTGACTGCGCATGCATAGATTTACTTTCGATGCTAATTGGGGAACGTGATTTATGACAGGCAGAGGGGAGGGGACATAGGGGGATAAAGTTCAGAAGCCATCAAATGACTTTCAGTTCCGGCTACACCAGAGGCTTAGCCAAGATGTTAATCCTAATAAATGGATGTTTTTTGAACTTTATCTTGAGGCCGTGAATTAATTGGGGTTTTCTCTTGGGAGCTTCACATTCTATTCTATTCTGCTGTGCTCTACTCTATACTCTATTCAGTGAAACTTTGGTCAGATATTAGATAATAGAAATGAGAAACAAATTTTAATTAAAAATGCAAATAGGCTTTTTTGTCCTAAGATTTTTTTGCTATTAATTGCCAAAATTATTTATTATTCATACTATTTTGGGGCAGGACTGGGCAATAATGGATTGATTTATAAACTTTTAGTTGCACTGAGATTCCCAGTGGCTTACTTTGGATGACAAATGGCAAATGATTTGGAAACCTTGGGGTGCATTGCACTGACTGCTTGGATTATACAGCAAGTTGGAACCTGTTTGACAACATGTTGTTGAATAATGGGAATAATAATAATTTGTAGCTGGTGTTATATATATAAAGAGCCCTCATGGCACAGTAGTTAGAATGCAGTATTGCAGGCTAACTCCTGCCCACTGATTCTGAGTGGCTCAAGGTTGACTCAGCCTTCCATCCTTCCAAGGTCAGTAAAATGAGGACCCAGATTGTTGTGGGCAATGTGCTGACTTGTAAAGCACTCTGAGAGTGTTGTAAAGCACTATGGGACCATATATAAGTCTAAGTGCTTGTTACTATTGCTATTTGAATTTTTCCTATGCCACAATCAAACAGTGCAATCTTAATAACATGCGTACATTATAAATAATTTTTCACAATATTAAATCATTGAAGCATGGATAAAATAATAAAACACCTAATCTAAAGGCAATAAAGATAGAAAGCAACATCTACAATTCAATTCTTCTTAAAGCTGTTTTATTGTTTTCTATGAATACTTATACAAGAGCTCATTAATTCTACATACTTACTATCAGATGGACTTGAGTGGCATGTATATTATCAGTGGCAGCATCCATTAAGAAAAGTAAAAATGGTTGATAACATTACTTTTATTAGCATGATAAATAAGAAGGATATTTTTGACTGTAAGGAATGCTGTTCCTATTTTTACATTTGTTTGCTTATATGGAATTTACATATATAAGCCGTGCTGAAAAAACTTTTATCAAAATGTCTACCTATTAGTGAAATTGGTTTGCGCTCACATTTGTGAACCAGTAGGGAAGGTAAGTAAATACCATCCCTGGGTCATAACTATGAAAAACAAGTCATAAGTTATCTTTTTCAATGCTGTTGTATCTTTGAATGGTCACTAAACAAAGGTTGTAAGTCGCAGACTACTTGTTATAAATGCTCAAAATGTTCCAAGATATTTAGTAGTCTTTGTATTTAGGCAAAATTACCACTAATGTACTTTATCAATGACATATGTAAGGTACTGTAATAAATTTGTTTAGACTCTTGAAATGTACAGTTATTTGAGAAGCTTTGACTTGTGCATTTTATACTTAACATGGGCAGTGAAAATGGTAGCAAAGGCAAAATTATTTTCATACAATGTAGCAAGAGAGTGGGAGTTAGTCTTTTAAAAGCTGTGAATAGTCAGCTTTGACTCTTTTGCGTTCTTGGCTTTTATTGCTCATTATTTTAGCTCCACAGCTTCTCCTAGGATGCAGCACGGAATGTAATGCTTACTGTTGTTGTACAAGCACAGGCTGTGACTGGGAAAGGTGTGGGGAAATGAATGAAAGCTAGAAAGTTAATATCTCTTTATAGATTGCAAAGCATAGCCAAGGTACATGTTCTGTTCTCCAGTTTGGTGCATCAGTCAGACTGTAGAGATTAAGCTGGATAGTTTGCCCTAATTTCTTCAAGTGTTTGGCTGCATATTGCTGCGCAAGATGGCGGGTTAGCTCCGGAGCTCCGTGCGGGCTGTGGAGGTTCGTTAGCCTTTTTAGTGCTCCCAGCCCTCTTTTATGGTTTAGAGGGCTGGGCATCTGTAAGGAATCCATCCTGGCACTACAGGATGAGGTTCGCGGCGATTTCGGAGGTGTCGGGCGTGGGCACGGCTCCGGGGACGCTCAGACGGTGAGAGCGTCGGAGCGGGCCGTTTGGAGTGGGGGCCGGAGCCGGAGCGGAGCGGTGGCCGGCGTTCCCGATGCCGGAAACAGGGCGGAGGCGCCGGTCGCGGCCAGAAGCTCCCGACGCTGATGTCAGCTGTGGCTCGTCCGGGGGGCAGAGACGGTGGTGAGAGCGCCGTGAGGCCAGCGGCAACGGCGTCAATGGTAGTAACGAGGATGGCGGTGCGGAGAGGTGTTTGAAAGATGGTGAACGGGGCGCAGCTGCGGGAGTTGGAGTGGCAATGCGGCTGCGGGAGATGGCGGCGGTGAGAGCGCCGGAGAAGGGAGAACGCCGGAGGCCAGTGGCGATGGCGATGGCGAGTATGGAGGCTAAAGGATGATGGCGGCATGTGAGTGCCGAGAGGCTGGTGGAGGAACCCTGAAGCGGCCGCTGGAAGCCTGGCCAACGATGGTGGGAGCGTTGAGAGGCCAGTGGAGAAGGCGGTGGCTCAGGTGAGATAGAGATGGCGGCGGTGAGAGAGCCGAAAGAGACGCGAACGGCCATGCTGGCCATGCTGACCAACTTAACTTCCCCATGAGACTTAGAACTGAGAACTGAGCCATGCTCCCGAAAGACGGGATTTGTCCTAAGATCTTGGGCCGGAACAACTCATTGATTGACTATTTTCAACTGACATTGCGAGCTGTACCATCTTTATATCCTTATTGTTTGCACTTTATCTCATTTTAATATCAATTGAGGACTTTAAATCTTGGCTAACGACCTTCTAATTTCTTTTAAAATCTTTGTATTTTAAATCCCAGCCCCACTGATGAATTTCACCTACATTAACTATTTATTAATTATTTATTAACAACTTTATTATTTATGCATAGTATAATGTACTCCAGAGCTAACCTTTTACTGCTGCGAGAGTCCCCGCTCTCGCAGGTCTGGCCCTCTACACTATCGAGGGCCCGTCTCGATGATGGATATATTAATCCGGAGAGACGGGCGAAGCGCGGCCTTAGGGGATTTTTAATTGGTAAATTATTGGTTATTTTAGGGGGTCCCAGGGAGGGTAGACAGATGGAGATGGAAACAGCAATTAGTAGTAAGGGCCAGGATAGCAGTCGACGGCGGGAAGCGGAAGGCGAAAGGCAGGGGGATACTCGAGTCGTTCCTCAGGAGGGCATACCAATTCAGAGGGTCGTGGGGAGGGGCAGGACCGAGGGGAGACAATTTTTATCCTCCCGGTTGGTGGCACGCAGCCGTTGGTTAAAAACGGTCGGGTGCCACAACCCTCGCAGGCTAGGTGGCCAGGGAATACAGAGCCAGGGTCTGCGGCTGATGTTTTGCAACGCCAGGTCCGTTGTCAACAAAGCCCCCCTCATTAGTGACCTTGTGTCAGAGGGGGAGCCGGACCTGGTAGGAATTGCAGAGACCTGGTTGGGCCACGAGGGAGGTCATCCCCTCGTTGAAATGTGCCCACCAGGCTACCGCGCATTTCATCAGCCGCGGGCCCTAGGCAGGGGTGGTGGGGTAGCGGTCATTATCAAGGAAGGCCTGGAGCCGAGAGAGACCATTGTGCCGCAGACCTCCGGCTGTGAGTCCCTTTGCATGAAGTGGGGCCTAGGGAGGCAGTTGGGCTTGCTGGTTGTATACCTGGCTCCCCGCTATGTAGCAGCAGCCCTGCCCGAGCTCCTGGAGGTGATCGCCACGGTGGCAGTGGAGACCCCCAGACTTATAGTTATGGGGGACTTTAATCTGCCATCGTTGGGCGAATCATCCGCGGTAGCTCGGGAGTTCATGGCTTCCATGACGGCCATGGACCTGACCCAAGTAATTCAAGGCCCCACTCATGAGGGTGGACATACGCCGGACCTCATCTTCGTCTCGGGCCAATGGAAGAGTGATCTGGGTACAGGGGACATAGTCATCATACCCTTGTCATGGTCAGACCACTCACTTCTCCGACTCGACTTTCCGACCGCTGCTCCCCTCCGCGGGGAGGCGGAACCAGAGTTACCAATCTGGTACCGCCCCAGGCGCTTGATGGACCCGGATGGGTTCCAGACAGCGCTTGGGCCATTTCCTGTATCCCTGACCCGCGCCCCGATGGAGGACCTCACGGCCGCATGGAATAGTGCGGCCGTGGGAGCCTTGGATCGGGTCGCGCCCTTGCGGCCTCTCTCGCGGCGGCGAACCACCCTGGCTCCTTGGTTTACTGAGGGGCTGCGGGTGATGAAACGCCGCAAGAGATGCCTAGAGAGAAGATGGAGGGCTAGCCGCTCTGAATCTGACCGGACACAGGTGAGAGCCCATTTACGGACTTACATTGTGGCGCTGAGGGTGGCCAAACGTCATCATTGCGCCACCCTCATAGCATCCGCAGAAAACCGCCCTGCCGCCCTGTTTAGGGTGACCCGTTCCCTCCTTCAACAGAGGGAGCGGGAAGCCCCGTTACAGGGTAGGGCAGAGGAATTTGTGATTTTTCTGCAGGAGAAAACCGCCCAGATACAGAGTGAGCTAGCCACCATTCATGGCCCAGTGGGATGCCACGAGGGAGATCTTGTTTGGGAGGAGTTTGACCCCGTTACTTCCGAGGATATGGACAGGTTACGTGGGCGACTGCGAGCCACCACATGTTCATTGGACCCGTGCCCCTCCTGGCTTGTACTGGCATCCTGGGAGGTGACACGAGGCTGGCTCCAAGAGGTCATCAACGCATCCTTGAGTGAGGGTTCCTTGCCTGCCTCCCTAAAAGAGGCTATGGTGAGGCCCCTCCTCAAGAAGCCCTCTTTGGACCCAGCTCTTTTGAACAACTACCGTCCAGTCTCCAACCTTCCCTTCTTGGCGAAGGTTGTTGAGAGTGTGGTGGCACAACAGTTTCCCCGTCACCTGGAGGAAGTTGACTATCTAGATCCGCGCCAGTCCGGCTTTCGGCCCGGGCATAGCACCGAGACGGCATTGGTCGCGTTGGTAGATGATCTCTGGAGGGCCAGAGATGGGGGATGTTCTTCCATCCTGGTCCTATTAGACCTCTCAGCGGCTTTCGATACCATCGACCATGGTATCTTATTGCATCGGCTGGGGGGGTTGGGGGTGGGAGGCACCGTGTTGCGGTGGTTCTCCTCCTACCTCTCTGGCCGATCGCAATTTGTGCGTGCAGGAGAGCAGAGGTCGACCCCGAGACCACTCACATGTGGAGTGCCTCAGGGGTCGGTCCTCTCGCCTCTCCTGTTTAACGCATATATGAAGCCGCTGGGTGAGATCATCCGTGGTTTTGGGGTAGAGTACCACCTGTACGCTGACGACACCCAGCTGTACATATCTACCCCAAACCACCCCAACGATGCCGTAGCGGTGATGTGCCAGTGCCTGGAAGCCGTGCGGATCTGGATGGGAAGTAACGGACTTAGGCTCAACCCGACCAAGACCGAGTGGCTGTGGTTTCCGGCTGCCCGATTCAACCAGCTTTCTCCAACGCTGGCCATAGGGGGCGAATATCTTGCCCCTGTGGATGGGGCGCGCAATTTGGGTGTCCTCCTGGATACCCGGCTGTCTATGGAAGAGCAAGTGACAGCCGTGGCCAGGAGGGCGTTTTACCAGGTTTGCCTGGTTCGCCAATTGCGCCCCCTATTGGATCGGGACGCCCTTCGCACAGTCACTCATGCCCTCGTGACATCCCGACTGGACTATTGTAACTCTCTCTACATGGGGCTCCCCTTGAGGTGCACCCGGAGGCTTCAGTTAGTTCAGAATGCAGCCGCGCGAGCAATTATGGGCACCTCTAGATTTGCCCATGTAACACCGCTCTTGCGCGAGCTGCACTGGCTACCTGTCGTCTTCCGGGTGCGCTTCAAGGTGTTAGTCATCATCTTCAAAGCGCTCCATGGCTCGGGACCTAGCTATCTGCGAGATCGGATCCTGCCCCACACATCCTCACGACCGATTCGCTCCCACAGAGAGGGGCTTCTCCGGGTGCCGTCCACTAGACTTTGTCAGCGGGCGACGCCCAGGGGAAGGGCGCTCTCTGTGGCGGGCCCGGCCCTCTGGAACGACCTTCCCCCTGATATTAGAACGACCACCGACCTCCGCTCCTTCCGTGTAAAACTGAAGACCCATCTCTTTCGACTGGCCGGCCTTGAATAGTTCTCTCTGTCTTTTAACGATAAATTTTAATGGGTTTTTTAATTGTATTTTTAGCACGGGTAATCTATTTAATTCTATTTTAGTAATATTTGTATTATTGTATATTGTTTTAATTATGCCTGTGCACCGCCCCGGGTCCCTGTGGGGAGAGGGTGCGGTTAATAAATTCTAATTTATTATTATTATTATTATTAGTGCATTTGCAGCCTAGCTCCCTTTAGTTGGCTCCATACCACCTGTGCTGCTTTCCTTCCAGCTAGAATAATTTCTCCCTGCTGCTTGTAGGTGATCCTATTCAATCATTTTATCACTGTCTTCACAGTTACTAACTGATACTTTCACAAACAATTTTAAATTAAATTTGAAAACATCAGTAAGAACTCTTAACTGGAAAATAGGCTTGTTGTATGGAGACTATGCTGAATATACAGTAGATAATGAGTATGAACAGAATTTATAGTTTCACAGAGTCTGCAATCAGAAAAATTGTCAGTAATTCTTTGCAACTTATCTGGTATTTAATGAACAGTTTTCAAAAGAATTGGAATTAGTGTGTTCAAGTTTGATTCTTTCCTGTCAGCATTTTAGATTTTATATTCATGATTTTATATTTAAATCTGGTAATTTTTACATGTTCATAGAGATAGTGCTTTGCTACATTCTACATGATTTGGCTGTTTTGATTGCTGTGTGGATGGCTCTATTTATCACATTGCTGAGTTTATTTTTATGTACACGTCCAGATATATTAGTATAAAGCTAAACCAACATGGAATTATTGTAATTTCACAACTTTAAAAGCCATGAAAGTAATTGTCAAAAATTTCTGAACTTTTATAAAATCTAGGTGATTGGACACAGGCTTTACCGTGGGTTTCAGTGAAGGGGATAAATATATTTAGCCATTCAGTTAGCAAGAGACAGAGATGGTATTCAGCAGGTTCTGACCAGTTCTAGCGAACCGGTAGCAGAAATTTTATGTAGTTTGGAGAACCAGTAAATACCACCTCTGACTGCCCCTGCTCCCATCTATTCTCTGCCTCCCAAGTTCCAGCTGATCAGGAGGAAATAGGGATTTTGCAGTAACCTTTCCCTGGAATGGGGAGGGAATGGAGATTTACACAAAGGGATAAAACAGTCCAACCAATCAAAAACAGCACCACAAAAATCAGATTAGGAACACAAGTTGAAATAGGGAAGAAAATGGTAAGTGAACATCTGTCTGCCCTGGACGAGTTCAAATCACCAGGACCGAATGGATTACACCCCAGGGTTCTGAAGGAACTGGCAGATGAGATCTCAGAACCACTGAACTATATCTTTCAGAGATCCTGGAGCACCGGGGAACTGCCAGAAGACTGGAAAAGAGCTGATGTGGTTCCCATCTTCAAAAAAGGAAAAAAATAGATCCAGGAAACTATAGACCCATCAGCCTGACCTCAATACCAGGAAAGATTCTGGAAAAGATAATTAAGCAACAAATAAGTGAACACCTAGAAGCAAACAAAGTAATAGCCAAAAGCCAACATGGGTTTGTCAAAAACAGATCATGCCAGACTAATCTAATTGCATTCTTTGACAAAGTGACAAAATTAGTGGACCAGAGGAATGCTGTCGATATAATTTACTTGGACTTCAGTAAGGCATTTGATAAAGTAGACCATAACCTACTATTAGATAAAGTAGAAAAATGTGGGTTAGACAGCATCACAATCAAATGGATTCGCAACTGGCTGACCAACCGCACTCAACGTGTAGTCCTCAATGGAACTGCATCTACATGGAAGGAAGTATGCAGTGGAGTCCCCCAAGGCTCTGTTTTAGGCCCAGTACTCTTCAACATCTTCATCAATGATTTGGATGAGGGGATAAATGGGGAACTCATCAAATTTGCAGATGACACCAAGCTGGCAGGAATAGCCGACACTCCTGAAGATAGGCTTAAGATACAGAAGGATCTTGACAAACTTGAACATTGGGCACTATCTAATAAAATGAAATTCAATTGTGAAAAAAGTAAGGTTCTACATTTAGGCAAGAAAAACAAAATACACAGGTACAGTATACAGTAGGTGGTACCTTGCTCAATAGTAATAACCCCAGCACCGCCAATTATAAACGAGGGTTTTAAAAATGGTTACAACACAGGCATTTAATATCTATGTATTTGTATTTTGTATTTATTGATTTAATTCTATGTTCGCCGCCCCGAGTCCCTTGTTGTGAGATGGGAGCGGGTTATAAATATGAAAAAATAAAAATAAATAAATAGTAGCAACTGTGAGAGGGATCTTGGAATCCTAGTGGACAACCATTTAAATATGAGCCAGCAGTGTGCAGCAGCTGCCAAAAAAGCCAATACAGTTCTAGGCTGCATAAACAGAGGGATAGAATCTAGATCACGTGAAGTGTTAATGCCACTGTATAGTGCCTTGGTAAGGCCACACTTGGAATACTGCATACAGTTTTGGTTGCCACGATGTAGAAAAGACGTGGAGACTCTGGAAAGAGTGCAGAGAAGAGCAACCAAGATGATTAGGGGACTGGAGGCTAAAACATGAGGAACGGTTGCAGGAGCTGGGTATGTCTAGTTTGATGAAGAGAAGGACCAGGGGAGACATGATAGCAGTGTTCCGATATCTCAGAGGGTGCCACAAAGAAGAGGGAGTCAAACTATTCTCCAAGGCACCTGGGGGCAGGACAAGAAGCAATGGGTGGAAACTAATCAAGGAGAGAAGCAACTTAGAACTAAGGAGAAATTTCCTGACAGTTAGAACAATTAACCTCTGGAACAGCTTGCCTCCAGAAGTTGTGAATGCCCCAACCCTGGAAGTCTTTAAAAAGATGTTAGATAGCCATTTGTCTGAAATGGTATAAGGTTCCTGCCCATGCAGGGGGTTGGACTAGAAGACCTACAAGGTCCCTTCCAACTCTGCTATTGTATTATATTGTATTGTATTGTATTTTGCAGTATGCTTCCCCTTCCATGCCCACCAAGCATGCCATGCCCACCAAGCCATGTCCACAGAACCAATGGTAACATTTTTTGAATCCCACCACTAGCAAGAGGTGAACTACAGTTAAGAGCAAGACAATGATAATCTTTCTTTGCTCTTGGGAAGAAACTCCACACAATACAGTAGAATTAGACTCCAAGCACTAAGGACCAATTAGCAATGAAACCAAAAAATAATATCTTAGGTGAATTAGTCTGATTATCTGTCTTCAAGTCAAGGCTGTCTCGGTGACCACACAGATAGATCTTTCTCCAGGAGAATCTATCTCCAGCTTTGTTTTCCATCTCTGCACCATTTTCGCTGAAATTGAGCTCATTCATTTTGCTGGTGATAGTCTGTTCTTTCCTTCCAGTATTTATAGTATTATAAACTTCTCCAGAGAGCCAGTTTTGTATAATGTGTCCAAAATATGATAACTTCAGCCTGGTTATTTGTACCTCAAGTGAGAATTCGGGGGGGGGGGTTTGGGGGAATCCAATGATGATTCATTTGTTTCTTTTCTTGGCTATCCATAGTATTCTTAGGAATCTTCATCAACACCAAATTCAAAATTTCAAGTAGAATGTATTTCTTGATTGTTAGTTATTTTACTATTGATAGCCAATCCTAAAAGGCATAAGCTATCCACAATATCTTTATATTGAAAAAGTTTTATTGAGTTTACATTTTTTGTGGGGTAGGGTAAGGGTTACATAGAAATTTTGAGAGTAGTCACGTCAAAGTCGTCGGCTCCTCCGGTACCTCAAGTTACATTATTAAAAAGAAAGAAAAAAAAACATTTCACATAACACTACAAGCTGGGAGCAAGTACATATTCCTAAATTTTTCAATTATATACTGTCAGTCAATTACAAAAATCCAGATTACAAATAATACACTATTACTCAAAAAAAAAACAAGGGCAAAGTTATTTTTTAGATCTAAGTCTCTTGGCAATTGTATCTTCCCCCTTCTCCCCCGGGCCCCCAGCGGACGGGGCCATGGCTCCCCCTGCCCCCCCTGGATCTTCTCCCAGGACAGAGGAATGTTTTTTAAGAAAGGCTTCCGCCTCAGCAACTGTTTTAATCTTCACTCTACCTCCTTCCCAGAACACCAGCATCCCTTCGGGTATCACCCACTTGAACCAGATCCCATGATCAAACAATGTTTTAGACAAGAAGGAAAATTTCCTTCTAGCTTCTCTAATCTTTCTTGGAATCTGCTTCAAGATGGTAACCTCCTTTTGTTGGTAAATCATAGGACTCCCTCTTTGCGCCTTCAAGATCTCCTCTCTGGTTGACCTTCTAACAAATTTTACATGTATCTCTCTGGGTACTTCATTCATCCTGGCATATGCAGAATTTATTCTGTAGACTAGGTCAATGTCCCCTCTGATCTCATCTTTAGGTTTATGTAAATAGTCTGCAATAATTGTACTCATAAGATCAGGGAGACATTCACCATCCATCTCAGAAACATTCTGAAATCTCAAAAAATATGTCATCCTTTCCATATCTATCCTAGTCACGTGCCCATTTATTTCCACAACCTCATTAGAAACATTTTTAATCTCTCCCTTAGCCCCCTCCAGCCCCCCTTTCAATTCTTCATTCTTCTGTGTATTCTCAAGCACTTGTTTTCGAGTGTCCAATAATTCCTTTTTAAAGTTGACATTTTCTGCCCTCTGGGCCTTAATTTCTAATACCAAATTTTGTATAACAGATTCAAGGGCAGTCATTCTTTGTTCAAGGCGTGCCAGCGTTTCTTCTTGTGCCATGTTTAGCTGTTAAAATCCGTGCCAATAAAATGGCGTTTTTAGGGTGGGGCTGGTAGGCAGATCAGGAGTCCAAAGTTCTTAAAGTTGTATAGCTGCAAAATTCAGAAACCAGTAGAGAAACACTTTTCCAACTCCATAGGTATAATAACGAAGGCAATCCAGAAAGGAAAACACAAATCCAAAAAAAGAAAATTCTTCATCAATAATTAGAGGAAGTCCAAATCACAAAGAGACACTGGTAATTTTCCATAGGTCATAGTCAGTCGGGGACAAAGAGAAGCCATTTTCCGCCCAAACTCAGAGCCCGAGGGAGAAAGCGGTTAAAAAGCAAAAAAGAAACTGTTTCAGCCAGACCTAGAGACATAATTGCAACAAGCCGCAAAGTACTTTCCCTTGTTAAAGACCATCCAGATTAAAAGTTTCCGATTCCTCTCAACGAGGCATTTCCGAGTGCCGCTTTTAGTCCAAGGGGGTTTTTTTGGAAACAAACACCCCCCTCCAGTCCCTTTCAGCCCAGCTGACAGTACAGGAAAAAAAGTTTTAAACGCTCACTCTCCGCTCGCAGCTGAGGTCCCGAAAAGCCTCCCGACTCTTCCGATCGTCTCTCTTCATGGAATTAAATGGTGCCGCCAACCTTTGGCGAAGGGAAGACCCCCCGCAGCATGTCCTCTTCCGCCTAAGCCGAGGAGCAGGGTCGCTCGCCCCACTGCCGTGGGGGGGGGGCTTCCCTGTCGAGCCGGCTTTACGGGAGAAGCCCCAAACAAGGGGCTTCTCGCCCCCGTGGGGGGGCAGGAAAAGGAACAAAGCGGCGAGCGAACCCTAAGTTCGCCCGTCGCCGCCGGAGCCGGAACCGGAAGCCAGCTATCCACAATATCTTAATTGTCAGTTTGGGGTTGGTTGCTATACTGTTATATAAGCCTGGTTTTTATATTTAAAAACTACCCCCCTACCCCTAGGCAGGGGTGGGGGGTAGCGGTTATTGTTAGGGAAGGTCTTGAGCCGAGAGAGACCACTGTGCTACAGACTGCCGGTTGTGAGTCCCTCTGCGTGAAGTGGGGCCCAGGGAGGCAGCTGGGCGTGCTGGTTATATACCTGGCTCTCTGCTATGTATCAGCAGCCCTGCCCGAGCTCTGTGAGATGATCGCTGCGGTGGCAGTTGAGACCCCCAGACTGGTAGTCATGGGGGACTTCAACCTGCCATCGCTGGGCGGATCATCCGAGGCAGCTCGGGAGTTCATGGCCTCCATGACGGCCATGGACCTGACCCAAGTAATTCAGGGTCCCACACACGCGGGAGGACATACGCTGGATCTGATTTTTGTCTCTGGTCTGTGGACGAATGATGTGGGTGTAGGGGATTTAGCTATTGTGCCCCTGTCATGGTCAGATCACTCACTTCTCCGGCTCGACTTTCCTACCGCTGTACCCCACCGTGGGGAGGCGGAACCAGAGATTCCTAGGTGGTTCAGCCCCAGGCACCTGATGGATCCCGAAAGGTTCCAGACGGAGCTTGGGCCACTTCCTGTGACCCTGACCTGCGCCCCGACTGAGGACCTGGTGGCTGCATGGAGTACTGCGGCCGCCGGGGCCTTGGACCGGGTCGCGCCCTTGCGGCCTCTCTTGCAGTGGCGAGTCACCCAGGCTCCTTGGTTCACTGAGGAGCTGAGGGAGATGAAACGCTGCAAGAGACAGCTAGAGAGTAGATGGAGGTCCACACAGTCCGAATCTGACCAAACACAGGCAAGAGCCCAATTGAGGACTTACCTTGTGGTGATAAGGGTGGCCAAACGTCATTACTGTGCCACTCTTATTGCGCCTGCAGATAACCGCCCTGCCGCCCTGTTCGGGGTGACCCACTCCCTCCTTCAACAGAGGCCGTGGGAAGCCCCGCTGCAGGGCAGAGCAGAGGAATTTGGAGAGTATCTGCAAGATAAAATCGCTCAGATCCGGAGCGAACTGGCCTCCACCGAAAATGGTCTGGAGGGATTGCTGTTGATATAATTTACCTGGACTTCAGTAAGGCATTTGATAAAGTAGACCATAACCTACTATTAGATAAAGTAGAAAATTGTGGGTTAGACAGCAGCACCACCAAATGGATTCGTAACTGGCTGATCAACCGCACTCAACGTGTAGTCCTCAATGGAACTGCATCTACATGGAAGGAAGTATGCAGTGGAGTCCCCCAAGGCTCTGTTTTAGGCCCAGTACTCTTTAACATCTTCATCAACGATTTGGATGAGGGGATAAATGGGGAACTCATCAAATTCGCAGACGACACCAAGCTGGCAGGGATAGCCAACACTCCAGAAGATAGGCTTAAGATACAGAAGGATCTAGACAAACCTGAACATTGGGCACTGTCTAATAAAATGAAATTCAATTGTGAAAAAAGTAAGGTCCTACATATAGGCAAGAAAAACCAAATGCACAAGTACAGTATAGGTGGTACCTTGCTCAATAGTAGCAACTGTGAGAGGGATCTCGGAATCCTAGTGGACAACCATTTAAATATGAGCCAGCAGTGTGCAGCAGCTGCCAAAAAAGCCAACACAGTTCTAGGCTGCATCAACAGAGGGATAGTGAAGTGTTAATGCCACTGTTTAGTGCCTTGGTAAGGCCACACTTGGAATACTGCATACAGTTTTGGTCGCCACGATGTAGAAAAGACGTGGAGACTCTAGAAAGAGTGCAAAGGAGAGCAACCAAGATGATTAGAGGACTGGAGACTAAGACATATGAAGAACGGCTGCAGGAGCTGGGTATGTCTAGTTTGATGAAGAGAAGGACCAGGGGAGACATGATAGCAGTGTTCCGATATCTCAGAGGGTGTCACAAAGAAGAGGGAGTCAAACTTTTCTCCAAGGCACCTGGGGGCAGGACAAGGAGCAATGGGTGGAAACTAACCAAGGAGAGAAGCAACTTAGAACTAAGGAGAAATTTCCTAACAGTAAGAACAATTAACCTCTGGAACAGCTTGCCTCCAGCAGTTGTGAATACCCCAACCCTGGAAGTCTTTAAAAAGATGTTAGACAGCCATTTGTCTGAAATGGTATAAGGTTCCTGCCCATGCAGGGGGTTGGACTAGAAGACCTACAAGGTCCCTTCCAACTCTGCTATTGTATTGTATTGTATTGATTATCGGACGCAGGTCTTGAGATACCTTTATGGGAGGAGTTTGACTCTGTTACTTCCGACAATATGGACAGGTTGCGTAGGCGACTGCGAGCCACCACATGTTTATTGGACCCGTGTCCCTCCTGGCTTGTACTAGCATCCTGGGAGGTTACACGAGGCTGGCTCCAGGAACTTGTGAGCGCTTCTTTGAGTGAGGGGTGTTTGCCGACTGTCTTGAAAGAGGCGGTGGTGAGGCCCCTCCTCAAGAAGCCTTCCCTGGACCCAGCATTGTTAGCAAATTATCATCCGGTCTCCAATCTTCACTTTTTGGCGAAGGTTGTAGAGAGTGTGGTGGCGCAACAGTTTCCCCGCCACCTGGAGGAAATTGATTATTTGGACCTGCGCCAGTCCGGCTTCCGGCCCGGACACAGCACCGAGACGGCATTGGTCGCGTTGGTGGATGATCTCTGGAGGGCCAGAGATGGGGGTTGTTCCTCCATCCTGGTCCTATTAGATCTCTCGGCGGCTTTTGAAACCATCGACCATGGTATTCTATTGCATCGGCTGGAGGGGCTGGGGGTGAGGGGCACCATTTTACGGTGGTTCTCCTCCTACCTCCTACCTATTGCCGATCGCAATTTGTGTTGGCAGGAGGGCAGAGGTCGGCCTCGAGACCACTCATTTGTGGGGTTCCTCAGGGGTCGGTCCTCTTGCCGCTCCTGTTCAACACATATATGAAGCCGCTGGGTGAGATCATCCATGGTTTTGGGGTAGAGTACCATCTCTACGCTGATGATACACAGCTGTATATATCTACCCCAAACCACCTCAACGATGCCATTGAAGTGATGTCCCGGTGTCTGGAAGCCGTGCGGGTCTGCATGGGAAGGAACAGACTCAGATTCAACCCTTCCAAGACGGAGTGGCTGTGGTTTCCGGCGTCCTGGTACAATCAGTTGACACCATCACTGGCCATTGGGGGCGAACATCTAGCCCCCGTGGAAAGGGCACGCAACTTGGGTGTCCTCCTGGATACCAGGCTATTGTTAGAAGATCATTTGACGGCCGTGGCCAGGTGGGCGTTCTACCAGGTTCGCCTGGTTCATCAGTTGCGGCCCTTATTGGACCGGGACGCCCTTCGCACAGTCACTCATGCACTCATTACATCCCGTATAGACTACTGTAATGCTCTCTACATGGGGCTTCCCTTGAGGTGCACTCGAAGACTGCAGTTAGTCCAGAATGCGGTCGCACGGGCAATTATGGGATCTCCTAGATGCTCCCATGTAACACCGCTCATGCGCGAGCTGCACTGGCTGCCTGTGGTCTTTCGGGTGCGCTTCAAGGTGTTGACCATCATCTTTAAAGCGCTCCATGGCACGGGACCTAGTTATCTACAGGATCGCATCCTGCCCCATACATCACTTCGGCCGATTCGCTCCCACAGAGATGGACTTCTCCGGGTGCCGTCCACTAGGCAATGCCAGCGGGCGACGCTCAGGAGAAGGGCCTTCTCTGTGGTGGGCCCAACTCTCTGGAACGACTTACCCCCTGAACTGAGAACGACCACGGACTTTTGTTCCTTCCGTAAGACACTGAAAACCTATCTTTTCCAACAGGCCGGCCTGGCCTAGCTTACACCACCTAGCCTAGAGTCTGCAGTCAAATTGTTTTAAACTGGTTTTTTAGGGGCACTGTCTTAATTTATTCAAATTTTTTAGCACAGGGATACTAATTTAATCTGGTTTTATATTTTGTATTTTGCTATGTTTATATTTGTTTTTTAAATTGCCTGTGCACCGCCCCGAGTCCCTTTCTGGGAAAGGGTGCGGTATATAAATTTAATAAACTAAACTATATTTAATATTAATTTCATTTTTTCACTGTCCTCTTTGACATCTATTACTAGAATTTGTAGATCATTGCATCTTCAGCTATTAGTGGTGACATCAGTATAACACAGTTATAACATCATTTTATAGAATTTCTTGTAAGTCCAAAATATCTTTCAAAGTACCTTGGTGTGTAACATCTCTGCTGTTCAGAATTTCAGTGTACTTCTTCTATCTTTGATTGACCTTCTTTGAAACAGTTGTCAACTATCTATTGATGTCCTTTAGCACAGGGGTCCCCAACCTCCGGTCTGCGGACCGGTGCCGGTCCGCGGCCTAATAGGAACCGGGCCGCAGGGCTGGAGAGGAGGAGGAGGGAGCAGCCCCCTGGGCAGAGGATGGCCAAGCGCGCCTCCACCAGCTCCTTCCGACGGCCACCGTGGCGCACTTTCCGGGGCTTCCCGGAGGGGCCGTCATGTCAGCTGAGGAGGTAACGGCTGCCTCATCCCACAGCGAGTGGGCGGGCGGAGGACTCGAGCCTGCGGCTACCTTAAGCATCGCCGAGGCCATCTGGGCACCGCACGCCCACCTCCCTTCCAGCCCCGTTTGGCGGCAGTGCTTAAGGTAGCCGCAGGCTCGAGTCCTCCACCCGCTCGCTCGCTATGGGATGAGGCAGCCGTTACCTCCTCAGCTGACATGCCGGCCCCTCCGAGAAGCCCCGGAAAGTGCACCGCAGTGGCCGTCGGAAGGAGCTGGTGGAGGCGCGCTCGGCCATCCTCTACCCAGGGGGCTGCTCCCTCCTCCTCCTCTCCAGCCGACATGCCGGCCCCTCTGCTGCTTCCCGGGGGGAGGGAGGGAGATAATGACAGACACACACAGAGACAGGCTTAGAGAGACAGAAATAGAGAGAGGGAGGGAGAGAGGGAATCAGACATACACACACACACACACAAAGTGACAGAGATGGGTGGAGGGAGGAGAGAGAGACAGATACAGAGAGAGAGAGAGAGAGAGAGAGACAAAAAAACAGAGAAAGAGAAAGAAAGAAAAATAGAAAAAGAAAGATGAATGGAGGGTGGGAGGGAGGGAGGGAGTGAAGGAAAGAAGGGGGAGGGAGGAGGAAGGGAGGGGTGAAAGAAGGAAGGAAGGAAAGGAAGGAAAGAAAGAGAGATGGAGGGTAGGAGGGAGGGAAGGAAAGAAGGGAGGAAGGGGGAGGGAGGCAATGGAAGGAAGGAAAGGAAAGGAAAGGAAGAAATCTATTTTCCTATTTCCTTCCACCTCAAGCTACCTGTTTGGTTAACCAGGTTAAAGATCTATTTTTCTCCCAGTGGTCATTTCAAAGAAATCACATCCTCTGAGTCATTTCCTGGATTCAAACCAGCATCCCAAAGAGTCATGGGCTGCCTTTATATATAATGAGTGCCCATAAATCCATTTTTACCATCTTCAGAAGACCAAAGACCAGCCAGAAATGGAAGAAAGAAAGAAAGAAAGAAAGAAAGAAAGAAAGAAAGAAAGAAAGAAAGAACGAACTTATGACCACAATTGAGCCCAAAATTTTGGTTGCTAAGCAAGACCGTTAAGTGAGTTTCACCACATTTTCCAAGTTGGCCATGCCCACCAGGTCACATGACCACTGAGCCACTCCCACAAAACAGGCCACACCTTTTGGCTCTCAAAAGAAATTTCAGTAGTGGTACTGTTGATATTTGGCTCTATTGACTAATAAGTTTGCCCACCACTGCCCTAGAGGGCCAAGTGAGCCGATTCCCCTCCCCCCCGCGTGCGCATGCGCCACCTGTTCCCCCTCCCCCCCTCCTCTAGGCCAGCTGGTCCGCAAAATTTTCTTTAAAATGAAACCGGTCCCTGGTGCAAAAAAGGTTGGGGACCCCTGGTTTAGCATATCAAATTGAGATTAGAATCTCCTTTTAAATTCAGAGATCTTTTGGAAGACTTTCTTAGTCTCTATATCTTGTGTGTTTGTTTCCATCTTTGATGTATTTACAGATGTTGTAATAATGTTTCTTGTCTCTTCTAATAGCTCTTTAAATTATTTAATGAATTCATTCCTAAGAACTTTATCCTTTTTGACTTCTCTTCTTGTCTTGGTAATTGCCACAGATTGTTATGACATACAGTTTGCGTTCTTTGGTTTCTTGATCCTTGGCAGTCTACTTTCACATTTATTATTAACAATTTCTTTGATTTTATTCATTTTGTTTATTTTAAGACATAGTTAGCTACGAAGAGATCATTCGAGTAGCAAAAATTGGTAAGTGGTCCATCTGCTTCACTTTGATTTCCTACAGCATACAATCCAACATTTCCTTCTTTAATATTTGCAACTTCGGCATTTCAGTCTTGGGTATCATAAGCAATACATCTTGCTTACATGTTGTTTCAATGTCAAACTGTACTTGATCATAAATCTCATCAACTTCCTCTTCTTCCAGGTCAGTGATTGGAGCATAAACTTGAATAATCATCATATTAAAGAGTTGTCCTTGAGGTTTAATTGATATTATTTAGGCAAGGATGGCATTGTAGCTAAGTATTATTCCTGCTATATGCCGAACTATGAAAGCAACACTATCCTTCTTCATTTTTCAGATGTTGAGGGGATAAACCATAGGATCTTTTAATTGAAAGTGTCTATTTCTAAGCCGTCATGATTCTCTGACGCCTAAGATATATTCAGATACCTAGTATGAATTTCACTGTGATGCACTTTCCCATATTAATGCTTCCTGAATTGCATATACCAACTTGTAATTCTGCTTTTGCTGCTTCAAATTTGAGTGGCATTCTGTTTGACAATTCTGTCATCCAGCACTGTATTTTGTATTTTCTGGTCATATGGATTTTTTAGTATAACAAAAATGATTTATAATATTTTTTTCCCATGGAGCATCAATTAGTGCACTTGTGATTGTTGCCAAATATGATCATCTTCCTTGGGCACCTTTGTATATCACTGCTGCCCAATACAGGGGCCTGCTTGCTGGGTGGCTGGAATGACCATCCTGCCCTTGTGATTCTGCTGGGAGTAAATAGTGGAAATACTTTTGCTAATTGAACCCAACTTGCTTTAAAAAAAATTCTCTCCAGAAACTTAACTTTGGAAGAATTTTAAAGCTAAGCAGGGTAACCTAAATGCCAGGGACACAAGGGATTATGTGTGGTATATAATCCAATATTTTCTTTATACAAAAATTTGTAACAAGTAAAGGCAAAATTGTTTCATTAGTTTTTCAAAGTCTCCCAGGAGTTAATCACAGTTGTCCTCCCATTGTACATGGTGAATTACTTCAGCTGTAATGAGGGGAAACTAAAATGAACGATCCCTTGGTGAGCATGACACATACAATCTAAAAGTGGTTCTCTTGGTGGTCTTTCAGGAAAAAAAGTGTATTGACCACTTCTGCTTTCATTGATGTTTAATGAACTCAGATGCACAGCATGAAAATAGAATTCAATAATATATAATGATGGTTTCTTTTAAGGAGGGGAAAACTTAATTGGATTCTTATCAGGTAATCTCTCAATGAGGCAACACAGCTGCTAATTATGGTTATTGATGACATTTGGATTTATTGAACTTACTACCTCCTTTCAGTAAATATATATGTACCTGCATACACACACCCACACTGAGAGAGAGAGAGAGAGAGAGAGAGAAAGAGAGATTGTGCTGAATGTCATGGCTGCCATTTTATGCTGTTTACTCATATTTAGCTAGTATTCCTTGAAGGCTTTCACACGCCCTGGTACTAAACTAATTATTCCTTGTTTTAATACTACTTGCCTGCCTGCCCAGCTTTTTACTGTGATTATGAGTAGTTCATGGAATCATAAGACTGGAAGGGCTTCTGGAAGTCTTCTAGTGCAACCCACTACCCAAGGCAGGAGTCATTATACCATTCTGAATGAATGCTTATTCAATTTTTCTTGAAAACTTCCAGTGATGGAGCACTTAGAATTCTAGGAGGCAAGCTATTCCATTGATTAATTATTCTTATTTTCAGAAAATTGCTCCTTAGTTCCAAGCCGGGTCTCTATTCTACCCATTGCTTCTTGTCCTGCTCTCAGGTGCTGTGGAGAATACATCGACCCTCTCCAGATGTGTTCTCTGCACTCTTTCTAGGGCTTCAACATCTTTTTTGTATTGTGACCAAAATTGGGCACAATAATCTAATGTGACCTCATTAATATAGTTTAGAGTATACACAAGATGAGATGGGTGGCACACAAATCTAATAAATAAATTAAAATAGAGTGGTACTATCACTTCCTGTGATTTTGATGCTAGGACTGTATTGCCTTTTTTTTTTTGGCAGCTTCTGCACACTGCTGGCTCTTATTTAAACAGTAGTCTACCAGAACATCTAGATCTCTCACAGGCACTGCTGTTGAGCCAGGTATTGCCTAGTGCAGTGATGGCTAAACTTTTTGCTTTTGCAAATCTTGAGTCTGTCAAAGTATTAGCAATTTCCCCAGCTTGGTATCAGTATGGTATCAGTTCAGAGGTGGGTTCCTACTGGTTCACACCACTTCGGGTGAACCAGTAGTGGTAATTGGGCCTGACAGCAGGCTGGCCACACCCCTGAACTGGTCCCCCAGTCACTGCTCGCTGACTCACCTGACACATTCATTGCACAGCAGGCTGACCAGGGCTGGGAAGTGGCTGGCTGGCTGGCAAAGAAGCCTCTTACCCATCAACTTGAGTGAGAAGAAAACTGTGCATGTGCAAAGAGGCAGCAGGGACCAGAGGTCTTTTTGGTGCCCCGTGGCCACCATCTGGGTGGAAAGTTCAGCAGCAGGCTCAGTCCCTTCACAGAGTCACTTTTCTCCATGACTGAGAAAGATCAAAAGGCTCAGAGCAGCCTTTACAGACAAAGTACTGCAGAATCTCTGGGTGCTGGACTCTTCTCCTTAGCAGTTTTAGGTATCCTATGAATGTGTGTTGAGGCAGAAAAGGGGCTTCTCCAATTCCCTCTCTCAAATTCCACAGAGGAGATAGAGTGAGTGAGGGGGAATCAGTTAAAGAGGGGTCAATTTTAAGTAGCTTATGAATTCACTTTGATGAAATAGGTGCTCTCAGCCACCTCTTTGAGAGCCAGTGGCCTGACTGGTGCTGCCATTGCTCCTGCCAGCTGGACAGACAAAAGGAGTGGGCTGGTGTGAGCTGTGGGCCTGGCCTGGAGAGGCAGGGAGTGGTTCACCTGGGCGGCTTCTGCAACAGCCGTGGGAGGGGTGCCCCTTCTCACCTTTGACAGTTGACATGCTGAGCCAGAGCAACTGGGTCCTCCTCCCCAAAAAGTGTCAAAAAGTCCAAAAAAATTCTGCCACTGGTCCAGTGGATGTGGCTTGGTGGGGGTCATCAAGTTGGCCACTCAGTCACATGCCCCCCCCCCCCACCTAAGTAGTGAGTATTTTACACTGGAAATATTTTTTGTATGCTAAATGGATTAATGGATGCAATGAATAATTGATACATACATGAATTGAAATATTTAATAACTACTTGGGGTAACAATGGAAAATTAGTACTGGAGATGAATATGTTGTATACTCCATGAATGACTGGTCACATTGTTGATAATTGAAAGTAATGAGGTACAACACAAGTTGACAGAACATTTTTCTTTTCTTTTTTCTTTTTTTTTAAATTTTCTGTAAGGCCAACAGATAGAGATAGGTGATTTTACAAAGATTTACTGTTATCTAATAGACAATTAAGGATCTAAGGAAGGAAGGTTTGTTTAAAATGAAGGAACACTAATGGTAATCTGAGCACACAATGCTCAATAATAGCGATGTATTTAGTTATGCTTGATGGATAACCTGTGATTCTATTTCTAATTGTAAAAACTGATACACAAAAGCTTGGAACCAAACGACATGCTTGATGAAATTGTGGAAAGTATTTTATATGTGTTGTTTTGTCTTTGTTTGTTTTAAAAATAAAATTTTTTTTTAAAAAAAATGTAGATCAGATCTGTTCTGTTTCATAGAAACTTGCAGATGTTAGAAGAAAACTGTTCTTTATAATAACCACTTTATATCTGCATTTTAAAAAATGGAGTATTATTTGCTACTCCAAATGGGGGGTAACCTGATATGATATTTTTATCAATCCAAGAGAATAGGCGAGAAAAGGGAAAGTCTTGCTTAGTGCACCTTGAAGACAAAAGTATTGTTTTAGTTCAGGTACTCTAGCTTGCTGGAGAAGTCTTGCCAAGAGGTCTTGAGACCTTTGCAACTATTTACTTCCTACCCCCAGAGTAGAGGGGTATATCTTCCCTAAAGGGGATTGCTTGGAGGATCCTTTCTGGCAAAGAACTGAAAGGATGGCTGAGAGCGCACTATTGTGCAGCCCCTTTAATGGCAGGAAGCTGGGAAATCATGAGCCTTAATCCTCCATTCAGCTGTCCCTCCAACAACTTCTTCATTTCACCATGACAGATAAATAGGGATGAGTAGGAGAAGAGGCATCACATGGGAAGGTAGAGGGTATAAAAGTTGAAGGGCTATTTTAGCATTCACAAATGGTCTTGCATTCATGTCATCATGACAAATGTAGCTTCCATTGTAGTGTTTTCCAGTTGTTACATTGGGCTAATGCAGCGGAGAGTAGATGGGAAGAAACACAAAGAAAAGTATTATACAAGTTTAAGTTTGTGGAATGGCCTTTTTGTCTTTATGCAGAACTGAAATAAAAGTACTTTGAAGCGTAAAACTGATTCTTTGTAGTACTTAGGCTTCATATATAGATGTGCTCTGAATATTATGCTAGGGCCCCAATACCAAGGATTTTTTATAATGCTTACATGGTGGGGAGGAGTCATGTTATGAGAGGAATAATTGAAGTGCATAAACTGTAGATGAAACTGGAAGTTCTGAGCTGTAGGAAGGAGACACTTCTCTTTCAAAAACCACCCCATATAATTAGAATAGAATAGAATAGAATAGAATAGAATAGAATAGAATAGAATTCTTTACTGGCCAAATGTGGACACACAAGGAATTTGTCTTTGGTGCATATGCTCTCAGTGCACATAAAAAGAAAAGATACATTCATCAAGAATCATAAGGCACAATACTTAATGATAGTCATAGGGTACAAATAAACAATCAGGAACAATCAATATCAATATAAGTTGTAAGGATACAAGCAACAAAGTTACAGTCATGCAGTCATAAGTGGGAGGAGATGGGTGATAGAAATGATAAGAAAATTAATAGTAATAGTAATTGAGTCTTAGTGAATAGTTTGACAGTGGTGAGGGAAATATTTGTTTAGCAGAGTGATGGCATTTGGGAAAAACTGTATCTTGTGTCTAATTGTCTTGAAGATTATAAAATCTATTCTATTGGTGTATTTTTAGTGGTAGCAAGTTTTAAAAGGATCAACTATGGCAGGGGTCCCCAACCTTTTTTGCACCAGGGACCGGTTTCATTTTAAAGAAAGTTTTGCAGACCGGCTAAGTGGCTCAGCAGTCATGTGACTGCGTGGGCGTGGCCAACATGGAAAATGTGAAACTCACTTAACAATGGTCTTGGTTAACAACCAAACTTTTGGGCTCAATTGTGGTCATACGTTCTTTCTTTCTTTCTTTCTTTCTTTCTTTCTTTCTTTCTTTCTTTCTTTCTTTCTTTCTTTCTTTCTCTGTCTCTTTCTTTCCCTCTTTCTCTCTCTCTCTCTTTCTCTCTCTTTCTTTCTCTCTTTCTTTCTCTTTCTCTCTCTCTTTCTTTCCCTCTTTCTTTCTTTCTTTCTTTCTTTCTCTTTCTTTCTCTTTCTCTTTTTCTTTTTCTTTCTCTCTCTCTCTTTCTTTTTTCTTTCTCTTTTTTCCCTTTCCTTTCTGTCTCTCTTTCTCTCTGTCTGTCTTTCTCTTTCTCTCGCTCTTTCTTTCTCTCTCTCTCCCACTTTTTTCTTTCTTTCTCTTTCTCTCTCTCTCTCTCTTTCTTTCTCTCTCTCTCCCACTTTTTTTCTTTCTTTCTCTTTTTCTTTCTCTCTCTCTCTCTCTGTCTCTCTCCCCTTCGTCCACCCATCTGTCACTCTATGTGTGTGTGTGTCTGTCTGTCTCGCATTCACGCACTTAATCACTTTCTGCGTCTCTCTCTTTCTCTCCCTCCCTCCCTCCGTCTCTCTGTGTGTGTCTGCCACTCTCTGATTCCCCCCTCCCTCCCTGTCTCTCTCTGTGTCTGTGCCTCTCTCTGTCTGTCTGTCATCGTCCCCGCCCCGCCCGCCCCCCGCGGAGCCTCCTCAACCCGGCCCACCGTGCTCACTCGCCTTAGCCTGCCCCCCCCAGCCGGCCAGCTGCCGTACTTGGTTGCTCGTTCGCTCAGCTGAGAAGCCTCCGTGTGTGTGTGAGAGAGAGAGAGAGGAACGGCAGCCCCTGGAAGACGACGAGTGGCCGGCATGCCGGCTGTGGAGGGAGGAAGGGGGAGGGAGGAAGGGAATCGGCAGCCAGGAGTCCCACCGTCGACGAGGGTGGAAGAGCCTCACTCCAGCGGCGCGAACAGCCATGCCTGCACTCTCCTGCGCGCTCTGCCAAGGGGGCTGCCCCCTCCTCCCTCCTCGTCCACTCCAGCCCTGCGGCCCGGTTCCTACCAAGCCACGGACCGGCACCGGTCCGCAGCCCGGGGGTTGGGGACCCCTGAACCAGTGGTGGGTTTCTGCAGGCTCGCACCTACTCGCGAGAGCCGGTTGGTGAAATTTAGAGAACCGGTGAGAGGGGGTTCCACCGGCGTACCTGGAAGTAAATCTGGCCCGCTGCTGCCAGTGACCCAATGGGAAGGAAAGGAAAGGAAAGGAAAGGAAGGAAGGAAGGAAGGAAGAAAGAAAGAAAGGAAGGAAGGAAGGAAGGAAGGAAGGAAGAAAGAAAGAAAGAAAGAAAGAAAGAAAGAAAGAAAGAAAGAAAGAAAGAAAGAAAGAAAGAAAGAAAGAAAGAAAGAAAGAAAGAAAGAATTTATCATCACAATTGAGTCCAAAATTTTGGTTGCTAAGCAAGAGCGTTGTTAAATGAGTTTCACCACATTTTAAAAGGTGGCCACTCCCACCCTGTCACATGACTGCCAAGCCACGCCCACAAAATAGGCCACACCTACAGAGTAGGTTCTAAAAAATTTGAAACCCCCCACTGCCCTGAACTATGGAACAAACTGGAGAGAAGGATAGCACCCATGTTACCACGTTTATTTTGGAGGAAATGGAAAAAGACCATCTCAACAACTGGAAAGGAACACCAACCAAGCACCATATAAATACCACACAGAATAGTCCAAAGCACACACTCTGCTAGAGAGAAATTCCCTGAGGAATTTCTCCGAAAGCTTGGAAGATTAAACTTTTTGTCCCAGTGACTGACTCAGATTGGATCCTACAAAGACCATCTCAATATATTATCCAAAATACTTGGAATAATAAAGTCTCTCTCAGTTTCATGTATTTCAGATGGAAATCCATTATTCTCTCACTGAAACAACTTAATCAGTCACCCCAGGAAGAAAAGGTTAACTTAAAAATGGGCTTCAGTACATTTTTGTATTGTTTCTCCCTTTGTCTTTATATTTTCCTATGTTAGTGGAGACAGGATACATGTGTAGGTTATTCTCATGTGCCATTCAATAGAACTGATTCTGCAGAGTTTAAGTCCTGCCTCTTCCTGCTGCCATATCCAGCTTTTGTGACTCATTTGCCTTTTGAACTAGACGTGCAAACGATCTCTCCTAGGAAAATAGATAATTCGTGGGTTTTCTTTTGTTCATTCTTCTTCTGAGTTGTTATTTTACTTCAACTTCTTTTCTTTCACTCCTTAGATTTCCCTCTGCTCCCTTTCAGTTTCCTTCCCATACCCTTTGAGTGTTTAGCTTCTCTTGGAGCAGTGCCACATGGCACCAGTTCTGACGGCAATCGGCTGCAGTCGACCTTTGGAGGCATCTGTGGTCGCAGATTGCCCCAGTGAGTCCAAGTGCAGGGTCGAGGAGCTGTGGCTAGCGTGGGGAGTGGGTTTCTTGCCATTTTGGAGTGCCTGGAGCACTCCAAAGGGTGTGAAAGCAGTGGCTGCCATTTTGTTTTCTGGAAGTGCGGCAGCCACCATTTAGATTGACATTTTAGGCCCATGAGGACTGTAGAATATTGTGAAGGGCCCATTCTTTCTCTAGAGGCAATTCCCTAGACCTCCAGTGTTAGGACATCCCAGGGAGTGCTAGATAGGTATTTCCCTCAGGTAGTCGGGAGATCCAGGCCAGCCCAAGCCTTCCTTTGCCACCAACGAAGATTTTAGCACAGGAACCCAGTGGGGTCTCCTGTAGCAAGCTGAGAGATGAGCCCAGGCATGCTTGCCTAAGGGGGTAAACACTCGGCTCTCCAACTGCCCAGAACCTGGGCCTTGATGTGCCCTTTAATTGGGTCAGTCACCTCCATAGTATATTTCCCTCACTGGCTGTCTCTGGATTTTAACTGCAGGCCTGACAGCTGGCATCTAATATGAAAGGAGGTGACAGGGAGGTCTCATCCCTTTTATCAGATGACTCTCTTGACAGGCCGTCCACCCTTCACCTGACCAGCAGAAGGAAGTCCCCCCTAAAAAGGGGGGGGGGAACCAAAGGAAAGTCAAAGACCATGCAGAGAGCAGAATTCAGGAGGCAAAAGGCCCTAGACAAACAATTTGCCAAAGCCCAAAATAGGCAGTGAGGCAATCAGTGGCCTTGGCACAGGTGGTGGCAGATCCCTCTCCTTCTGAGATTCCTGCCCAGGCCAAGATTCCCAGTTTAGAAGGGAATCTATCACCAGACAGCGAAGGGTCTGAGATAGGGGACCAGGACACAGAAGAGGTCCTACAGCTCTCTATCCCAGAAGGGACAGACAGTCCGGGCTCAGCAGGTTCTGCCATCTCCCCCATGGCATGGGTCACTGACAGCCTGCATAGAGGTTCTTCACCTCCTGACATGGAGGCCATAATATCTGAGGTCATTAGGCAGGGAATTGTGGTAGGTCTGCAGCAAAAGCCTTCCTCTAATTCCAAAAGATGCAAGAAGCGAAATAAGAAGTCAGTTTCTAGAGAGTAGGCAAAGGAGTCCCCTCTTCATTAGGAGCGACCCACAAGGTCATTGGATAGCTCCTCTTCCTTGCGGGACAAGGAGGATGATCTCCAAAGGGACTCCAAACTCTCAGAGGATGAGGATTCAGATCTAAATCAGACAACATTAGCCAGACTTTTCAAACCAACTATGTTCAGGTCTCTTATGTTAAAAGCCCAGAAGATAGCTAATTTTGAAGTGATCCAAGCCACTAAATCCACTTCAGCCAAGACCAAGGATTTGGCAGGTCTAGTTTTCACTGAACCTACTATTCAGAAAGAGATGGTCCCCTCTCCTCCTTTATTCCTGGATGTAGTTCAATGTCAATTGAAGTCCCCAGGTTTGAGTCCCTCTCCATCAGCCCAGGACAAGCACTTCTACAATATAAGGCCAGATTTAGGCAAGGCATTGGAGTTCCCCTCTGTGGATGCGCCGGAAGCAGTGCTGTCCTCCCACAATATAGTTCCAAGCAATCCGGAGGATGGCTTAAAGACAGGAGAAGAGGTCAGAACATGTCCTCATTAAGGGTCACCAATCAGCCGCCTGGGTGATTAGGGCATTCACTGCATCCTCCTTTTTTAATAGGACCACCCTCATGTGGCTTCAACAACTATTAGACTGAATCCCAGTTAGTTTTATGTTTTATTTAACTTATATACCGCAGCCCTCTCCCATCAGGGACTTGCCCGGCTGACGGCACCCGGAGAAGACCCTCTCTGTGGGAGCGAATCGGTCAGAGGGATGTATGAGGTAGGACGCAGTCTCGCAAGTAGCTAGGACCTGTGCCATGGAGTGCTTTAAAGATGGTAATCAACACCTTGAAGCGCACCCGAAAGACCACAGGCAGCCAGTGCAGCTCGCGCAGGAGAGGTGTTACATGGGCATGCCGAGAGGTTCCCAAGATTCCCGTGCAGCCGCATTCTGCACTAGCTGTAGTCTTCGGGTGCACCTCAAGGGGAGCCCAAGGTAGAGAGAGTTTCCGTAGTCTAGACGGGATGTCACGAGTGCATGAGTGACTGTGCGAAGGGCGTCCCGGTCTAGTAAGGAGCGCAACTGGCATACCAGGCGCACCTGGAAAAAAGCCCCCCTGGCCACGGCCGTCACATGATCATCCATGGACAGCCGAGAGTCCAGGAGGACGCCTAAGTTGCGAGCCCTTTCCACGGGGGCCAATGACTCGCCCCCAATGTGTTGGTATAAACTGGCTATACCCGGACGTCAGAAACCACAGCCACTCAGTCTTGGACGGGTTGAGTCTGAGTTTGTTACTCCCCATCCAGGCCCGTATGGCCTCCAGACATCAGGACATCACCTCAACGGCATCATTGGAGTGGTTTGGGGTAGAGATGTACAGCTGAGTATCATCAGCGTACTGATGGTACTCTACCCCAAAACCACGGATGATCTCGCCCAGCAGCTTCATATAGATGTTGAACAGGAGTGGCGAGAGGACCAACTCCTGAGATACCCCACATATGAGGGGCCTCGAGGTCGACCTCTGCCCCCCTGCCAACACAACATGTGGTGACCTTCAGTCGCCTCGTCAACCTGTCCATATCGTCGGGAGTAACAGAGTCAAACTCCTCCTATAAAGCTGTCTCAAGACCTGCCTTGGATAATCCCCCCAGACTATTTTCAGTGGAAATCAACTCGCTCCGGATCTGAACGATTTTATCCTGCAGATACTCTCCAAATTCCTCTGCTCTGCCCTGCAGAGGGGCTTCCCGCGGCCTCTGTTGTAGGAGGGAGCGGGTCACCCCAAACAGGGCGGCAGGGCAGTTATCGGCGGATGCGATGAGGGCAGAACAATAGTTACGTTTGGCCGCTCTCATCGCCACTAGGTTAGTCCTTAAGTGGGCCCTTGCCTGTGTTCGGTCAGATTCGGACCGTGTGGACCTCCACCTGCTCTCTTGTGGCGCTTCATCACCCTCAGCTCTTCAGAAAACCAAGGAGCCTGGGTGGATCGGCGCCGCCTGAGAGGCCGCAAGGGCGCGACTTGGTCCAAGGCCCCCACGGCCGCACTGTTCCATGTGGCCACTAGGTCCTCAGTTGAGATGCGGGTCAAGGTCGCAGGTAGTGGCCCAAGCTCCGTCTGGAACCTCTCCGGGTCCATCAGGCACCTGGGGCAGAACCATCTTGGGATCTGTGGTTCCGCCTCCCCGCGGTAGAGTGTAGTGGTGGGAAAGTCAAGCCGGAGTAGCGAGTGATCTGACCATGACAGGGGTATAATGGCTAGGTCCCCTCCTCCTAGACCACTCATCCACTGGCCAGAGACAAAAATTAGATCCAGTGTGTGTCCTCCCTCATGAGTGGGGCCCTGAATTACTTGGGTCAGGTCCATGGCCATCATGGAGGCCATGAACTCCCGGGCTGCCTCGGAAGTCTCGCCTACCGATGGCAGGTTGAAATCCCCCATGACTAACAGTCTGGGGGTATCAACCACCACCTCGGCGATGTATCAGCAGCTCCGGCAGGGCTGCTGATACATAGCAGGGAGCCAGGTAAATAATCAGCAAGCCCAGCTGCCTCCCAAGGCCCCACTTCATGCAGAGGGACTCACAACCGGCAGTCTGTGGCACAGTGGTCTCTCTCGGCTCAAGACCTTCCCTGACAATGACCGCCACCCCCCCACCCCTGCCTAGGGCCCATGGCTAATGAAATGCTCGGTAGCCTGGTGGGCACATTTCAACGAGGGGAAGTCCTCCCTCATGGCCCAACCAGGTCGCCGTAATTCCCACCAGGTCCGGCTCCCCCTCCGACACAAGGTTGTTAATGAGGGGGGCTTTGTTGGCCACGGACCTGCATCAGCATCAGCCTAAGGCCCTGGCCATGCAATCCTTGACCTCCTAGATTGCGAGGGGAGCTCAAGGAGTTGGCACGCAGGACCACCTGTGGCCAGCAGCCTCGCCCACCCCTTAGATGGTAAGCTCCCTGTCTCCCACCATACCTACCCCTCCCTTGGACCGATTTGATAGAAAAGCCCTCTGTCGGAACGATCCTTGATCCCCCCCCCATGTCGGACCTGCTCGCCTCAATTCCGCCCGCTGGTCTGGCTATACTCCCGGTTCCTGACTGAAACAACCCTCCCTCCGCCCTAATACCCCCTAAAATCCAAGATGCACATTTCATAGATGCATTCTACAAATGCAGTGAAAACATCACTAGAAAAATTTCAAAGAATGAACACTTTCCTGAAAGTAATTGGAGGTAACCAAATTCACTTTTGCCAATTACAGCATAAATTATGTTCCTTTAATCACATTCCACTTAACAGAAGATATTAACTAGAAGGGATGAAAATTTGAAAAGCGGAGTGTACTTTCCTGGACTGTCTTGTCATTCCATAAACTCTTTGCAGAGATATAGAGCTAATACTTTTCAATTCATGTTTGTTATCAGTTCTAAACCCACAAGTCATCCTACCATTTTAACTGCTGAGCCTAAAAAAATAATTTGACTGCATCTGTGTAGCCAAACTTCTGGGAGGCAAGAGCAATTTGCACTTTGGGACAGCTGGTTTTTTTTTCAATTGAAATCAGCTGGAAACATTTTATATATTATTATAAAATTAGCCTTCGCAATCCTTAATTTATGTAAAAAAAAGCAATTGAAAAGAGTGCAGTGATACTACATAGAAATGAGAGGCATATTTGATAGATTGACTATTTATTTATTATTTATTTATTTTATTAGATTTCTAGACCGCCCCCTCTCCTCGAAGGGACTCGGGGCGGTGTACAGGTAGAATTAAAATTATCAAAAACTATAACAATACATAAACTAAAATCGGATTAAATAGTCCCCTGTACAAATTTATAAAAATTAAAACTATACCCATAAAACCAAATAAAATAATTTAAAATTACAGACTGGGGCGGGAAGCATGAAGTTAGGCCAGGCTGGCTAGATGAAACAGGTGGGTTTTGAGTTTCTGGCAGAAGGAGCGGAGGTCCGTGGTCATTCTAATATCAGGGGGAAGGTCATTCCAAAGGTTCGGGCCCTTCACAGAGAAGGCCCTTCCCCTGGGCGTCGCCCACTGGCATTGCCTAGTGGACGGCACCCAGAGAAGTCCCTCTCTGTGAGAACGAATCGGCCGAAGGGGTGTATGGGGCAGCTTATTTTCAGCTGTGATGAAACTGGAAACTGCACTTAAACTAGAAAATTTAGGGAATTTTCTCAAGAATTAACATAATGTAAATTAAGGCAGGTCACCTAACTTTGGTTTGAAGATGCAAAACTAATGGGAAGAAATGTGAGAATAGGCCCTGCCGTACAATATTGTTCATGAGAAAAAGTAGAATAGCAACTATGCTAGTTACTATGTTGCTAGTTAAGGAGAAAAGATCTTGTCCCAAAATCTTTCTTCATAAATTGGGGTGGTATTGGTACTACAAGTACCGTGTTTCTCCTAAAGTAAAACATGTCCTGGAAATAAGCCCAATCAGGCTTTTCAGAGTATGTACCATAATAAGCCCTCCCCCTGAAACTAAGCCCCCCCCAACTATTTAAATGCAAAAAGAGCCTGCTACAAAAACAGCGGCAGGCAAGCAATGCAATCACCCCGCCCCCACCTGTTCCCTCTCTCGCAAAAAAACCCCCATCCACCCCACCCCAATTGCCTGATTCCCTTCCCTGCCCTCCTTTAGCGAGGCTGAGTGGGTGGGGGAGAAGCAAGGTGCGCCTCTTCCCTGTCCAGGTCAGCTATCCTTCATTCTAATTAGGGGTAGTCCTCGATTTATGGCTACAAATGAGCCAAAATTTCCATTGTTAAGCAAGATTGAAGTAAGTTTTGCTCCATTTTGTGATTATCGTTATGTTCAATATTAGTAAATAAATAGAGATTGTATCTTGTTGAGACCTTTGAGGCCAGCAGCTGGGAGGCGGGGCCAGGTGTGCTCAGTGATGTTGTGTTGGCCACACCCACCCAGTCACATGACCACCCAGCCATGCCTACCCAGCAGAGAACCGGTTGTTAAATTATTTGAATCCCACCACTTTTAACATAATTGCTAGATTGACTGAGCTCAGTTCCCTCTACATCCTGGGAATCAATCTAGCATTAGGAAATAATTATTTAATGTTGGTGTTCCCATGTTTCAGAACTCTTTCTCTTTGGAGGTTTGGTTGACCTTTTCATGACTAGATTTCAAGGGCGCAACTAAGACCTGGCTTTTCTACTTAGGAGGAAGACTTGCTTTGAATGTTGGAATGAATTAATGGAAATCCCTTATGAAATGGTTGAGATGATAATGATTTCAGTGGGTTTATCTATTTTTATTTTTATTGAGGCTTTTAAAAATGTTTGCCATCTTACTCAAATGGAAATTGGTGGCATACTAATAAAGAATATACACATTTTAGCAACATGAAAATTGTTATTGTGGTAAGTAGGATTATTTCCTGCCTGGTAAATCCATTGATTTTTCCAAAACATTTACTGAAGAAAGATCAAAGAGTTTCTAACAAAACATTGAACATAGAATCCTAGGGCTAGAAGAGACCTCAGTGGTCTTCTAGTCCAATGTCCTGCTCAAGACAGGAGACCTTATACCATCCTGGACAAACAGTTGCTAGTCCATTTTTGAAAACCTCCAGTGATGGTATATCCACAAGAGGAGGAAAGATATTCCATTGATTAATTGCTGTCACTTTTTGGAATCATATACAATATTTTCTATTTTTTGTTTGAAAAAGTTTTATTGGGTTTTGGTTTTTTTTGAAAAAAAGTTTTATTGGGTTTTATTGGTTTTAACAATTTATATCAAGAAAGGGGTAGATAAGGTGTTAGATAATATTTGGAGCTTCCACATCGGGTTTGATTACCGCCTCCGAGTCTTCATACATATTCCATTAAAAAGAAATTATTAAAAGGAAAGGGGTACATACATTTTAAAATCATAAATTTTCATATTATTTTATACATTCAATTACTTTGTACTATTGACATCCGTACAGGAATTACCATCATAAAAAAAATATAACAAATTATTTTTGCGATCTGAGCCTCTTTGCTATAGTCTCTTCCTCCTCCCCCCCACCAGCAGGTGGACCCGTGGCCCCTCCCGTTCCCATCTCATCATCATCCAGGATTGAGGAGTGTTTTTTAAGAAAATTATGTGCCTCTTCAACTGTTTTGATTCTAACTCTTCCTCCCTCCCAGAATACCAGCATCCCTTCAGGCATCAACCACTTGAACCACACCCCCTTTTTGAATAATTTTTTAGTTAAGAAGGAATAATTCCTTCTTATATCTCTTATTTTCTTTGGGATCCGCTTCAATATGGCCACCTCATTTTGCTGATACATCAAAGGGCCCCCTCTTTGCGCTCTCAGTATCTCTTCCCTCGTTGACCTTCTTATAAATTTAATATGTATCTCTCTGGGTACCTCATTTATTCTGGCAAATGCTGAATTAATTCTATAAATCAAATCAATGTCCCCCCCAAATAAATTCCTTATCTTTCTTAATATAATCCGCTAACATAGTAACCATCAGCTCTCTTAAATTCTCATTCAGTAATTCTGGAACATTCTGAAATCTTAAAAAGAAAGACATGCATTCAAAATCAATTTTAGACATTTAACCAGTAATATCTGTAAGTTCTTTCTTAAAGTCTTTTATCTCTTCCTTTATCTCAACCGCCCCCCCCCTTCCAGCCCCACAATTTTTTGTTTATTATTTATTTCTCTTTGCGCCTCCAATAATTCCAATCTTGTGCTTAAATTGTCCCTCCGGATCTGTTGCACCTCACCCATTATTCTTTGAAACATCTCCTCTACGTTTAATGGCTGAGGGCTTGGTGACTTAGGATCCTCTGCTTCTGCTTCCTTCTGTAACAAAGCTGAAATCTTTGGTTGTGAGGATGGGCTGGGTTTTGTAGATGCTGGAGCCGAGCTTGGTTTCCCAGATGGGGGTTTCCTCAATGCCATAATTAAAGTTTTAAGTGTTGGTGCGTAGAGAAGAAAGAAAGAAAAAAAATGGCGCTGTTGGGCGGGCAGTCTGTGAAGTCCGAGACAAAAGCAGCTGCAGTTCAAATTAATTTTACAACGTCCAGAGAGAAAAAGGAAAAAAGGGAAAAAATTTCCAAACAAAAGCAGAAAGTTTCACGAAGGGAGAAAGCACCGAAAGACACCAGAGCAGGTCCTTTTCTTATATATTTTGAAATTAGTCTAATTTTGTTGAAATAGAGAAATGCTTATTTTCAAAAAAGAAAAGTTCCATCCTGGGAACAAAGAGAACGCCATCTTTCCGCCTTGCCAGCAGGGTGGAAAAAGCAAAAGTGGAAACAATCAATTTAAAATGTAGCAAGGCTCAGGATACATTGTCTAACAGCAATCCCTTAGTTAACAAGAAACTTCCTTTTTCAATAAATCCGACGGAAGTCACTTTCACTCTCCGCAGCGCGGGACTCTTTATCCAAAGCCGCTTTATTTCCAGGGGGGTTGTTTCCAACTCCCCCCTATCTTCTCTTTTCATTGAATTGAATGTAAAAAAATCCAAATAAGGCACATACCATTTTTCTAATCCGGAGCCTCGGCACAGCCATTCAGCCCCGGAGTTTCAGCTCCTTTTAACATCCTCCATGTTCCAGCTTCTTCGGCGAAAGGGAAACTCCCCCCATGAAAGTTCCCTAGCCCCTAGGGCGAGGCGGGAGCAGCCCCCCTGACCGCCATCGAGATGGAGGCCCTCACCGCAAGCCGCCCGTGCAGAGGGGGGGATTATGCCCATCCGCCCCCGCAACCGAAGGCGCAGCTGAGGCAACACAGCGGCGGACGTGTGGGATCCACGTCTGTCCGCGTCTGAAGCCGGAAACGATCTCTACAATATTTTCTATTGATGGTCTCCAAAGAATATCATACTTATTTAGAGAGCCTTGTATTGAACAGACCACCTCTCTGGGGAACAGTAACATGCCATGGAAATCCTCCTAAAGGTCAACATATTTTCACAAAGAACTTACATTCTTACATTTTTGTTCAAAATCATTCTTCCGCTTCCCACACATCTTTACTACACACTCTAGTGAACTGGTTCCTAAGAGATGTCTAAGCACACTGCACCCTTCCTCCACACATTTGCTTTCTCCTTCATCTCTGCCTCCTCTGGTATGGCTGCTATTCCTCAATAGTCTCTTGTGCTGAACTAATCCATCTTATATCTGTAAAAGGAAGAAAAGGGGGGAAATATGGAAGGAGGACATGGGTAAAGGAACTATATGCATATATATTGTGTGTACACCAACAAACTCCTATATGCTTTCTGAAAGTTTTGGACAGTTTCTTTTTTTAGGGGATAGACTTGTGTTCAAATTTATCAGCTGATAATTTGATCTGAAAATAAAATAACAAATAAAATGATAGCTTTAACAGTATTCTGAAAGAAAATATGTGACTTCTAGTTCTCTGTAGCTTCTGATACTGCTGACTATAGGAGTGCCTTGTGATGCTTTCTCATCTGTCTTTCCAGATATTATCAGAACATGGCATTGGGAAAGTTCTGCTTCCCCCTTTGGAATTGTGCATGGAAGTGTTTTAAAGTTCTATCTTATCTCTCATGTTTCTTAACATCTAAATGACATTCCTAGGAAGGAACAGAACAAATTCACAACACTAGTACTATATGTCAAAAATACCTAATTGTATTTCTTTTCTCAAAGTTTAGGATGGATGTTTTGAAAGCCTCTGCACATCTTCAAGCTGCAAGATACTGGATGTGAGTAGAGAGTAAGGAAGATGACCTTCATACAGATATGCAGGAACCATTGAATAGCAAAAAGGTTTGAATTTTGAAAGTCCAGAACTAGATAGCATTTGGAATCACGTAGACAACTCCCTAATTCACTAAACTATAAGAAGAAGGAGGTAGTATGTCAGAATCTGATTTGTATGATTCTGTTATTATGGCTAATCTCAATAAAAGAAGTTTTAGTATTTCAGTGGAATTGATTTCTTGGTTTAGTCTATCTAGTAAGGACGACAATGTTAAAGAACAAATGTCACCTAAAACTGAACAAGGCAAAGTTGTTGATTGGGTGGAATTATATTTCCCTTTAAAGATCATATTTGTAGTATGATGTTTCTCTTGCATCTTGATGATGGATTATCACTTTATGCTGTAGTGATAGAACAGAGGAGTTTGACTGATAAATCCACTGAGCCCAATCCTGTCACCTGGTAGTAATAACACAAGGATTGATAGCTTCAAAGTTGGATTATTATAATGTGTTCCTTATTGGATGATGCTTGAAGAAAGTCTGTAAACTTCAACTAAAGGGGGTGCCATGTCAACCTATTCAAATAGCTATACTATGTAATAATTGATTTCTAGCCAAAATTCAAAATGCTGCCCACTTATTTTCAGATTATTTGCAGGGACACTTATGCCCATAGACTCTATGCTGCACTTTCATAATATGCATTTGCAGATCTTACTTCACACTTCAATTGGACAATCCTTTTTATTTTTCACTGGATTTGCTGAGATTATGAATTTTTTGACACAGGAGCTGAGAGTGTAAACTAAGCAAAGTTTGAATATTAGTAATTAGCAAATTTTGACTATACACTGCTTCAAGGAAACTCTTGTAGAAATTTTATGTAGGATTAAGAATATTTATAAACTTTCCAAAGTGTATTCAGGCTTGTGTTAATAGCAATAAACAGAACATTAAAATTGGACTGATTTTTGTCATGCATTTTGATGTATCTTCAGTATGTGGCCAAGATTTCTAAAAGCAAGGACATTTACGGTTTTTGCAAGTTCATGTACATAAAAGTGGAAAAATCTGCAGAACTAAAATGGCAAATGTTTACTCTTCATTTTAGCAATATATCTGTGAGAGGAAAAGAGGGGGGGGGGGAGGAATAATAGCCAGAAAAGAACTCCGCTCTGTGATTTTTACTATCTAGAGAACTATTTATGCTTGTTATGTGCTGATGATAATTTATTTTAAGTGCAAAACTTATGTTTTGCCTGCCTGGCATTTGCAGGTTTATGCTAATTTCCCTCTTCCTCTCTTCACTGTTGAGACAAAATTACCTTGCTGAGAAGATAATATTTTGTAAATTGTGTTTCAATATGTTAATAGAAATGCTTTGGAGATATATAAATCTACATACATACAGAGAGTCTAAACATCCTAAAACACTTTCTCAAATTAGGTCTGAGATGAGTTTGGCCCTAATTATGTCAGATATCAGTGTCATCTACAGGAATTGCTTTCAGAGTAGAAATCCAAATATTCCACATAACTCACCTCTAAGAATTTGTGGGGGAAAGCTTAGAAGAGAGTTTAAAAATGTGTGAAGCCACTTCCATCACTAAGGAATTGCCTGTCTGGGAGCTCTGGATAAAGGGGCACATAGCTACTGAAATTCCCTCTTGACAAATTACATGGGACAGGCATCTCCTCTCAACTGACATGGTGATGCTGGGAATTAGCATCATAGGAATTATCTCCCCAGCCTCATCTAAAATGATAGCCCTGGTACTCAAGAATAATCCTGTTAAAATGAATGATTGGAATTCTTTGGTTCATAAAATACTGTTCCTTTCAATTAGCTAAAACTTGGTAGCGATCCAAATAGATGCTGACGTTGGCCATATATGGTTTTTAGAACAAAAAACCACCTTTCTTGTTCCACTTATGCTTTTTCTTGTAGAAAGAAGAGCTGCTGGAGTGTTAGACAATACAAAGTTCAGTGCAATGTTGAGCTTAAAAAAGCTCATTGAACTCACAGGCACTATTCAAGGAAGGAACTTTCAGTCATCTTCTCCAGGTCTCCATATGTACAAAGAGAGTTAATAAGCTATAAAATAATTGCATGGCTAAGGTCTTTGTATATCCTAATATATTTTAATAGCTTTTTATATTAATAGCATTGATATTTAAGCATTATATAAACATCTACTCCCACTTAGGTCTTGAACACAAAGGAAAAATCAATGTAGTAGTTTGTGTTTCCTAGTTAGTTTGACTGGCCTGGGACATTTTCTTTAGAAGTACCTTTTGATTAGCTCTTAACCTAAATACTTACAGCTTTACGTTTCAAATGCTGACTTTCATATAACCTTTATGAATATAAATATGTACTCATAAATTCAATACAGAAGAAGCACATTGAAAGTGAAAGGTCAGTTGTATACTTAATGAGAAAAGAAAAACGGAAAGTAAATAAATGACCTTGTTTTCCTTCTGTTTGACCTTGTTTTCCTTTTGTTTCATATCATGAAACCACATGGTAAATTTCATTATTTAATGAAGGACTGTTAGGTGGCTAGGCCAGACTGATCTTTCATTTCCTTAGCATGGATGGGATGCATACTACCACATAAACTTTACTGGATTTTTTTAAATTGAATAAGAACAACACTGAGTGAAATCCAACACAAATATAAGTAGAACTGTCTTGTGTTTGCCCACAGGGAAATATTTCTAAAGGTTTCTCCAATTTTCAGAGAGTCACAGCAAAGGGATGCAGGAAGTATTTATCTTTAATTTGCTGGCAGAAGCAGCTCCATCTGCAGAAGTAACTACTTGGAGGAAGGAGGTCTCATCTGGCTGTATTGGAATAATACTTTGGAATAATTAATAATATTGGGAACTTTTAAAATATACCTTACACCAAAGTGTGAGATTGATCACTAATATTACCTACAAAAAGTGTTTTCTAAGGCTAGCAAATGACAGCTCTGTTGATTTTGAGAAATCATCATGTTGGAAAAGACAAAAACTCCATGTGTGATTTTCTTTATATTTATTTGTAAATATGGCAAATCTTGCCATACAAACAATAACCTAATACTCTATTACTGCATTTAGAATGGAAATATTTAAGCATGCCAGTGTCTGAGCAGAAAAGATGTAATGATAATTGTATATTTATTACCAAAGTAGAATTGATACTTTCTCATGCTGCATTCAAAATACTTCACTCATTCATAGGTTTATGTGAAACCTTGAAGTGGTTGGCTTTGATTTCAACTTTGAAGTGCACTTTAACAGAACTCTTTTGAGGTAAGATGAAGCAACTTGCTGTTGTAGTCGAGGCACTACCTTGGAAATGGATTGCTCCAGCAATGGGGAATGAGGTGGCTTCCCTGAGTGAAATGACACTGCTTTGTATAGCCCAAGATATTCTTAATACATATTTAAGTTTGCTGATAATCACATCTCTTCAACTACTTTATGTAACTCAACATTTTTAATATTTTATTTGCCAGAGTCATGATCTTCAAGACTATGAAATTTACAGATTTATATCATTCCTAGCAAGAATAGCAGTTTCTATTTATAAGTCAATTTTCTGCTCCATATCAATCAGAATGACACCCAGTCAGCAAATTGGTATGAATTTAAGTTTAATGATCCTCAAATGGAGTTAATTTTAGTTATTACTTCCACATTTATTTAGCTAATAGCTCATTTTTTAAGAAAAAGTAAGACATTAGATTCCAGTTCACATAGGTGAGTGCTTAATTGACAATGAAACCCTTTATGTGTCAGACGTACTCAGTATCTGCTTTCTAATAGATGGATACAAGATTATAGCCTGGAATTACATAAATAGGACAATTCAGATTTAGAATTGTGGAGGTATAGAATTGGGAGTAGCCATTTAGACCATTGTATCCAAATTCCAGTCATTATAGTAATTCAAACTTAAAGCGTTGCTGAATGATGTTCCAAAGGAGGACTTCACTTTGATAAAGTTTCAGGCAAATAGCACTCTTCATGCTTCTTGGCAATAGTGGTTTCCTCATTTCTAATTCTAAAGCAGGCTGCACAATATATCATTTACAATATATCACCAACTGGATTATGAAAAATAAGCAATTTATTGCAGCCATAGTTATTCTGTTGCAGAAGCGGGAGGGAAGCATCTTGAAACGTGCACTTGAACTGTCAACCTCAAGTTTCTTTGGGACTTCAAAATGTTACATATGACTTGTAATGCATGCTTTGACCTGTATTCCTGATCTTAAATTTCAAGATATCTTAGTAACCACTGAAGTATTAATAAGTTAACAATCATGAGATAAGAAGTTCACTTTTTAAAGTATTCAGTGACTAGTTAATTGGTTAAGAAAGGGAAAACAGAGAATTACTAGTCAGCCTTTGCAGTAGAAAGATTTAAAAAACAGAGTTTATCTGTTTAAGTATATTTATTTTCTTTTATCATAAAAGGTAAAATAAAAACAGAAAACAAACAAACAAACAAAACAAAACATATGTCCAGTACTAAGAACAACAAAGAAAAAAAAGGTGTACAAAAAGAGAGAAAGGTGATCCAAATACCAAATAAATTTAACATTCAACAGATAGAATCCAACCCAGTGGATGCTAAAAAAGAAAAAGAAAGAATAGTTCTCCCCTTTTATTTAATCATCTGTTATTGTATTTAGCACGTAGAAAATCCGCAAATGGTTTCCAGTCTCTTATAAAGCTGTCTAGTCTATTATCTCTGATCAAAGCAGTTCATTTCGCCATTTCTGCTAATTCAGTCAATTTTAAAATCCATTCTTTGACAGTCGGCATCTCTTTTTCCTTCCAGTGCTTGGCAAGTACAATCCTCACAGCTATCACCATATGAAAGAGTAGCACCCCAAATTGTTTTTCAATTGGCTTGTCCAGCATACCTAAAATAAAAGCTTCAGGTTTCATTAATATTTGTATCTTAAATACTTTCTTTTTTTTAATAAATTTTTTAATTTAATTTATTTTTAAACACAACACAAAAATCCTCCATCTTACATGCTATAGAAAGTGTATCTACTGATTACAAAGTATTTTCATACATCTCTTCAAAATTCATCCAAGTTTCATATTATTTTGTATTATTTCAAGTACATCACATCAGATATATTTATAGACATTATCCTTTTCATGCCTCCATTCTTGCTTAATTATAATTGTATTACACGTCCTTCATCTTAAAACATACCAAAACTTAAGACATAACCACTTATTGGTATTGTATTTATTAATGCTACTATCCTTCAACATCATTATTCCCTGTAACCTATTCTAACCAAACATCAATAATGTTTAGTATCCAAAAAATTTATAATCCTCCTTTTCAAATCCCTGTTTAAACTTTATATCCAGTTTTCCCATACCCATACCTATATAGGTCTTGTTATCCTTATCTCTCCTTTATTTAACTATATTTATTACCACAGTTTCTTTTTTGTTAATCTTTGTATATGACCAAACTCTTACTCATCTCCTTTAACAAGTGCCACTCAGTATTCATTTCCAATTTGCTACTTATTATAACTATGCATATATATGCATTATTAACTTTTTCAATTATTTATCTAACTATATCTATTGTCCCTAAATTTCCCTAATCTCCACTGGTTTTAAGTTAACCTTTTATCTAGTAGCCTGTATCTTTCCAGTAATAAAAGAGTACCATATCTTCTGCCATTTGTGGCATAAGTCTTCTAATCATATCCTTAATCCAATTTGTATGGATTTCTCTTTGCAGTTCATTATTTGTAAGTTCTTTCCTGTCATTTCGAAGTCCTTCTTCTTCTTCCTTAATTGCCTTGTCTTTAAATGTCAGGGTTGTTATCAAAGGTGTTTCTTTCTTTCTTTAATACCATCAATTCTTTTGTTGTTTCTTCTTCTGTATCTTGCCTTCTGAGGTGAGGTTCCCATCCATCTGATTCATCTTTCCATATTCCACTTTTCCCATTGCCAGACATAAACCAATCATCAAAAGGACCAACAGATTTAGTTTCTTTGTGATTATTTTTCTCTTTAGTACTTGAGACTCCAACCTCTGTTTTTTCCATTTGATATGTACAGTATTTGATAGTTTTTTTTCAAATGAATTAGCAAATTGCTATATTGCAAGCATTATCTCTTGTAAGGTAACAGTTTCTGTTGTTCAGTATGCACCATTGTCTTCGATTGTTGAAGGAAAAAAACTGCTACTCTGGCTTAAAAAATGCTTTTAACAAACTTAAATTCACGATAAAGTCTCTGGTTGAAATTAGACTTCAAATGAACATTTGTACGAAGAAAAACAATTTCCTTTTCGCTTTTAGGAAAGTTGTGGGTCTCTAAAATTCCAAACCAGAATAAACAATAGTAGGAGTGAATATGCTTCAGCTTTCGAGTAGCAGCACCATCTTCCCCTCTGTTATTTCAATCATTACAGTCTTTTTGTTTCTTTTTGTATCTTAATTGTTTCAACTTTAAAAAAATCAAATTCTTAAGTATAGTGGAGAAAAGGAAAAATTTAAAAACCACACATAGTAATGAAAAGGAAGGGGTTTAGTCCATAGGTTATAAATAACAAAGAAAAAGTAGAAGAAGAAAACTTACTCCATTCCTTTTAAAAATTCTTCATAGGTTCCATTTAAAATATCAATTAAAGAAGTTATGATAACACATTGACCAGGATCCTATAGAACTTAATTCCGCCACTTATTTCTTCTATTTTTAAAAGTTTCAACTCAGTTTAAATTTTTAATGGGCAATCTCTTTTAGAACAGTTTCTTTTAAAACAGTAAAAATCTCACCAGCTAGATCCACTTTCACTTTTCACTTCCTCCCTTCCAGAGCCGACAGCAACTCTGCCAGCCTGGGGGGGCTGTCTGTTTGCTGCAGATTAGAAGCCCTTCCTTTGGATCAATCAGGGACTTTGCGGTGTCCCTGAGATTGACAAAGATTCAGCTTCCTTTTCATTGCCCCTACAGGACAGTTTAGGTCCAATTGGACTGTCCAGCGGCAAAAGAATTGATGATGATCTCGCAGCAGTGACGCAGGCTCTCTCTTTCCCGTATCTTAAATACTTTCTGCATTGTTATTGTTATGTTTGTGCAATATATTTTCACATATTTGCAAGACCACAAAAACCAGAGTTTCTCAAACATCTAAGATTTTTAACTTGCTCATTCATGCTTTGGAATTCTGAGGAGGCATTTGCAGAATTATTCATTGTTTTAGAAATAATTAAGAGCTCTCTAATAATTGATGTGACTCAGAATGGGCAAAGAATTACCAACAACTCTAAAATTAGAACAACGTATTTTAATTTTACATAATCTCTGATGAAGTGTATCATTTTCAGTAATAAAATCACTGGTACAAGTTTGACCTAAACAAAAAATGTCTGGCAGATTCAAAATCTGGAGATGGTTTCAAGGAGCAAACTAAGAATATCTAAGAAGATAATGCAATGGAGTCCATCAATGCACAATAATATTGTTTAGGCCAGTAAATAAATAAATATTCTAGATATTACTAGCAGAAGAATATATTGAGCTAAGCACAAATTATACTGTTAATGACCAATACCCACTGAGTGTGGCATGAATTCCAAAGATAGCAACTTTTAAGGTGATTTCATCATGTTGGTCAGCTAAAAATAAGCAAAATGTGTCAGGCTGGTCTGGATATCTCATTAGAGAGGGAGATATATATTTCAAATCATATACTTATAGTAGCTGCAATATAGTAGAATATGGGCCACTGTTTCATTTGCCTCAGAGCCACAGTGACATGGCTTCTATAAAAATAGCATTTTCCTTAGGGGACTGCTGAATAGAGATTGTTGAAATGTCACTTTATCTGGTACTATTTTGGTACAATTAATCGGTTTAAATACTAGTTGACCTTTGGCTGAAAATCTGTGTGCCTAAACAGTGTGATCTTGTTATCCTGCTCCAGTTAGATTGATGGTTTCTGTTGAAGAGCCTCCATCTAAGATCCTGCTTAGCAGGATCACAAATCACTATGGCTACAGCATCTACAGAGATATACTGAGCAGTTTCTTTTCTAGCATGAACTTCTAAAATAAGGACAATTTGTAAAAAAAATAGTTGGGCTAAACCCTGCAAATAGAAATTAATTTTATGAAGAAGTAAAATATTTTTACCCATTGATTAAACCTTGATTCAATACATCTGTGACAAAAATAATTCCAGACAGGGTTTTTATGGAGACAAATGTGCTGTGTATACCATTTGGCTACAAGATTTGGCCAACTTTAACTGCTGCAGGTATAAATTGAGGACCTCTTTCCACTTATGAAATGAAAACAGTTTTTAAAGCAATCCTTTTGTTGCTTTTCAGCGAATTAATTTACATTACTAGGAATTCATAATATTTAATAATTAGAAATTAACAGCATTGGGTTCTTTATAGATTAAAATGGTGTTGATAGGGTTTTCCTTTGCCATGCTGGTAAATGTGGATTAATACTCTCAGTAGAATTTTGGAGAAAATGGAACCCTCACTTCCATTTGCTTCCTAACTCACTTCCTCCAATCCATTATCATTCACATTTTAATCATTATGGTAAAATTGTTTAGTACATGTTGGAAACCAAAGGATTTTATAAAGATAGCGATTAAATTGTAGTTGGCAAAAACAGAATCATTGAATTATTGTTGGAAGAGACCTGGACACCATCTCATTCAACCATCTGCTTCATGTGGGAATCTACTACTATATTTCATTCCCAACAGATGGTTATCCAGCTTCAGTTTAAACACCTCTTGGGAGAAACTAGTGCTTCCAAAGAAAATTTATTTCATCACTGAATAGCTCCTACCATTAGGAAATGTTGCATGATGTCCAAATGAGATCTTCTTCCATTGTTTCTTGTCTTGTCTACTGAAACATTTCAGCCTCATTTTCTACATCAGAGGGCCCCAAGCCCCAATCCATGTATCAGCGCCAGTCACGGTATGCCAGAAACTGGGCCATGCAAACAAGCGAAGCCCCATTTGCAGGATATAGGCAGCACACAAAACCATGTCCCCTCTAGTCCATGGAAAAATCTCTCTCCACAGTGCCCAAAAGGTTAGGGGGCACTGTTCTACATGATAGCTGTTCAGATATTGGAAGAACACAAGATACTCAGATTCTGTTAACTGAACTATACAGACAACTTAAGAACAAAATGTAGGGTTCCATTTATCTTTACAGCCTCAAATGCTATATGTAAAATAGGGTTTGTTGATGGGGGAACATGGTCTGAAATGACAGATTCCATTGAAGCTATGGTTTCAGTTGGTTTCACCAGTTTTCCTTGGGATCACTGGCTTCCATCATTGGTCCTAGAATTGGATTCCTATCCTAAAATATATTTTTGGTTGTGTGAGAGGTGGCCCATGGCTTCTGCAGCTCCTTTTTTTTTTTAACCAGTTCATTTCAAGAAAGCAAAACATATCCCCGGCTTAAGATATGTAATTGGAATGCACGTGTACCTTATATTTCTGTAGCCTACCTGGCTGGAGATTTCCAGTGGTCACTAGTTCTTTACTACCTTACCTCACATTATATACTTAGAGTAATTTAAAGCTCTTACAATGATCTCCAAAGATATTTTTAAAATTCTGGCACTTATACAATGGTGGTATAATGGCTACACAACTAGATGACAACAAAGAAATACAAAAGGTATTTCTTACCACTGGGGATCAATAACTGAAATAATCTATTGCTGGACACATGAGTTTAATTGATTTTTTAAAAGCTCAGCATTTTATTTGTTTATTCATTCAATAGATTTATATAAACATCAATCTCACAGTACGGATTCTGGCTAACAGAAAAATAAAAATAATAAAACTAATAGCCAAAAATGAAAATAACAACAAGCAATAGCCCAATATTAATGGCACCTGAGAGTGATCAAACTCAAACTGCAGTCATGTCATGAAAAACCACAACGTGAAGCGTACCCATGCTACATAACCAGAGAACCATCCAGGTTTTAAAAGCTTTAGAATCATTAGTAAGGTCAGGGCCAAATTAACTTTGGGGATATGATGTTCTAAAGCACTGTGACAGGCCAGCTTCTTTGGTCTCATTAGATCAGGGGTGTCAAACTTGATTTCATTGAGAGCTGCATCAGGGTTATGTTTGATCTTGGGGGGGAATGGGGGCATGGCCAGGGGCATGGCTGGGATGGCCATGGCTAGGGTAGATGTGGCCAGCTGGATGTCACTTGTGTTGGGGCACCTGTGGTGGTTGGGCAAGGCTGTGAGGGTATATTGTTCCCCCAGCCCAAACCCTTGTCCTCCAGAGTAGCCTTGCTGTCCCTCTCAGGCCATGCAGAGGGCCCCCGGATGGCAGTGCAGGCTGTCCAGAGCCCTAGGCAGAGGAAGACAAGCGCCCAGCCCGGCCCTCAAGCTCCTAGGGCACCACAATGTGTAGACTGTATTGCAGTAATTCATTCAAGAGGTGATCAAAGCCTGAATTACTGGGTAGTGCCTCCCAATCAAGGAAACAGCTAATTGGGGCATAGGACAAATCTGTGGAAAAATCCTCCTAGCAAGAAGATGGTGAAAATGGGCTGGGTGACTTTGAAGCAATCACTCTCTCATAGCACAACCATCCATTATATTTTCCTCATAATTTGTAAGGTCATGTCTAACAAGAAATTTACACATTTTGCTTAGGGAAGTTATTTATTTATGTCACTCTAGAGCAGGGGTCTCAAACTCAATTTACCTGGGGGCCGCTGGAGGCAGAGGCTGGGTGAGGCTGGACCGCATAAGGGATTCCACAGAGGTCCACTCCCCCTGCAGGCTGCACTAATATTATACTTTCATATCACGGTGGGGGCCACAAGATACCATCCTGCGGGCCGCAATTGGCCCGCAGGCCATGAGAATGAGACCTCTGCTCTAGAGTCTAGACTTGTATCTAGACTCTAGATAAAATAGATACAATATTTAAAAAAATAAGACACGTTGTAGGCAGGCATGATAAAACCAGCATTAACATAGCCAGGAGATGGGCTCTTTTATACACCAAGCACCCCAGGCTTGGGCACAAAATGAAATGCTCAGGTCCTTATGGAAGAAATGTGACATGCAGAGAACCATTAATGCTCTTAAGTTTCTTGCTATAATATTAGTGCATTGAATACTCTTCTAATTATTTATTTATATTTTCTTTTATATGAAATTAAGAACAATTATTCTAATATTAAAATGATACAAAAATTAAAAACATCTATAAACTGGTTGCACATAGTGATAATGTCTTGACATTTTATCATTACCTTTATATAAAGTTTCAGTTTTCATGCTGTCCAGATGTTTCATATCAAGCTCATGTGTATTTCTATTATGTACTTAAAATTAAATGTAGATGGAAATGAGTATTTTAATTACAATTATGTCTGCAGAAGTGTTTGTTACTTTTCCTTTAAATACCTTTTTGAAGTGTTATTCTCACTCCCCAACAGAGACTATAAAAGTTTATGCAGCAGTGCTGTAATAAAATTGGAAAGTGGGAGGGGTAATGACCAGAAGAGAAAATTGAATGAAAGATCTCTTTGACCATTATATGTTTAGCTCTAGTAGTTAAATGTCACTGTAGAATTTGAACTCATTTGGAAGTGGGAGAGAGCAAAGCAAAGCAATGTTTTGTCACTTTGCAATCATGTTGTGGAGTTACTTTTCCCTGGAAAATCCTATTACCACACTACAATAAATGAGAAAGGGTGTTGAAATGAAGGGCAAAGTTGGAGCCTTTGATATAAATCCCAAAAAAAATCCACAATAGTTTCAGGACAGTCCACCTATCTAATGTCCAGAGTGGAAATCTGAACACTAGTGAAGAATTTTGAGGAGGTGTTACAATAACATTGTTGCTGTCAGACAATCATGTCCATAACTCTTTTTGGAATGAAGTTTTGATTTAGCAAAAACAGTGCCAGCTTCTGAGTTCATTACAAAGATAATGGTTTCTGAATCATGCTGCAAATTATTAGTTTTATAAATAAAGTCTATATCTTTTTTAATATTTATATACTGTTTTTTATATTTTAATTGTTGAAAATCTCTCAAATCACTCACTGAGGGAGACTGAGGTTCAAAAATGTGAAAAATCAATCAATCAATCAATTAATCAATCATTCAAAGCTTGATAGGAGACAACAAGAAGAAAAACAAAACAAAAAAAGATGAAAACTGGCTTCTTGTCCAAAAAGAAGAAAAGACTAAACATCCACATTGTGAAACAAATATTTCCTTGTAGTATTTAATAACTAATTTCTGTAATTCATAAGGTTCTCAATGAGAAGTCCTAGAGCAGAGGTCGGGAACCTATGGCTCGCGAGCCAGATATGGCTCTTTTGATGGCTGCATCTGGCTCGCAGACAAATCTATACAAATAACATAGCCAGATGCGTGGCGCACAATTATAACCCGGAGCAGGACCACAGCCCCTCTCCCAACTGGTCCTTCCTTGCTCGGAGGGCTTCGGAGAGAAGCTTCTGCAGAAGCCCAGGCAAGTGAGAACAACTTCCCGCCGTTATGAACTCTCCGAGGTTGTAATTGTATGGGCTGTGCGCGCGCACCTATGTTTTCCACAGCATGGAGCACCTCAGAGACTTCGTAACGGTGGGAAGTTGTTCTCACTTGCCTGGGCTTCTACAGAAGCTTCCCTCCGAGCAGGGAAGGACCAGTTGGGAGAGGGGCTGTGGTGCTGCTCCGGGCTGTAATTGTGCACCGCACGTGGGGCTATGTTTTCCATGGAGTGAGGCTGCAGACGGAAGACCAGGCAGGCACAGAGAGAAGAGAGAGAGAGAGAGAGAGAGGGAATCAGAGAGAAACTGACAGAAACAGAGAGAGAGAGAGAGAGAGAGAGAGAGAGAGAGAGAGAGAGAGAGAGAGAGATTAAGTGAGTGAGAGACAGACAGACAGACACAAAAACACATACACACACAGAGTGAGTGATAAAGTGAGTGAGAGACAGAAAGACAGACAGACACATACACACAGAGTGACAGAGAGGAAGGGAGGAGAGAGACACACACAGAAAAAGAGAGAGAAAGAGAAAGAAAGAAAAAGAATTAAGAGACTTATTGTACTTTAAAAGTGTTGGTCTTACATAAAATGCAAACATTTACTTCTATTTTGTTTTAAACATATTGTATGGCTCTCACGGAATTACATTTTAAAATATGTGGCGTTCCTGGCTCTCTCAGCCAAAAAGATTCCCACCCCTTGTCCTAGAGGATAAGAACAAAAACTGAAGCATAAGAAGGGGGCGAAGAAAGTGTTTGCCAAATCAAGTTATAATATTATATTATAATATAATATTCAGACCTGAATGGCATTCTTGTTTCCTGGATAAGCATGAAAGATCATCCCTTCTAGATTAGTTGACCAGATCAATTAGAAATCAATTAGAAATCAGAATCATTCTGCCTCTCCATTTCAAGCACCAGAGCATTTCTGGAAAGCCAGGAAAATTCTTTGGTTGATTGTATGAGTTGTCTTTTTTGATTGATTAACATCTAAATACAATATAAAGCAATTGGATATGCTAAGGCATCTTGCTTTGATCAACATAGGGATGTTCTGTGGGCGTTCAAAGCTCAGCAAGATACCAGTGGCTGTTAGCTCATTTGCCTTCAGGCTAAGCTCTACGAAATATTTGTATTATGTAGGGTAAAGCTTGACTTCTGCAACTTAGCAATCATCGGGAAGCAATGTGTGATTGCTTTCTTTCAGAATCTTTTTCTGACATCCCAAGCTTGCCTAGCCTTACTGGTACTTTATTTAAGTAGTAACCATGACCACCTTTGCTGAACTTCTAACCCTGGGCATAGTCAGTTAATCCTGCCAGTTAATTATTCTGCCATAAAAATCATTATTGCAAAGTATTTGCATATATTGACAAGACAGATGGCATTTTTCTAGTGGCCGAGTTAGGAGTTTGATGTTTTAGAATAATTAATCTGTATGGAAAGTGGTCAGAAGCTCACTAATCAATTGGTAGAATTAAAGCCAAAAACAAAAGTATGATTAATTTGAATGGGGCTTGACTACAGTCTACATTTCTCAATATTAATAATCAATTGATATCCATTTAGGTAATACTGAATATAGTTACTTATTTAAACACTTTAATCAGTATTTTGCCTCAAGAAATCTGCATAAATTCTTTAATGGATATATGCTAGCATTTATGCATACATATTTAATCTGTACCTTCTACAGCTTTCTAAAAGCAGTGACAATGTAAGTTAAAATTTGGATTGATGGCATGTCTCTACACATACTAGTTATTCCCTGTAGCTAGCTCAGAAATTAACCAATGGAAAGAGCACATCTGTTCTTCTGTAATGTCTGCAAATACCTACTTTGGAAAATTGTGTTCATAGCATAACAATTAACTGGCCACTGTCAGTCACTTCATATGCCACTTATTTATCTAAAAAATGGATTTTTGACATTTTCTTTTTGGAAATAAGAATTTAAATCCTTGGATTTTTCTTTCATATCAACATCTTGTAGTTTCCCAAACCTTCGGTAAATGTTTATTAGTCTTGATTTAATAATAATTTAAGAAGCAGCAATAGAAAGTCAGAAGATTTTAATACACAACTTTATTTGTATAAATATAATTTGTATATTTGTATATCCTCCTCTTCTTCCTCCTCCTTCTCTCCCTCCCTCTCCCTCTCTCGGGAGGGAGGGAGGGAGGGAGGGGGGCGAGAGAGATCACTGTAAAACTATGTAACGGACACATAAACATACAGGATTGCTATGAATAGTTAGCTGCTTCTAACTTCCACCTACAATATCCCCCCGTCCTATCTGTCATCTATAGCCAGACTCTACAATACAGTTACATTTGTTCTGATCTTTTTAAAAGGTTTTTTTTTTACTGAACTGTGATTGATAAACAATATCAGGTAATTATATTAATCTTATACCATATTTATTTATTTATTTATTAAATTTTTATACCGCCCTTCTCCCTTCCGGGACTCAGGGCAGTGTACAGGCAACAATACAAATCAGCGGTATAAAATATAAAATACATTAAAAAATATATTAAATGGTTGGCCTGTTCTAAAACCCTGCTAAAAACCATTTAAAAATTACGCCAGGCTGGCCGCACGAAATAAATAGGTCTTCAAGGCCCGATGGAAGAGGCGCAGGTCCGTGGTCGTGCATAGGTCAGGGGATAGGTCATTCCAGAGGGCAGGAGCCGCCACAGAGAAGGCTCTCCCCCTAGGAGTCACCAGCCGACATTGCCTGGCCGACAGCACCCTGAGGAGGCCCTCTCTGTGGGAGCGAACTGGTCGGTGGGAGGTATTTAGTAGCAGGAGGCGGTCTTGCAGGTAACCAGGTCCCTTGCCATGGAGCGCTTTAAAGGTGGTTACTAGTACCTTGAAGTGCACCCAGAAAGCCACAGGCAGCCAGTGCAGCTCGTGCAGGAGAGGTGTCACATGGGAGCATCTAGGAGCTCCCAGGATCCCTGCGCGGCCGCATTCTGAACTAACTGGAGCCTCCGGGTGCACTTCAAGGGAAGCCCCATGTAGAGAGTGTTGCAGTAGTCCAGGCGGGAGATGACGAGGGCTTGAGTGACCATGCGTAAAGCGTCACGATCCAGAAAGGGGCGCAACTGGCGTATCAGGCGGACATAATAAAAAGACCCCCTGGCCACGGCTGTCACATGATCTTCTAGAGATAGCCGAAAGTCCAGGAGGACGCCCAAGTTGCGCGCCCTCTCTGTGGAGGCCAATGACTCGCCCCCAATAGCCAGAGCTGGCACCAACTGGCTATATCGTGACGCCAGAAGCCACAGCCACTCGGTCTTGGACGGGTTGAGTCGGAGCCTGTTTCTCCCCATCCAGACTCGCATGGCCTCCAGGCAACGGGACATCACTTCCACGACATCGTTGGGGTGGTCCGGGGTAGAGATGTACAGCTGAGTATCGTCAGCGTACTGGTGGAATTCTACCCCGAAACCACGGATGATCTCACCCAACGGCTTCATATAAATGTTGAACAGGAGAGGCGAGAGGACCGACCCCTGTGGTACCCCACAAGTGAGGCACCTCGACGTCAATCTCTGCCCTCCTGCCAACAGAAATTGCAACCGGATGGAGATGTAGGAGGAGAACCACCGTAAAATGGTGCCCCCCACCCTCAGCACCTCCAGCCGGCGCAACATGATACCATGGTCGATGGTATTGAAAGCCACTGAGAGGTCTAACAGGACCAGGATAGAGGAACAACCCCTATCCCGAGCCCTCCAGAGATCATCCACCAACGCGACCAATGCCGTCTCAGTGCTGTGCCCAGGCCGGTAGCCGGACTGGTGCGGGTCCATATAGACAGTTTCCTCCATGTCCTGAGGGATTTGTACCATATGATAGTCTATTTTTATGATGGTAATTCATAAAATCTACACAAATTTGATAAAACTGAGGTTGCTGCCTCTGGTTTCTTGTTATTTTAAATATGTGATTTCCCCCCCCCCCCTAATCTGGCAGTTGAAGAGGCTTTGTTAATCCACATCTCAACTGTTATGTTATCTAGAGTTTTCCAGTATTGGACAATTATTAAATAGATAATAAGATAACTAGTTCTTTATTTTTAAACTTGAGGTTTCATCCTATAAATAAAAGCAGTAAGCCCAACTTTGGGGAGCATTCAGTTTTATGTTTAGTGATGTTACTTACTCTCCCAAAATTTTATGGCCCGGAGAGGAGAAGCCAGTGTCGTGTTGATACAATGTGAGGTCTCGATGATCCGAGACCTCTGTTGACACTTGCTGCTCATCGGTCCATTTGGACCTAAACCATCTCGGAGGGATGGCGACTAGGAAGACAAAGCCTTGCTGGTCACAGGGACACTGCAAAGTCCCTGTTTGACCCAAGGGGAGTGTTCCTCAGCGGCAAACAGGCAGCCCCATGCTGACAAAGATGGGATGGCTCCAGGAAAGGAGTTGAAAGAGAAAGTGAGTCCATCTGGAAAGGTATTTTTTTTCTTTTTGAGATACATTGTCCAAAGGAACTTTTTTTAAGTTAAACTGAATCCTTTAGGCAAAAGAAATAAGTGGTGGAATTAACCTACTTTGAACTGATCTGGAAAGGTTTTTTTTTCTTTTTCCCTTGTAATTGTGGATTGAAACGCTTGCAACAGATTTTTTTTTCTCCTCTTAAAGCAAAGGGATGATTTCCTGTTTTTTGTTACTCTATTTTTCAAGTCTTGGACTAAAGCTCTATTTTTACTTTTATAATTCTTCTCATGACTTGCTACTAAATTCCAATAAGAACTTTGTTTTTTTATACACCAAGAGATACATATTAGAAAATGAAAAGTAACAACACTGCCACCAGGAGGTCAGAGGCTGGACCTTTTGAGACAATATATTTTTTCTCCTTTGGAGATTGTTGACTATCCGGATGAAGGGTTTGTAACTTTTTTATAGAAACTGATAAAGATTCGGGGGCATGAATTGTTTTTACAGGTGTTCTCTGATAATTGTCTAGGCAAATGAAGGAAAAAGAGAAAAAATACAGAACCCTTCTCCTTTGAAGAGTATAACAGAACTTATGATCTAAGTTAATTTAAAATGAAAAGATAAAATAGGCCTGAGACCAGGGTGGCAGTGGTTATTAATTTTCCTTATTCCTTTTTCTTTTTTCTTTTTAAATATGGATCAATATCCAGATGAGGATACTTTAGAATATCAAAATTTTTTGGCTGGAATTGTAAATCTTTTGGAAGGATATAGAAGAATTGATAAGAAATTGGAAAAACTGGTGTTTATTACAACAAAATATGAGGAGATTGGGGCCCCAAAAATTAAAGAGAAGGAAGAAGATGTAGAAGATAAAGAGATACCCCCTTCAGTTGAAGATAAAGATAAGACAACAGGGGATTTTATTAATCGATCAAATGTGGGAAAAAGCAGAAAGAAGGGAACTTTGAAAAGGGAATCTGAAGAATTTGAGCTCCATCTCGGTCTCCAAGAAGAAGAGGGGAAAAAAGAATTGATGATGGATGCAAGAAGAGAAATTCTTCCAGAAGCATGGCTGATAACCAAAGATAAACAACTTTTAATAATAGAAGAAGGGCAACGATACTATTTGAGAGTTGTTCTGAACAGTAAAGTGCAGAGAGAAGTTTACAAAAACCTTACAAAGGAGAACAAAAGAAGATTGAAACCACAAATGGCAAGAGAGATAACACTACTTCATTATTGGAAAGATACTGGTTGATAATGAAAGCTGACAATAAAAGATTAGCCAATTTTTGGTGATTAATAAGTAGAAATTTAGTAACTTTTAGATTGTTTTAGATTGTTGAAGATTTATTAACAAATATTTAGCTATAATAAGAGCAATGAAATAATAATGGATATATAATATATGTATGTATGTATGTATATGTATATGTATATGTATATGTATATGTATATGTATATGTATATGTATATGTATATACACACACATACTTGTGTCACAACACCCTGGTAAGCCCCAATTAAGGGAGGAAGCATACTGCTTTCCTTTTCTGCCTTTTGGCTCATCACCAGAGACCATCTAGACAGAAAGCTATTAGTTTTGTTGTGTCTTTTTTTTACATGTGTGTTAGGTTTTGAGCTGATAAATAAATCCCTTGTTTATTTATCAGCTCAAAACCTAACATACATACATACATACATACATACATTGCTAACTAGTAAAAGAAGTTGGAGATACACTGTAAATTGTGATTCTGGAAAAAGACCAAAACAAATTAATAAATTTTTATTTAGAATTCATTATAGGTGCAATACAATTTAAAGTGGAATGAGTTTGGACATAAACAGTAAAAGATTTTTAGTCAACTATTACGGAAATGTTAATGGATATTGTTTAATAATACTTTAAAAAAGGAGGGGGGATTAGAAATAGTATTAATTGACTTTTATGTAGAATACGTTTCTAAGGTGTAATGTTATTGGAGGCTTTTGGAAATAGTCAATGAATGCTATTATGTGTTTATGCCTATAAGTGAGAACTATCTGAGGAAAAAGCACGTTTAAATAATTGTGGTCAAAGGAGAATTTTGGTATAATGATATTAAGATATACAATGAATTTCTGATTTAAAGGGTATAATTTAATATGATCTATGAGTAATGATGGTGGAAGAAATGCACAAGAGCTACATGTAACCATTCGACATGCTTTCTACAGGGTGTAATGAAGGATGATCTTTTTTTGTATTTTTGTTTAATTAAAAATAAATTAATGGTGTAATGAAGGATGATCTTTTTTTGTATTTTTGTTTAATTAAAAATAATTTAATAATAAAAAAAATTATGGCCCGAGTATAGATTTATCTCATGACTGCCACAAATGAAAAAAATGAGGGTTTTTTTTTATAACCTCTCCAACATTTAGAAGAAGAATATGTAGATGTGCCAATCACAATGAAGTCAAATACCAGCAATGTATAATCTTCCACTGAAGTTTTTGCATTGAAGTTGTGGTGAATCCACCCAGTTTTCCATAATTTCTGGCAATTTGTTTTCTATATGGAATTATCAGGACTAGTATCCCAAGCTTTTTTTGAACTAGAGGGTTGGATTTATAATAATATCCTATATATTTTTGACATTGTTCCTTTTGATAATTCTAAATAGTTAAGTATTACATTCTCAAAATTGGCCTAAGGTCATGTTGCAACACAGCCTTGTTCTGACCTATTTGACAAAGATGCTTAACTGATGGGATTAAATCAGGCTTTTATGAGACTGAATTATCCATCCAATCAGACAAATCGATAGAAAGAAATCAATTATCAAGGAGGATTTTAGAAAGAAAGACATAGGAATAGAGCAATAGAACTGGTTGCCTTTCATGGCTCATACCAGTCAAATGCATTACATAGGTTGCAACCCATAATGGGTAATAATAGTGCACTTTCTCAGACACTATAACAGTTCCATACATATACAGTACTAGTCGGTTGGATACCCGTGCTTCACTACAGAACTGGAACAGCAGTAGATAGCATTCTTCGCCATCAAGCTCCATTATCCTGTAGCAGTAAAAGGCAGCAGTAGGCACGAACTTCTTGAGAGTTTGGGTCGCACTGAGGTATATTGATGTAATAGCCATCTTCTCCACGGCAGAACATCAGAGGATACTAGAGAGCGTCATAGGCACGGTGCATCTCACTGATTTGTAACAACCTGTTGTCTCTGCTGTGGATTTCTCTTTTCTCAAAATCCTGGCCAACAATGAGAACAGCCACTTCTGTAGTTGTGGGGGTATTGAAACAACCTCGGTGCTCTCCAGAAGGCTTCCTATCGGCGTTAATCACCACTTGGAAGTCCTTCTGGCCCTTAGGAACAGAATCAACAGCAGCCTTAAATTCCAGATTATATTTGTGTTCATGCAGCAACTTCTGCAACTGGCTAACCAGTTGTGGATTAACACCTGGGTAGATTCCACAATGGATGTCCCTCTCATTGTCATCATCACCAACAAAATATATCTGAAGGGCTGCTGCTGGGGCCTCGCCATGATACTCCCTATCCTGTGGTAGAGCTGCCCCTGCACTTTGAATGTTGGCATAAAATTCCCTCCTTCACTTCTCTGGCTCTAAAAAATTTCATTTGGAACCATCCATTGTACTTCCGGATAGCAGAAAGAAAGTGCTTTGCCACTGGATGCTGGTGGGTGAGAAGGCTGTGTTCAGAGTAGGGCTGAAGGGGAGGAACGAGGGAGGTGGAATTTACTGCCACTGCAGCACATCCCGGGACTCTCATCCTGCCACTTTAGAGCATGGCACCAGGCACAGGGTAACCGGGGTCCGAGATCAACAACTTTGTCCCTGGAGTAATCAATATTTGGTTCATATTTAAAACCAGACAAATACTTATTAGCTCAAGGCAATTATCTCATTTGTGACTGGTTAATGTAGAGGTTATTAGATGTATAGTTTTTTACAGTCTGTCTACTGACTTCGGGATGAGTTTGATGATACTTGTGTGCAGCTTCCTTTACTTGTGTTTTCCTAATTGCATCTGTAAATCTTTTCCTGCATGTTTTTGCCTCTTTTCCCTTTAACTAGTGTTGCAGTGGAAGGAACAGTGGAAGGATCTGAACTGAGGAGGAAAATAAGGGGGGGGGGGGGAATCTGCTTCTGCCTACCAGCATCCATCAGTATTCATCTGGCTAGCGTCCTGTCAGTATGTAAGAGAGTTGAGGGGTGTTTGGAAACTCAAACAGTATTTGCTGTGTGAGCAAGAAGGAGATAGGAAGAAGCCTGGGCATGGCTTAGCTCAACTGTTCTGTAGTAAAGCTGCTTGCTGCTGTGAAAGTAAAACTGAAACTCCTCTCCTCTGCTTATGTTTTGCATTGGAACAGATTTTTTTGAGGTGGGGAGGGGGAGTAGAACTCCTTAGCATCAGAGGGCTGTTTGGAAAGTGAAACAGTATTTGCTGTGAGCAAGCAGGAGACAGGAAGGAGTCTGGCCCTGGCTTAGCTCAACTGTTATGTAGTAAAGCTGCTTCCTGCTGTGAATGTAAAACTGAAACTGAAATTCCTCTCCTATGCTTGTGTTTTACATTTGGAACAGATTTCTTTTCAGGTTGGGAGGGGGCATAGAACTCCTTAGCTAATATAGGAAATACTAATGTTCTGATGGTCATTTCAAAAAGTCCTTTCTTAGTGAGCACCTAGAAGCCAAGAGGAACATATGTAGCAAATTTGAAGTGTGTAGGCTGTACAGTTCTGGAGATTATGTGATGATGTGTGAATGATATTTTGCATGTATGTATGTATGTATGTATGTATGTATGTATGGATGGATGGATGGATGGATGGATGGATGGATGGATGGATGGATGGATGGATGGATGGATAGATAGATAGATAGATAGATAGATAGATAGATAGATAGAGATAGAGATATATACAGATACAGATACAGATATAGATGACAACCTAAAGCACATTCTCACAAACAACAATAGGACAATGAAATCAGAATGTGAATTAGTATGCGAATCAGAACCTGTAATAAACCTATTTTACCTACAGACTTACATCAACAGCACCAACAGAATCCCCAATAAATATTCATCTAAGATTAAATGTGCTTTCACATACTCTTCCTGTAAGTCCTCGACTTACAATCGTTCATTTAGTGACCATTCAAAGTTACAATAGCACTGAAAAAAGGGACTAACTATCATTTTCCACACTTATGACTGTTGCAGCATCCCCATGGTCATGTGATCTAAATTTGGATGCTTGGCAACTGGTTCATGTTTATGATGGTTGCAGTGTTCTAGGGTCATGTGATCATCTTTTGCAATCTTCTGACAGCAAAGTCAATGGGGAAATCAGATTCACTTAATAACCATGTTACTAACTTAACTACATTGATTCACTTAATACTGTGGCAAGAAAGGGCATAAAATGGGACAAAAATCAGTTAACAAATGTCTAAGTTAGCAACAGAAATTTTGGGCTCAATTGTGGCCATAAATTGAGGACTACCCAGTGGTGAAATTCAGCCGGTTCTAGCTGGTTCAAGCAAACTGGTAGCTGTGGAGGCAGGAGGCTCCGTCCACCCACTCAGATGTCATCACATCCCATTTTTAGGCTCAGTGCATGTGCTCACATTTGTAAACCAGTAGTGAAGGTAAATTGATTTCACGCCTGGGACTACCTATATGCTATCCTCTGCTAACAACACCCAAAATCTTGTGCAAAAGAATTAATGGACTTGAGTTTAATATCAGGATTCAAAACAAGACCAAACTAATATCAAAACATTTCAACCTTAAGAACACTCTATGGCAGATATCAAATAACTATTTTGGAAAAACTATACTTTAACGGCACAATTGAGCAAGAGATTGTTGAATTCACATACATCAAAAAGTTTCAGAAATCTCAACAGGTCTCAGGAAACATAATGTTTGTTTAAAACATTACAGTGGTTAATTGATGAGATATTTGTAATCTGTCTGACATGGGACCTGCATTTGGATAATCAATCTGTCATCTCCTCCCTTCTCTTCCCCAAATCCCCCTAAATTAACTTCTCCATCAATCTAGCCATATGCATCCAATGATGTGAGCGGCAGCTAAAAAGTTTATGCCTTCTAATAAAATGTGTTAGTCAGAAAACATTCTGCTACCATGAAGTAAGACAGCATTACATCATATTAGATCTTTCAGTCATTTTTGGCACGGCTTATTTGCTCTTAGAAGTATATTAATTTTCTATGATTACATATAGCTGTCTTTTTCTTCCATTCTTTACAACATATTCTTTACCATAACAGAAAGATGGGAAAAGATCTACTGAAAGTGAAATTTTAATCTTAATTTTGCCTTAACCTTTAAAAAAATTAAATTACTTTGAAAAGAAATGTCACCTATGCACATTGTCTCTAGCAAATGTACATATGAGCAGAATGACTGTTTGAATTAAAATGTTCATTAGAGCATGAAAATATATATTTTTAAAAACCCCAAAATAATTTTCTGCATGAATTGAGAATATCTTTGAAATTTTCTTTTAAGCAGCATGCACTACTAGATGTTAAAACAATTGACTGATGTGTCCTATTAATTTATTACAATGACATAGCTATACTTTGGAGTTTCACTTTATTAGAGGACTGCAACCTGGTTTAAAGGAGAATCTAGTATATAAGCAGACAGGTGAAATTGCCTAGGACCATAACGGCGAACCTATGGCACATGTGCCACAGGTAGCACATGGAGCCATTTCTGAGGGTACGCAAGATGTTGCCTTGTCAGCTCCAGCACGCATGCACACGCTGGCCAGCTGATTTTTGGCCTTGATTTTCAGTAGTTTTTTGTCCTCTGGAGGCTTCAGGAAAGCCTCCAGAGAGCAAAAAATGGATTTACCAAGCCCACTGGAAGTTGGAAAATGGGCTGTTTCTGGCCTCTGGAGGGCCTCTGGGAGGGGGGCATTTTCACCTTCCCCAGGCTCCAAGAAAGTTGTGTGTGTATGCATGGGGCAGAAGGGCGGAGTGTCACGCATGGGGGGATTAAATTATGGGGGCACCCGAGTGCATGCAATATTGCGCAAGCGTGTGCTTTTGGCACCAGAGGCAGAAAGGTTCGCCATCACTGGCCTAAGATCTTCAATAAATTGCTTCAAAAATCCATGGATAAAGAACTAGGCACAATAGTCTAATACAGGGATGTCAAACTCGTGACATCCTGTTGTCATCACAACTTTTTTCCCCTTTGCTAAAACGGGGGTGGTGTGGGCAGCAACTTGACGCAACTGGCCCACGGGCTAGATGTTTGATACTCCTGGTCTAATACAATAAGGGATATAATTTACAGTGCTCCATTAAATATAGTTACCATATTTTTCGGAGTATAAGACACACCTTTTTTCCTCTAAAAAGAGGCTGAAAATCTGGGTGCGTCTTATACATCGAATACAGCATTTTTGCCTCCTGAAGCCACACCCCTTCACCAAAATGGTCATGCATACCCTTATGGAGGCTTTGCAGAGAGATCATGGGGGTTGGGGAGGGCAGAAAGAAGCAAAAAATGGGCAGTTTTTTTGCCTCCCCCCCGCCCCTAGCAGCAATCTATAAGCCTCCATAAGGCTATGCATGCAATTTTTTTGACCAAACAATGGCCCATTTTTGCAAAAATGGGTCTTTTTTCTTGTTTTGGACCACCCCCCACCCCCAGGAGCACTCTGCAAGCCCCTCCCAAGGCTATTCATGCCTTTTATTTGAAAAAAAGGGGCTCGTTTTTACAAAAAATGGGCCATTTTGGGGAGGTTTGCAGAGTGCAAAAACTTTTTTTCTTTCAGAAAGCTGTTCAGTTAGAGCAGGGGTCCCCAACCCCCGGTCCGCAGCTTCATAGGAACCGGGCCGCAGGGCCGGCAAGGAGGAGGGAGCAGCCCCCTGGCAGAGGATGGCCGAGCGCACCTCCACCAGTTCGTTCCGATGGCCACCGCAGCGCACTGCACTTTCCGGGGCTTTCTGGAGGGGCTGGCATGTCGGCTGGGAAGGTTATCCCGCAGTGGGCGGCCGAAGGACCCAAGCTGCGGCTATCTTAAGCGCCCGGACGGCTTCAGCGGCGCACACGGAGCTGGAAGGGAGCTGAGCGTGCAGCGCCCGGATGGCTTTGGCGGCACTTAAGAATAGCCGCAGCTCGGGTCCTTCGCCCGCCCGCTGCGGGATAACCTCTGCAACCGACATGCCAACCCCTCTGCTGCTTCCCCGGGGGGGAGGGAGGGAGAGAATGGCAGACACACAGAGAGGCAGACTTAGAGAGACAGAAATAGAGAGAGAGGGAAACAGACACACATACACACACACAGTGACAGAGATGGGTGGAGGGAGGAGAGACAGAGAGAGAGAGAGACAAAAAAACAGAGAAAGAGAAAGAAAGAAAAATAGAAAAAGAAAGATAAATGGAGGGTGGGAGGGAGTGAAGGAAAGAAAGGAGAGGGAGGAAGAAGGGAGAGGTGAAAGAAGGAAGGAAGGAAAGGAAGGAAAGAAAAAGAGAAAGAAAGATAAATGGAGGGTGGGAGGAGTGAAGGAAAGAAGGGGGAGGGAGGAGGAAGGGAGAGGTGAAAGAAGGAAGGAAAGGAAGGAAAGAAAAAGAAAAAGAAAGATAAATGGAGGGTGGGAGGGAGTGAAGGAAAGAAAGGAGAGGGAGGAGGAAGGGAGAGGTGAAAGAAGGAAGAAAGGAAAGGAAGGAAAGAAAAAGAAAGATAAATGGAGGGTGGGAGGGAGTGAAGGAAAGAAAGGAGAGGGAGGAAGAAGGGAGAGGTGAAAGAAGGAAGGAAGGAAAGGAAGGAAAGAAAAAGAGAAAGAAAGATAAATGGAGGGTGGGAGGGAGTGAAGGAAAGAAGGGGGAGGGAGGAGGAAGGGAGAGGTGAAAGAAGGAAGGAAAGGAAGGAAAGAAAAAGAAAGATAAATGGAGGGTGGGAGGGAGTGAAGGAAAGAAAGGAGAGGGAGGAGGAAGGGAGAGGTGAAAGAAGGAAGGAAGGAAAGGAAGGAAGGAAAGAAAGAAAAAGAAAGATAAATGGAGGGTGGGAGGGAGTGAAGGAAAGAAGGGGGAGGGAGGAGGAAGGGAGAGGTGAAAGAAGGAAGGAAGGAAAGGAAGGAAAGAAAAAGAAAGATAAATGGAGGGTGGGAGGGAGTGAAGGAAAGAAAGGAGAGGGAGGAGGAAGGGAGAGGTGAAAGAAGGAAGGAAAGGAAGGAAAGGAAGGAAAGAAAAAGAAAAAGAAAGATAAATGAAGGGTGGGAGGGAGTGAAGGAAAGAAGGGGGAGGGAGGAGGAAGGGAGAGGTGAAAGAAGGAAGGAAGGAAAGGAAGGAAAGAAAAAGAAAAAGAAAGAGGAATGGAGGGTAGGAGGGAGGGAAGGAAAGAAGGGAGGCAATGGAAGGAAGGAAAGGAAAGGAAGAAATCTATTTTCCTATTTCCTTTATAAATTTAATAAATTGAAATTGAAATTGAAATTCCACCTCAAGCTACCTTTTTGGTTAACCAGGTTAAAGATCTATTTTTCTCCCAGTGGTCATTTCAAAGGAATCACATCCTCTTAGTCATTTCCTGGATTCAAACCAGCATCCCAAAGAGTCATGGGCTGCCTTTATATATAACGAGTGCCCATAAATCCATTTTTACCATCTTCAGAAGACCAAAGACCAGCCAGATATGGAAGAAAGAAAGAAAGAAAGAAAGAAAGAAAGAAAGAAAGAAAGAAAGAAAGAAAGAAAGAAAGAACTTATGACCACAATTGAGCCCAAAATTTTGGTTGCTAAGCAAGACTGTTAAGTGATTTTCACCACATTTTCCAAGTTGGCCACGCCCACTGGTGTCACATGACAACTGAGCCACTCCCACAAAACAGGCCACACCTTTTGGCTCTCAAAAGAAATTTCAGTTGTGGTACTGTTGATATTTGGCTCTATTGACTAATAAGTTTGCTTACCACTGCCCTAGACCAGGGGTCTGCAAAGTGGGCTCTTTTAAGACTGGTGGACTTCAACTTCCAGAGTTCCCCAGCCAGCATAGCTGGCTGGGGAATTCTAAGAGTTGAAGTCCACCAGTCTTAAAAGAGACCACTTTGCAGACCCCTGCCCTAGACGGCCAAGTGAGCCGACTCCCCCCCCCCCGCATGCGCATGCGCTGCCTGTTCCCCCTGCGCCCCCCTCCTCTAGGCCAGCCGGTCCGCACAATTTTCTTTAAAATGAAACCGGTCCCTGGTGCAAAAAAGGTTGGGGACCCCTGAGTTAGAGGGATTGATGAGAATTACGTTGGTCAAGTGCTGTCCCTGCAGAAACAAAGATTTAGGTTCCAAAGGTTCTCAGTGATTTCCTTCTCCAGCACATGGGTAAATACACCTGGAAACATCTACCTACCTACCTACCTACCCTCTGTCTCTCTCCCTACCTATCTACTGTACCTCTCTCTCTCTCTCTCTTTCTCTCTTTCTCTCTCTCTTTCTATCCCTTTATCTACCTACCTACCTAACTACTCTCTCTCCCTACCTACCTACTGTATTTCTCTCTCTTTCTCTCCCTCTCTATCCTACCTACCTACCTACCTACCTACCTACCTACCTACCTACCTACCTACCTACCTACCTACTTTTTTTAAAAAAATTGCCTCTTCAAAACCTGGTGGCATCTTATACTCCGGTGTGTCTTATATTCTGAAAAATACGGTAGCTGATCCTAATTCCTATTTCAAAGCAGGCCAGTTGTTAATGTTTTTATTTTAGAAAATGGATTTTCAGAAAGCCTCCTGTCCTCCACTTTCAGTGCCACCTGTAAAATGTTGTGTCTTTTCCTAGATTTCCATAGTTGTCATACAACATCCTCCCCCCCAACACCCCCCCAGCAAATCCAAAACCCATGCTTGAGATAAGGAGGTGCTGACAACATATCCATTCCCACTCCACTTCAGAGCAGCTTGTTGCACTATTGTGGATTCTAAATTTGGATTAAACAATCACATAATCCCCTTTGTCTATAATACTGAGATGTGCATTACTTTGGATGCAGAATAAAAAAAGGTTATTGCCATAGGGTGTGAGCACAAAAGTTACACTATTAGCACATCCTTAAAGAATTCTACTTCTTTTCCTGGTTTCTCATAGTAGCAGTCACGATGAAAATGCAAGTGTGAAGCAATATGGCTGCTTTGGAGGGTAACTGGAACAATAGAAACCCTATTCCTTTTCATATGTATGGTGCATCTGATGCATGTTTAATCATGCCCCTCATCCCCAAAATACATTCTTGACTTACTTTTCCAAGATGACCCTAAACAGAAACAACCATTCCAGACCCCATACTTTGTTGAGTCCTAGGCATCCCAACTTAAGAAGGATTCAGACATATTGAAACAAATTCTAGGAAGGGCGGCAAAAATGTTCAGGAAATTAAAAACTGTCATATAAAAAAAAAAGATTGAAGGGGCTGAGTTCTTTTTGCCTTGTGAAAAGTAGGAATATGGACATTTTATTATAAGAGTTGAAAGTAAGAGTACCATACATTCTTGGACGAAGAAGTCAGAGAATGTTCATTCTTTGTAAATGTTTGTGCTTTCCTTTCTTTTCAACACTTCCATTCTAAATTCTTTTACTCTTTCTTGTTTTTGATTCTTAGTTTATGTTGTTTTGTATGTGTATATGCTTTTAAAAATGTAAGAAGGTTATTTGAAATGGAAGTTGCTCAAATCCAACATTTCAAATGGGGCTTAATTTAAAAGTTTGTGCTAAATTTGAATCTTTGTGCTATTTTTTTTAACTTTTCCATATTTTTGGAATGCCCAGCCCCATTGCAGCATACTGGTTGCGACGGGATCTGGAACCTACCACTGGTGTAGATTAATGAGGAAAAAATGAATTTCAACAACTGTAGAATCAGGGTGCAGCATAACAAAATTGACAAAAAGAAGGGGGGGGTCTGAATAATTTCTGAATGCAATATATATGGCAGGGGGAAAGCCTAGTTTAATTGAAGTTAAAGATATTCTTAGATATCTTTGCTTAGAATCAGTATGCTACTTTATAGTTGTTTTCATAATTAATTTGCTATTTAAAAACTACGTTTTTTCATACATATATTTTTTAAATGTTGTAATGTATAGAGAATTGCATTATTTTAATGTCAAACCTTGGCATTATGCCTTCTATACTATCAAGGAAGAAGTATAAGTTGCAATGTCTGAACAAGTTTAAATAAAACATTAGCAAATAGGTAAATGTCCCCAGTAATACAGACTTTAATCTGAATATCAGTTTAAAGTTCAGCTTTGAGGTTTGATAAGCTCTTTCAGCAACAGTATATGAAAAACCAATGTCTGCCTGAGCCTTGCGATTTAAGAGTCTGTCTTTCTTGTCTTCTGTTTGAGAAAGTGATGGTGAATGGAAAGTTTGTGGCGTGCCCAAAATGTGAAGCAGACATGAAAGGTAGAGCAGTGTGCAAGCCGTGGCAGGGAAGGTTATTGAGAGTCTGCTCACAGCTCAGTCTGCCAATCCAAGTGCTGGCGGCCTTGGCCTTGTCTCTTGGAGAAAGCTGCTTGGCATTCTTTGCCTTTGGTTTAAAAAAGAAAGCTAAACATTTAATTTCCTGTAATAAACTGAAATGGTGTGCTTTGATGTTAGCTGCCTTATTTATAATATTTTAAGGAAAATAAACATAATAGTTGGAAATTAAAGTTTTGGAAGGAAATCTACCTTTCTTTATGTAATATCCTTGCTTTGAAAAGCTGTCCTTTCTGAAAGAGCTTCAGGTTTTCATTCAGTAGATGTGATTTCTCTATTTGTTTGCTTATTAGAACCAGGTATCAATTTTCAAACATTCTCAATGGCTAGATTAAAATACTTTTACTGCGCCCCCCTCTTTTGGTTCACAATTTGTGATATTACAATGTTTCCACTTTGTGTGCCTGTGTGTGTAAGAGCAGGTTCCTTTGAATTCCATGTCTGAAAGTGAGAGTGGGATAGATGCTCAAGGCCCACAGAAGGAAGGAAGACAATCAGGAAGTGATAGGGAAATATTTCGTCAACAAGGATATTTAGACTTTTCTCAAGCAGTGGTACTGCTATTCCTAAGAAGAAGCAAACAAGCTGAAGGTTCATGAGCAAGAGACAGAAAGGCAAGCACTCCTACTAACCAGAAATGCTGTACTGTTTTTACTAATAGAAGCTGTGTAGAGAAGAACAAAAATAGTTTATCCATTTTTTCTCTTTTTCTCTCCCAACTGAGTCCTCAGCTTCCAATGACACTCAGGAAGCAATACAATTACTCATAGTGTACAGCCCCACCACTCCTCCCTTCTTTTTTTTTCTTCTTTTTTTTTCTTAATTTATAACCCGCTCTCTCTCCCAGAAGGGACTCGAGGCGGGGCACAGGGAATTTAAAATACATATAAAATACAAACAGTATACAATAATAAAATGAAATTAAACTAACCCTGCGCTAAAATCCCATATTAAAACTAACCCCAATCTAAAAAGAGACTACCCTAGGCCGGCCAAGCGAAACAGATGTGTCTTTAATTTTAGGCGGAAGGAGCGGAGGTCCGTGGTTGTCCTGATATCGGGGGGAAGGTCGTTCCAGAGGGCTGGGCCCGCCACAGAGAAGGCCCTTCCCCTGGGCGTCACCCGCTGACAAAGTCTAGTGGACGGCACCCGGAGAAGTCCCTCTCTGTGGGAGCGAATCGGCCGTGAGGATGTATGGGGCAGGATCCGATCCTGCAGGTAACTAGGTCCCGAGCCATGGAGCGCTTTGAAGATGATAACTAACACCTTGAAGCGCACCCGGAAGATGACAGGTAGCCAGTGCAGCTCGCGCAAGAGCGGTGTTACGTGGGTGAACCTAGAGGCTCCCATTATTGCTCGCGCGGCTGCGTTCTGGACCAACTGAAGTCTCCGGGTGCACCTCAAGGGGAGCCCCATGTAGAGAGAGTTGCAATATCCAGTCGGGATGTCACGAAAGCATGAGTGACTGTGCGAAGGGCGTCCCGATCCAATAGGGGGCGCAACTGGCGTACCAAGCGAACCTGGTAAAACGCCCTCCTGGCCACGGCTGTCACTTGATCTTCCATGGACAGCGGGGTATCCAGGAGGACACCCAAGTTGCGCGCCCCATCCACAGGGGCAAGATGTTCGCCCCCTATGGCCAGCGATGGAGTCATCTGGTTGAATCGGGCAGCCGGAAACCACAGCCACTCAGTCTTGGTCGGGTTGAGCCTGAGTCCGTTACTTCCCATCCAGATCCGCACGGCTTCCAGACACTGGCACATCACCGCTACGGCATCGTTGGGGTGGTTTGGGGTAGATATATACAGCTGAGTATCATCAGCGTAGAGATGATACTCTACCCCAAAACCACGGATGATCTCGCCCAGCGGCTTCATGTATGTGTTGAACAGGAGAGGCGAGAGGACCGACCCCTGAGGCACCCCACATGTGAGGGGTCTCGGGGTCGACCTCTGCTCTCCTGTCAACACAAATTGCGATCGGCCAGAGAGGTAGGAGGAGAACCACCGCAAAACGGTGCCTCCCACCCCCAACCCCCCCAGCCGATGCAATAGGATACCATGGTCGATGGTATCGAAAGCCGCCGAGAGGTCTAACAGAACCAGGATGGAGGAGCAACCCCCATCTCTGGCCCTCCAGAGATCATCCACCAACGCGACCAATGCCGTCTCGGTGCTATGCCCGGGCCGAAAGCCGGACTGGCGCGGGTCTAGATAATCAACTTCCTCCAAATGACGGGGAAACTGTTGTGCCACCACACTCTCAACAACCTTCGCCAGGAAGGGAAGGTTGGAGACTGGACGATAGTTGGTTAATAAAGCTGGATCCAAAGAGGGCTTCTTGAGGAGGGGCCTCACCATGGCCTCTTTTAGGGAGGCAGGCAAGGAACCCTCACTCAAGGATGCATTGATAACCTCTTGGAGCCAGCCTCGTGTCACCTCCCAGGATGCCAGTACAAGCCAGGAGGGACACGGGTCCAATAAACATGTGGTGGCTCGCAGTCGCCCACGTAACCTGTCCATATCCTCGGAAGTAACGGAGTCAAACTCCTCCCAAACAAGATCCCCCTCGTGGCAATCCACTGGACCAGCAATGGGGGCTAACTCATTCTGTATCTGAGCGATTTTCTCCTGCAGATAAGACACAAATTCCTCTGCTCTACCCTGTAAGGGGGCTTCCCGCACCCTCTGTTGAAGGAGGGTACGGGTCACCCTAAACAGGGCGGCAGGGCGGTTATCTGCGGATGCTATGAGAGTGGCGCAATGATGGCGTTTGGCCACTCTCAGCGCCACAATGTAAGTCCGTAAATGGGCTCTTACCTGTGTCCGGTCATGGACACTGAGGGATTTAATAGTACACTCTATTTGTACATGTTAATCTTCATATAGTTACTGGGATTTACTACAGCTATGGTGAAAATAACCTGTAATTTCTTCATAGACTTACATATTATTTGCAAATTAACATCTCTCCTTTTACTTCTCTCCTAATGTAAGCTATTAAAGTATCTTTCCCCAGGTGGTCTAGCTCGACTTCCCCTCATATAAATTCCAAACGTGTAGATTGGGCAGTTGAAATAGGGAGATACCACAATATGAGTGGGCACAGTTTTTTCTACTACTTGTAATTAATTTTCTATTTTCAGGAAATCATAAGACCTATGAACATTTGCTGCAGTACTTAAGTTGGCTTTTCTCTTTCTCATCTTCCTTACCTTAGTTGTGATTTGTAGAGTCTTTTTATCTTGACAAAGTGATCAATAAGTTAGAGTTCTACCTTAGTCATGAAAACCATCTGGGTGACGTTAGGCCAATCACTCAAATTCAGGCCAGCTCACCTCACTGGGTTGTTGTTTTGGGGGAAATAAGAGGAGTGCTGGATATATCCTTCACCTTGAGTTATTTGTAAAAATATTTTGAGAGTAATTTAAATGATAATTAGATCTTTCTAAGCTAAATGTATATTGGAAAGTGTGTGTGTGTGTGTGTGTGTGTGTGTGCGTGTGTGTGTGTATGTATCTAGCAAGATTTAAACTTGTCCCTACAGTTTTCTTGGCAAGATTTTAGGAGTGATTTGCACTTTCCTGCTTCCTAGGGCTGAGAGAGAGAGTGACTGTCCCCAGGTCACCCACTGAACTTGTGCCTACGGTTGGACACTCATAGACTCCCAGTTTTTAACCTGATGCCTTAAACGCTACACCAAACTGGCTCTGGAAAGAGTAAAATAAGAAAATAAAAATGACAATTGTTATATAAATGGTATGAGGTGGGGGAAGAGTTGTAGCCAGGGCAATGGTCAGATAAGCCTGGAGCAGGAATGCAGATGTGACAAATATCTCAGAAACAATTGTTTCTAGTTTCTTAGGCTGTCAAGGTGTGAGGGAGAAATGTACTTTTAGACTGCAAGATTTAGACAGCCTTGCAAGATAGTTCAGACAAGAAGTACACCTAGATGAACTACTTTATTTATTGCATTATCCATCTGGCAGGAAATGACAGTGGGTTTATATGATCATCCATCTGGCAGGAAATGACAGTGGGTGACAAACAGTAAAAATTAAAGAAATAAAACAATAAGCATGTCAAACACAGTCATATTACCACATTTTAAAAAACAATATTTATATTTTAAAATTACCATCCCACCTCCCAAGAATTAGCTCAGTAAGGGATTTTGAGTGGGAGAGCATATTCTATAAAGCGGCCTTATGGCAGAAAAGATCTTGGGCTCACCAAGCATAGTCCCTGACAGACAGGATCCACATAATTCTACTTTATCACAGGGTTGCATTAACAGAATCTTGCAGGTCTGGATGTGCATTTCTCCCCATTCAAGAGATGGCTACTGTAGAATTTTAAGTTTAAGTCCAAATGTCTTAAAGTTGTCAAGATTGAGAAACACTGTAGTAGAGTAAATAGATAAAGTTCCTACGTGTTAGTTTTCTTAAGAAATGGAACAGTAGTGGGTTTCTGCAGGCTCGCACCTACTCGCGAGAGCCGGTTGGTGAAATTTAGAGAACCGGTGAGAGTGGGTTCCAGTGACCCAACGGGAAGGGAGGGAAAGGAAAGGAAAGGAAAGGAAGGGAAAGGAAAGGAAAGAAAGAAAGAAAGAAAGAAAGAAAGAAAGAAAGAAAGAAAGAAAGAAAGAAAGAAAGAAAGAAAGAAAGAAAGAATTTATCATCACAATTGAGTCCAAAATTTTGGTTGCTAAGCAAGAGCGTTGTTAAATGAGTTTCACCACATTTTAAAAGGTGGCCACTCCCACTCTGTCACATGACTGCCAAGCCACGCAAACAAAATAGGCCACACCTACAGAGTAGGTTCTAAAAAATTTGAAACCCATCACTGAAATGGAAGTACACTTTTCAGATGAATGTATGGAAGGTGTGAACATGGTCCTCTCTGAGCTCTTGACCTCTACATATTAATGGACAAAAATCACAAAATTTGTATGTGTACAATTTGTGGAGGATTTTCTTATGTAGTAGAAGAGAAATGTATTGAAAATGGGGCATGTTTTTGCTTGTTTTCTTACATTTCAGCCTCCAAAATTTCTAGTGTGCAAATTGCAGATATTTAGGTGCTGGAACATAGACACAGCATCCTCAGACCTCCTTAATATACATTGCTTGACAAAAGAGATGATCCATATGCTATATAGATAGCATAGTTAATCAGTGGCAGCAAATACATTAATCTGTGCTTCAGATCGTACATTTATCAGAGCCCCTCCTTCCAAAATTTACAGTGGAAATCTCTGTAGGTAGAGTTTTTGTGTGTGTGGACAGCTATATGTATTTTTTTTTTAGAAAGAACTACATCACAATTATGTTGCTTCCTGTTTGGTACTCATATATTTCCCCAATCTGTAAAATGCTTGAATATAACCATACTTCTGAAAATTCTACTTCTGACAACCCAATAGTTTAGAGACATTTCATTTTTAAAAAAATTGCTCTTTATGACTACCTACGTTTTTCAAGAATTGACATCTTTTTTATCCTTGGCATGGCCTCATTTGTTTTTAAGATAAGCTGCCTTGGATATTCTCAAAATACTTTTTCCTCTTCACATCATTCATTCTTTTATCAATATTTTGTATGTTTCTCCTGTTATTGGTTTTCTATACTTGTAAATCGAAATGGATTATAACTATATAAAGTTAGAGGTCTGCAATTCTTTTATTGATTGTTTTAAAAACAGGACATTGGTGTGAGTAATTGGACTTTTGCACAAAAGAAAGAGAACTTGAAATACTTGCCAAGTTCATGCTTTATGTTTCTTGCCATATATCTCTATGATAGACTCTATGAAGATAAACTTTTGCAAATATTTGGGATTTTTAAAATGTAGGATTAAAACTTAACTAGACATCTCTGAACGGTTTATGTCAGCTCATCTCATAGCATTAAGGTATGGTTATTTTATTTGTGTCCCAATTCTGCTTGATCACATTAATCTCTTCTAACTCATCTCCATGGGTCTTATTTTCATTTTTGGATTCTAAATTTCTTGGAGGTAAAGACTGGAGTGTTTGTTTCTTATAAAATCTTGTAAATTGTCAAGGATAAGGGCAACAGATGAAGAATAATAATAGCCTATATCTACTATTGTAAGTTTTATTAGCAGACATATTTTTATTTCCCAAGAAAGTAGGGAATATTTTTCCCCTATAAATTTCAATCCTACACAATGCAATAGATATATTTCTTTTTCATTAACTTGAGGAATTCTCTAATATCTAAGGCAACACATTCTGTGATAAAAGACTTGCCAAATTAGATGAATACAATAAATAAATTTTTATATTAATAATGTTAATAGTCACACTATCATAATATTTAAAATTGCGAACCATGGTCTTGAATCTTAGGATCAGTACTTTCTTTCCAGACCTGCCTCAGTCATTTAATTATTTAAAAAATCTCAGCAGCTAGACAATTCTGGGAGTTGAAGCTCACATGTCTTAAAGTTGCTAAGGTTGAGAAACACTTATCCATCTTTGCTAAAATGTCTATGGAGGTTCTCAGTCATCCAGGTCATGGTTGTCCCAAAGGTGCTTTCTTTGAAAAGACAACTGGACTTTCTTGTTTTTTATGGTTGCAAATGAAAATCTCAATTCAATTCTTATTCATCTATACATTTATTTATCTATTTATTTGCATCCCACTTTTATTATTTTTTTACAAAAAACTCAAGGCAGCAAACATATATAACACATTTTTGTCCCCCTATTTTTCCCACAACAACAATTCTGTAAGGTGAGTTGGGTGAGAGAAAGTGACTGGCCCAAGGACACCCACCTGACTTTCATTTTTATTTATTTATTTATTTTTTTTATTAAATTTATGGCTAAGGCAGGACACATAGTCTCCCACTTTTTACCCTGGTGTCTTAACCACTAGACCAAACTGGTTCTTATCTTTTCTTATATTCAGAATATTATCTCATATTCTTTTCTGTGAAGTATTAGCTTGCTAATGTGACACAACTCTCAATGGAATAGGGAATATGACTCCTTTGTACACTTTAATTTGTATGTGTGTATGAATGGATTTTCAAATCACACTTGACTCCTGGTGACTGTCTGGATAAGCCCATGCAGAGTTCTTGACAATTTTGTGGAAGTGGTTTGCCATTGTGTCCCTGGCTGAAAGAGAATTTGCCATTGGGGTGGAAGAAATGGGTCCATAGAACCAGGCGTCATGCTATCTTTTTTTGTGATTTTAATGTCACATAGAAGATTGTATCCTTAACATGGATATAGTAACTTTCTACATTCAAGAATGTTGCTGTAACATATTGTATTTTACTAGAACTATAATCTACATGTTCTTCAAAATACTTCAAAATATTATTTTGTATTGTTATGATGACTAAAGTCCTGACCCCATGTTTTGTCTATGAAGCAATAGAGTGTGCAGTAAATATGACTGTTCTAATTATTGGTGTGTGACTCTGAAATGATATTTTTATTATCTTCTTTATTTATTTCATTTATATGCCACCCATCTTGCACCAAATCTTTCTTATTTGCAGCCCAGTCAGTTTCTATATCGGCTATGAAGGTAGTGTGAGCAATTGGTAAAATCTTAAACATCTTTTCTCAAAGACTGAATAATTAAGTTAAATATTTCCAGTTCTATGCCCAGTTCTACGTTATTTTTTATTAAAGGTGAAACTATTAGTCATTGGGAAACAGTGAAAATCCAGGTTTGTTATTCTGAAGTATAACTTGTTGTTTTTATTCTTTCTTTCTGAAGAGACTGATATCCACTGACATGAATTCTTAGGTAAAATAACAAATTTGTGGGGGGGGGGCACATGTAATCACTCCAATATTTAAATAGTCAAGTATTATGGGAGAATCAAATTTGTCTTTATAATGCCTGCTGGTCTGAATGCAGTGATGAAAAATATATATCAGAATTTAACCCAGATAATAGATGCAGAGGTTTGCATTACTGCTACAATAGAGATATTTTTCTCATATGACACAGAAACTGTGCATTAAATAATGATGATGTTACATAAGGACTCTAATTATATTTATGAAGAAACAAGTTTCCTGGGAACTACAGCAATTCCAGTTCTACAAAATTATTCCCATTCCAGAATTATTTAGAAAGAATTGTACAAATTCTTTGATTAAGAAAAAAGAACATTAAAATTAGTACATTGTTGAAAGCTGAATATAAAACGTATGTATTGTAGGAGGAGTCTTGCAAAAGATGAAATGCATATTCTTATGCATTTAATACAAAAATGCATAAGAATATGTTCAAGTAATGTTTTTCATATGAGGTAAGGTTTGTTATATCTAAACATTTACAAATGAAGAATATGTTGAAACAACTTCCATCAGTTCATTCAGAGGAAAGAAACCTGTTTGTTTTTTATTCATTCATATAGTCAACATGACTTTTCCTTTTCAGTCCAATTTTTCCCTAACTTGCCACCTGATTTATTACATTTTTTTTGTCAAATGTTCCATATGTATGACTTTTAAAGTAAAGAATAATGACTTTATTATTAGCTATTTTTAAGATGAAATGAAGACAGTAAAATGGCAATGGATAATATTTTCACAATATTGTTGAATTAAGACTTAATCAGTAGATTTGAACCTATTTGTTTAGATAAGGTCATCACGTGACATATCATGACTTTCCCCCCCTTCACTAAAACAGGGGTGGGCCTGGCCAGTGTGTGATGTAATGAGCTCGTGGGCTGCGAATTTGACACCCCAGGTTTAGATCTTTATCCAAGCCAATGCCAATGCAAGTGTTAAAATAAGAGGGCAAATAAAGAATATTCAGTTCTCAGTGAATACATTCAGTAATGGAACAAAAGATGATGTATTGGGTAGATTAAAAAGATCCTTTAACAGTAAAAATTAGGTAGCCATTTTATATGGGGGTCCTAATTGTCATCATGGTTTTCAGGATTTTATTTTAATTGCTCCTGAAAGTATTTGTCATTAAAGTAGTTTATAAAATGTGTAATGTACCGATTTCCCTAAACGCTATGAGTTTTATTGACAAGCCTATTAAGAGATATTTTCTATGGAAAATATTTCTTAATAGACTTGTTAATCAAATTCATAGAGTTTAGGGAAATCGGTACATTACACATTTTATATTATTTCCAAACTGTTTACTTTCAGTACAGATCAAGAATGGGCAAACTATAGCTCATGGACTGCAGTAGCTCCTAGCACTCTGTATAGCTCTCTGAGTAGGCAAGCTGAACTTTTATTTGTGGGATTTTAAATGGGAAAAATCTATTACACTCTTTAAAAGCTTTAACTTTGGTGGATGCATTAGAAACATTACTTTTGCCTCTTTGTAACCCTACACTTCCACAAAGGTGAATAGTAATAATACAGCATTTCAGTGTTTCCTTGGGATCTTCAGGTAGAGCAGAATATCATATTGCTGACCCCAGACTGCACTTTGTTGAAAAAATTTGCCCACTGTTGGTACCTGCAAATGAAGTTTTATTTTATTTTAATTTTAAAAGAATGGAAGCACTTTGTGTTTAGTAGGAGGGGGAGACAGTCCAAGCACACACATAAATCACTCCATTTTTTGGGGGGGGACGGGACATAAATAAATGATTTTAGCAATTTCATTCCATTAGATTCCTTTAGATGGAATGAAATTTGAAGGAACTTTAGACAATTGTACCTGCTAAATATCACCAAATTTCATAGAAACCTCAGTAGCTACATACCTTGCATTCTTCCCCTCCAAATGCCTATACTTATTGTAGAAGGCTGGGGCAACATTATCACTGTAAAGTGTGCCAAATGTTAGAGAAATTGAAGGAGATTTTAATCTATATTCCTATTAATACCTATTATTTTTTAGATTTGAGAGAGGATTTAATTACATTTCCTGTGGATTAGCTGCTAGATTTTTATATATAAGGAAGGGATTGTGGAAAGAAATAATGTGCCCTCTTTCAAAATGTAGTTAATTTGATACCAGAGGCTGAGGAGAACTATTTGCTCACCTTTAAAAAAAAATAAAAAAAAATTATCCATAGGGCAGGTAAGAACGATAGGTAATATAATGAGAAATGTACTTCTACAGTTTATAAGGACAGATTATGGAAACAGTTAAGTAATGTTTTCCCACCATTTAGGCTATGGGAAAGAACATCCAATATTAACCTGATTGTAAAGATTTAAGAGTAGGTCTGTCAGTCATTGAATCCAAGACCAGATACAGGTAGTCCTCATCTAAGTGAAACGTTTGTTAAGTAAGTTTGTCCCATTTTACAACTTTTCTTGCCAATGTTGTTAAGTGAATAATTGCAATTGTTAAGTTAGTAACACGATTGTTAAGTGAATCTGGCATCCCCATTAACTTTGCTTGTCATAGGTCACAAAAGCTGATCCCATAACCTCTGGACACTGTGACCCTTATAAATTTGAACCAGATGCCAAGCATCTGAATTTTGATCGTGTGAGCATGTGAATGCTACAACAGTCGTAACTATGAAAAACTGTCATAAGTCACTTTTTTCAGACCTGCCACTCTATTTGGTTAAAGCAAAGGGTTCTTTTACTAAGGATGCTGGTGGCAGTATAGTCAAGCCAGGTCTGAAAGTACCTGGCTTGCAAGATAAAAAAATAAGGTGTGGATTTGCCCCCAGTTCATCCCTCCCCCCATGACCAATCCATATCCAGCCAACTCACCAAGATGGTTTGAGAACTCTGAGATGTTTGGGAATAATCTGCATATTTATCAGGCCGCCTTGCTGTGGATATTGGTACAAACAGAATCCGTCTGCTCTGGTCCTTCTCTTCTGTCATTGACACACAAAGCTTTTATTGTCCCCTCATCTTTCCCTCTTTCATCCTTCCCCTCTTCTTCTTTTTTTTTATGGCAGGATGCCTGGAAGCCCCCCCGCCCCAAGTTGAGCAGGCAGATCTAACATTCTGCCCCTTCACAGAGATGTTAGTTCTGCAAAAGAAAAAAGAGAGGGGAGGGAGAGATACACAAAATTTCACTATTTGTAGACAGTTCAATGTGGCTTACCTGGGTATCGGTCATGGCATTTTTTAAAGATTTAAAGAGCAGTTTTATTTGCATTTAGTAAAATATTTATACTAATGTGGGTTTAGAACATTCTCAAAAGAGTACTTAGGGTCCCCCCCTCATTCTCTTTTAATTGTTTGCAAATGAAGTGAATTATGATGCTACCGCTTTGTATAGAATATCACCTCCACTTTTCCTCAGAGTAATAGAGTATTTTGATGAGGTGTTGTGCTTAAGAGAAACGAATTAAATCAGAACTCTTGTAAGTAATAAGGATCAATAAGTTGATTAGTTTTTCTCATAGTTACAGTTTTTACATACATCTCACCCTCTTCCTATATTAGATTGCAACTTTTATTTTTCCCAAAAAAAATTCCAAATGAAAAGTAATATAAAATGTTACTCAATGATATATAACTCAATGAATGGTACACAATAGAGGTGTGTCTCTGGGTTGACTGTTATTGCAGTTCTAGCCTAATGTTAGACTGCTGCAGTCAGGTCTTTTAGCAAAGAAAAACCCTCAACTCCACTTGAGTGAAGTGATAGGTGCTTTTACTAGAGGCTGCTGGCTGCAATAAAGTCATGCTAGAGCTAAATTTCCTGTGCAACAAAACTACAAAGATTTCCCCTCATCTCAGCCCTTCCACATGACCAACTCATCTTCAGCCAAGGTGTTTTGAGAAATGCTGAAATATTTGGGGTAGATCACATTCCTATGTCAGTGTGTGTAGTCTTAAGCGCTGGCAAAAAACTAGTTCCATCCTTCTCTGGTCTTCTTCAAGCTGTCATCCCTCTCTCTATTTCCCATCCCATCCCCATACATGTTTATTCCAATTTGTTCTCCCCTCATGCCCCTTCCCCCATCCTTTGATGGCAGAATGCCAGCAAGACGCCAAGCTGAAGATAGCAAGCTTGACAGCTTGCTTCAGTGAACATTCATATTAAGGTCTTTTTTGCTTCTAAAAGGGAAGTAGTTCTGTTGCCTCACTTTATGGCAACAGTTCTAGTAGCTGACTGGAAGAGTTGGCAACTTATTCAAAGATGCCTATTTAGCTAAAGGAACTTCTAGAATAAAGTTGCTCTGCACTTTAATGAGGTGGATTTTATTTTCTTTGTTCTGCTAAGCACCTCACTAAGGTGATGATATGCACTTTATATACCTGTTACACACATACTTCATAGATAAATATTCTGTCTCTCTCACACACAACCACCTGAATACACATATTGATCATATAATATGTATCTTTTTTTCCAGAGTATAAGACGCACCAAGGTTTTGAAGCATCAAATTACAAAAAAAAGTAGGTAGGTAGATAGAGGGATAGAGAGGATGAGAAAGAAAGAGAAATACAGTAGGTAGATAGGTAGAGAGAATAGGTAGGTTGGTAGATAAAAGGATAGAAAGAGAGAGAAATAGAGAGAAAGAAAAATACAGTAGGTAGGGAGGGAGGGAGAGAGTGTGTGTAGGTAGATTAGTAGGTAGGTAGAAGGATAGAGAGAGAAATAGAGAGAGAGAGAAATACAGTAGGGAGGGAGGGAGAGAGCGTGTGTGCCTAGGTAGGTAGGTAAAGAGGGGGGAGAGAGAGAGAAATACATTAGGCATGTAGGGAGGGAATGTGTAGATAGGTAGGTAGAGGGATAGAGAGAAATAGAAAGAGAGAAATACAGCAGGTAGGTAGGGAGAGAGAGTGTGTGTGTAGGTAGGTAGTAGGTAGGTAGGTAGATAAATGAATAGAGAGAGGGAGAGAGAGAATAGAGAGAGAGAGAGAGAAATACAGTAGGTAGATAGGGGGAGAGGGTGTGTGTGTAGGTAGGTAGGTAGTAGGTAGGTAGGTAGGTAGGATAGAGAGAGAGAAATAGAGAGACAAATACAGTAGGTAGGGGGAGAGAGAGAGAGTAGGTAGGTAGGTAGGTTGATGTTTCCAGGGGTATTTATCCATGTCCTGGAGAAAGAAATTACTGACAAACCTTAAGACTTTGTTTCTGCTAGCACAGAAACAGTTAAAGACCTTTCCAAAAGTGTTTTTGCACTGTAAACCTCCCCAAAACTGCTAGTTTCTCTGTGAAAAAGGGGCCGTTTTGGCATGACTAACCTTGGGGGGGGGGCTTGCAGAGTGCTTGGGGGGTGGGGGTGGAAAATGAGCAAAAAACCAGCCCATTTATCATAAAAACGAGCCATTTTTGTGTCAAATAAATTGAATGCATAGCCCTATGGAGGCTTATAGAGTGCTGCTGGGGGCTGGGGGGGGGCAAAAAACTGCCCAATTTAGGCTAATTTCTGCCCTCTCCAGCCCCCAGGAGCTCTCTGGAAGCCTCTATAAGGCTAGGCACAGCCATTTTGGTGAAGGGGTGGGGTTTCGGGAGGCACAAAATGCTGTATTCGATGTATAAGATGCACCCAGATTTTCAGCCTCTTTTAAGAGGGAAAAAGGTGCATCTTATATTTTGAAAAATACGGTAATATTTTGAGAATTCAGGAATTGTATGTGACAGCCTCCCCTAATTTTATTCAAACACTAATTTTGTTACATAAAAGGAAAATATATTCATATGTAGGGATATGTCTGTAGTTATAAATATTGAAATTGTGCAAGTATGGCTTTCTCTGTGTGGATATGATAGTTGTACTTTGAATAAGGAGAATAGAAGGAATATTGATGTTTTTGAATGTTTGTGTTGGAGAAGACTGCTACGAATACCATGGTTAGTCAAGAAAACAAAGAAATGTGCTTGAACAGATTGATAGCGAATTCTCACTCAAGGCACAAATGACTAGGCTCAAATGTTTATTTTTGAGACATACTATGCAAAAGAGTATTCAATAATACTGGGAAGGGTGAAAGGAAAGACGACCAGCATTAAGATGGATGGACTCAATTATAGCAGTAATGGCTATATTTTTGGAAGACTTGAAAGACCAATTTGGAGAGAGATCCTCCTGGAGAAAATCTTGTATGGTCAGTAAGTGATAACACTGATTCGGTGGCACATAATCAGTCAAAAGGGGCAGAGAGATTGGGCAGTGATGGCAGCTCTGCTTGCAATGAGATCTTTATCAATGGGTCAATGGGAAGAATTCAGGAAGTTGCAGAATACTAGAAGTATGATGCTAAAAGGACAGTTATATATACCCTGTTACTGCAGTATACCAATATGTGCAAAAATGCACATTCTGTCCATGGATATTTTTCCAAAATTCAATTTTTCATTGGAAAAAAACAATCTAAAGCAAATTCTCAAATGAGAACCACTAGGAAAAAATGCAAGGGGTGCATCTTTAGCTGCAATTTAGCAACCTTGGGAAATATAAATACTATATGAAACCATTTAACAGTTCATGAATATTAGCAAACTGATAATCACAGGAACAAAATAAAATTATATTACAGCTGGGGGTATAGTGAGAGTACAGTATATTACTCCACACTTTGAGAGTACTGTATACTTTTGTATTTAAAACTACTTTTTCACAGATAAAACATCTTATGATGTATTAATTTGCAACAAGTTGCTGCATGGCAAAATCATTATATCATATTTTATTGTCTTCTGTCATTTTGCATGCTTGTAAATATCATCTCAACATATTTATAATTATGTTGAACTGAATCTATGAGAAATAAATATTCGCCATATATGTCTGATCATGTGAGGAATGATGTATGATGTGAAGAAATAATTTTATGTTTTATGTTTTATTTAACTTATATACCGTAGCCCTCTCCCATAAGGGACTCGGGGCGGTGCACAGGAGATTAAGAACACGGATACAAACATATATAAAAAGAATAAATACGTCGTAAATAATCAATATAAAATCCTATTAAATTAAACAATACCCTGTGCTAAAATGAATTTAAGACCCACTTATTAAAACTTTAAATTAATTTAAAAGCAGTCAATAAAATAGTCTCGGAAATTAGGCCAAGCCAGCTAGATGGAAGAAGTGTGTCTTTAGATGTTGGCGGAAGAGGCGGAGGTCCGTGATGGTCCTGAGATCAGGGGGTAGATTGTTTCAAAGGGCAGGGCCCGCCACAGAGAAGGCCCTTCCCCTGGGCGTCGCCAGTCGCCATTGCCCAGCCGACAGCACCCGGAGAAGACCTTCTCTGTGGGAGCGAATCGGTCGGAGGGATGTATGAGGTAGGAGATGGTCTCACAAGTAGCTAGGACCCATGCCATGGAGTGCTTTAAAGATGGTAATCAACACCTTGAAGCGCACCCGAAAGACCACAGGCAGCCAGTGCAGCTCGCACAGGAGAGGTGTTACATGGGTGTGCCGAGAGGCTCCCAAGATCCCCCACGCGGCCGCATTCTGCACTAGCTGTAGTCTTCGGGTGCACCTCAAGGGGAGCCCCATGTAGAGAGCATTTCCGTAGTCTAGACGGGATGTCACGAGTGCATGAGCGACTGTGCGAAGGACGCCCCGGTCTAGTAGGGGGTGCAACTGGTGGACCAGGCGAACCTGGAAAAAAGCCCCCCTGGCCACGGCCATCACATGGTCATCCATGGACAGCCGAGAGTCCAGGAGGATGCCTAAGTTGCTAGCCCTTTCCACAGGGGCCAATGACTTGCCCCCAATGGTCAGTGTTGGTATAAACCGGCTATACCAGGACGTCAGAAACCACAGCCACTCAGTCTGAATTTGTTACTCCCCATCCAGGCCCGTACGGCCTTCAGACACCAGGACATCACCTCAACGGCATCATTGGGGTGGTTTGGGGTAGAGATGTACAGCTGAGTATCATCAGCGTACTGATGGTACTCTACCCCAAAACCATGGATGATCTCGCCCAGCAGCTTCATGTAGGTGTTGAACAGGAGTAGCGAGAGGACTAGCAGGAGACAGGATGTCCACCGTGGGTCGGGAGATCGTGGCCATTGGTTGCGAGAGGTCACTTGCCCCGACCCCCTGTGCTCCGCTCGTGGGCTAGGCGGTCAAGGATCACAGCACCAGGGCCCCCGGCTGATGTTTTGTAATACCAGGTGGTGAACAAAGCCCCCCTTATTCATGACCTTGTGTCAGAGGGGGACCCAGACCTGGTGGGAATCATGGAGACCTGGTTGGGCCCCGAGGGGGGTGCACCCCTCGTGGATATGTGCCCACCGGGCTACCGTGCATTTCATAAGCCCTGGGCCCTGGGTAGGGGTGGGGGGATGGCGGTTATTGTTAAGGAAGGTCTTGAGCCGAGGGAGACCACTGTCCCTCAGACGACTGGTTGTGAGTCCCTCTACGTGAAGTGGGGCCTAAGGAGGCAGTTGGGCTTGCTGCTTGTATACCTGGCTCCCCGCTATGTAACAGCAGCCCTGCCCGAGTTGCTCGAGGTGATCGCCGAGATGGCGGTGGAGACCCCCAGACTGATAGTCATGGGGGACTTTAACTTGCCATCGGCGGGCAAAACATCTGAGGTGGCTCGGGAGTTCATGGCTTCCATGATGGCTATGGACCTGACCCAATTAGTTCAGGGCCCCACTCACGAGGCAGGACACACACTGGATCTGATTTTTGTCTCTGGGCAATGGAGTAGTGATCTTGGAACAGGGGATTTAGCCATCTCACCCTTGTCATGGACAGATCACTCTCTCCTTCGGATCGACTTTCCAACCGTCACACCCTACCGCGGGGAGGCGGAACCGGAAACACCTAGGTGGTTCCGCCCCAGGCGCCTGATGGACCCGGAAAGGTTCCAGAGGGAGCTTGGGCCAATACCTGGTATAGTGCGGTCGCGGGGGCCTTGGACCGAGTCGCGCCCTTGCGGCCTCTCACGCGGCATCAAATCACCAGGCCCCCTGGTTTACCGAGGGGCTGCGGGAGATGAAACGCCGCAAGAGATGCCTAGAGAGTAGGTGGAGATCCTCTTGATCCGATGCTGACCGAACACTAGTAAGAGACCATATTATGGCTTACTTAGTGGCGATAAAAGTGGCCAAACGGGAGTATTGTGCCACCCTTATCATGCCCGCAGATAACCGCCCTGCCGCCCTGTTCGGGGTGACCTGCTCCCTCCTTCACCAGAGGCCACGGGAAGCCCCTTTGCAGGGGCGAGCAGAGGAATTTGGAGCTTATCTGCAGGACAAAATCACTCAGATTCGGAACGAGTTGCCCTCCACTGAAAGTTACCCAGTCGGCCTGTCAGATGCCGGTCTTGAGACAACATCTTGGGAGGAGTTTGACTTTGTTGCTACCGAGATATGGACAGGTTGTTGAGGAACCTTAGGGCTACCACATGTTTAGTGGACCCGTGTCCCTCCTGGCTTGTACTGGCATCCTGGGAGGTGACATGAGGCTGGCTCCAGGGCATTGTGAACACATCTTTGAGTGAGGGGTCCTTGCCTGCCGTCTTGAAAGAGGCGGTGGTGAGGCCCCTCCTCAAGAAGCCATCCGTGGACCCAGCATTATTAGAAAATTATCGTCCAGTCTCCAACCTTCACTTTTTAGCGAAGGTTGTTGAGAGTGTGGTGGCCCAACAGTTTCCTCGACACCTGGAGGAAGTTGATTATCGAGACCCGCACCAGTACGGCTTCCGGCCCGGTCACAGCACCGAGATGGCATTGGTCGCGTTGGTGGATGATCTCTGGAGGGCTCGGGATAGAGGTTGCTCCTCTATCCTAGTCCTATTAGACCTCTCAGCGCCTTTCGATACCATCGACCATGGTATCTTATTGCACCGACTGGGGTGGTTGGGGGCGGGAGGCACCGTCTTGCGGTGGTTCTCGTCCTACCTCTCTGGTCGGTCACAATGGGTGTTGGCAGGAGGGCAGAGGTCAGCTCCAAGGCCCCTCACATGTGGGGTGCCGCAGGGGTCGGTCCTCTCACCACTTCTGTTTAACACCTATATGAAGCCGCTGGGCGAGATCATCCGTGGTTTTGGGGTGGAATACCATCTGTACGCTGACGATACTCAGCTGTACATATCCACCCCAAACCACCCCAACGATGCCGTCGAGGTGCTGTCCCGGTGTCTGGACGCCATACGGGGCTGGATGAGTAGCAACAAACTCAAGCTCAACCCATCCAAGACCGAGTGGCTGTGGTTTCCGGCACCCCGGTACAGCCAGGTAAGTCCAACACTGGCCATCGGGGCGAACAACTAGCCCCCGTGGAGAGGGCGCACAACTTGGGTGTCCTCCTGGATTCCCATCTGACCATGGAGGACCATGTGACGGCCGTGGCCAGGGGGGCGTTTTATCAGGTACACCTGATACGCCAGTTGCGCCCCTTACTGGACCGGGGAGCCCTCGGCACAGTCACTCAGGCATTAGTGACATCCCGGCTGGACTACTGCAATGCTCTCTACATGGGGCTCCCCTTGAGGTGCACTCGAAGGTTGCAGTTAGTCCAGAATGCGGCCGCGTGGGTGATTATGGGTGCCTCAAGTCAATCCCACATAACACCTCCTGCACGAGCTGCACTGGCTACCTGTGGCCTTTCGGGTGCGCTTCAAGGTGCTGTTGACCATCTTCAAAGCGCTCCATGGCTCGGGGCCTAGCTATATAAGCGAACGCCTCCTGCCCCAAACATCCCTTTGGCCGATCTGCTCCCACAGAGAGGGCCTTCTCCGGGTACCGTCGGCCAGGCAATGCCGGTTGACAACGCCCAGGGGAAGAGCCTTCTTTGTGGCAGGCCCAGCCCTCTGGAACGACCTACCCCCCGATCTACGCATCATCGGGGACCTCCGCCTTTTCTGCCAACGTCTTAAAACTTATTTATTCCAACAAGCCGGCCTAGTATAACCCCCGTTTCTGACTTTTATAGGGAAAATTTTAAATTGTAGAGTTTTATTAGTTTTAGCACAGGGATAGTTTAATAGTTTTTAATAAATATGTATTTTTGTATTTTTGTATGGTTTTAATAACGGCTGTGCGCCGCCCTGGGTCCTTTTCTAGGAGAAGGGCGGGGTATAAATTTAAATAAATAAAATAAAATAAATAAGGACCAACCCCTGAGGTACCCCACATATGAGGGGTCTCGAGGTCGACCTCTGCCCCCCTGCCAACACAAATTGCAACCGACCGGAGAGGTAGGAGGAGAACCACCATAAAACGGTGCCTCCCACCCCCAACCCCTCCAGTCGGTGCAATAGGATACCATGGTCGATGGTATCAAAAGCCGCTGAGAGGTCTAATAGGACCAGGATAGAGGAACATCCCCTATCCCGAGCCCTCCAGAGATCATCCACCAATGCGACCAATGCCGTCTCGGTGCTGTGCCCAGGTCGGAAGCCGGACTGGCACGGGTCCAGATAATCAATTTCCTCCAGGTGACGAGGGAACTGCTGTGCCACCACACTCTCTACAATCTTCGCCAAAAAGTGGAGGTTGGAGACTGGACGATAATTTACTAACAGCGCTGGGTCCAGGGAAGGCTTCTTGAGGAGGTATCTCACCACCGCCTCTTTCAAAGCGGCTGGCAAGAACCCCTTACTCAAAGATGCCCTCACTATTTCCTAGAGCCAGCCTCGTGTAACCTCCCAGGATGCCAGTACTAGTCAGGAGGGACACGGGCCCAATAAACATGTGGTGGCCTTCAGGGGTTTTAAGTAAATGTTAGTCTGATGCTAATTTCCCCTCCTTTTCAAATGTAATAGTGTATTGGCAGGCACTCCAGAGTTAATTAATCTTCAGCTGTACACACAGTGTATATTGCCAACACTGATCTGGAGAGCCAAAGACATGTTTTCTTCTAATTATAGTAATTTTTAATAGCCAAGTTCAGAAATCTCACCCATTTTATGAAAAGCTGAAATATCAGTAAAAAAATTTGTGTGCAAAAGTAAAAAGAAGCATTTTTAGATTTGAATTCTAATGATCTTACCTAGTTCCTACTGATTTTCTTCCAGAGTAATCATATAAGTGATTATTCTGGTTGGAAAGAGGACAGAGCTCAGTGGTGCATTCATATTTGCATGCATATGCTTTCATGTTCATATTCTATTATGTGAATCACTAGTTAAAAGTTACTTTAAAAAAAACCTGGAAAAAAATTATCTGGAAAGCTGATGCCACATAGACTCATTGACATTGGACTGAGTCTGATAGGATAAAAACCTTATATAAAATCTAACTGAAACTTTTATGAGCTCATCTGCAAGAAGCAAGAAAATCTTCGATTATGGTTGTTTTATTTTATTTTTCACTGAATAGAGAATTGATTCTAGAAGGAGGTTCATGGCCTTTGCATGGCAACACAAATGTATATTAGGATTTCCATTCTGCTCACAGAATGGGAGAGACTTGTCAAGGCCAACCTCCTGCTCAGTGGAGGAATCCAAATGAACAAATTCCAGACAGATGGCTGTCTAGCTTCCACTTGAACATATTCAGTGAAAAATAGTCTACCACTCCTGTGCAGAAATGGTTCTACTGCTATACTGCTGTCACTTTAGAAAGTTCTACCTTTCAGCTGAAAACTCTCTTCTTGTAATAGAAATAACCAATTATTTATTCCATAGCTTGCACTCTAGAATTGAATTACATTTCTTTCTAGAAATGTATTTCTAAATTCTCCCTGGGATATAGGTCATCAGTTATTTCACATCTTGTACTCTAGAAAGAATTAATTTATTTCTAGAATGAATTTTAATAGTGGCCCATACAGAGTTACTGACTCTGCTTTTACTTAAGAAAAATAAATGAACAAATATGGGACTGGAAATACTTGGCTTGGCAATATGATCTATAAAAAGTATATTGGAATAATAGTGGAAAATCTGATGATCCTTTTGAGAAAATGTGTTTCAGAACAAGCAAGAGTCTGAATTAGCATCTACCATCGATTTATTAAAGTGGCTATACTATTCTCAGGTTCATGCAGCTCCATTGGAAGCCTTTTTACTAGTTATATGTTCCTGGAAAGCAGAATGGGACAGCACGTTGATTTGGCTGTGGCAAGTTGTCCTAGTCCCCCTAGAAAGAGGTGTGGCTCTTTTAAGCAGTTGCAAACACTGCACACTTTGAATCAACTCGTCTCAATCAAATCTGCAGACTGCACAAAATCAGTAGTTGATTAGTATCTTAATATGAATTTGCAGTGTGCTTCTATAGAGGCAATTACTAGGGAAACAGTATGCTCATACATTAATTTGGTGGAGATCCATTGAAACAGGGACAATAAACATAGTTTGAGTAGGTATGATCACTATCAATTTGGGGAGAAACTAAAATAAGAAACTATTTTCTGGATACAATTACAGAATCTATAAGGTTACTCTTGGACCTATTCCTGTAAGTAAGTTCTACAGAGTGGTTTGATTTAAGGGACCCATTCAAGATGTTAAATTTGAGCCTATTTAATTGTTTGCTGCCTTCAGTACTTCAGCAGAATCCACATTACCAGTTCATAATATTTTTGACTTCAGGCTGTGATAGATTTTTGTTTTATATCCACACCAAAGAGAAAACCATGTTAAATAAAGTTGGCTTATTTTTTAAAATAGAAATATACAGGATTTCACTTTTACTGCCTTCAGACTTGTACTTTTTTCCCGTCCCACACCTATGGCAGTTGGTAACTCATTTCAGTGTTGATTATATTTCATTTGTGCAAGAAACTCATATCTATAGTGGCAAAGAGTCTGACTAATCTATTTGATTAAAAATCACAAATTTTCATTCATCTCATGAAGTGAGCTGGACCCATCTGGTCAACCACTTAGATAGACTTTATCCATAATGATCTGTTCCCAACTGAGCTCTTCACCAGTCTCCTACTGCATACACAATATATTTAATTAAATCCATTCAACTTATTGCTGCTTATCCTATTTTTGCATTTTCCAGCATCATAGACTTCTCAAGGGACCTGAGTTTTTGCATAATGTGTTCAAAATATGATAATTTGAACCCAGTCATTTATATCTCACGTGAGAACTCTGGATTTATTTGTTCAATGCAGATGAAAGTCCATGGTGTTCTCCCCCCCCCAACCCGAGCATTTAAAAGCATCAAATAACACTTTTTAGAATGTCAGCATCTTCCTCTGAATAAAAGTTTTAGGGCAGCGATGGCGTACCTTTTTTGGCTCACGTGCCATAAGTGGGAGGAGCGCAGGGGCGTCCTTTGTGGGCGTGCCACACCAATAATGCAATGTGCGCATGCGTGCACTACAGATGCCCCCCCCCCCATTTTTTACATGCTCTTTTCACCCTTCCCAGGCTCCAGAGGCTTTATAGAGGCCCTCCGGAGGCTTCAGCTACCTTCAGAAGGCTTCCCTGAAGCCTCCGGAGCACTCAAAATGACGCTCCAAGCAAATCGGAGGTCACTTCCAGTTTCAGTGGCGTGTCATTTTGGATGCTCTGGAGGCTTCAGGGAAGCCTCCTGAAGGTTGCTGAAGCCTCCGGAGGGCCTCCGGAGGGCCTCCAGAGGGCCTAGGAAGCCTCCAGAGCACTCAAAATGACATGCCGCCGAAACACTGGAAGTGATGTCCAATTTGCTTGGTGCATCATTTTGAGTGGTCCGGAGGCTTAAGGGAAGCCTCCTGAAGATCGCTGAAGCCTCCGGACCACTCAAAATGACGCTCCAAGCAAATCAGACGTCACTTCCAGTTTCGGCAGGGCATCATTTTGACTGCTCCGGAGGCTTCAGGGAAGTTCATGAATCCTCCAGAGGGCCCCTGGGGAAGGGAAGCTCTTTTCGCCCTCCCCAGGCTCCTATAAAGCCTTTGGAGCCTGGGGAGGGTGAAAAAAGCATGCAAAAAAGGGTGAATTTAGTTGACCACCATGTGCGCTGGCCAGCTAACAGGGCATCACCTTGCGTGCCCTGACAAATGGCTGTGCGTGCCAACTGTGGCACGCGTGCCATAGGTTCACCATCACTGTTTTAGGGCATTGCTTGATTGTAACCCAAATTGGTTTCCTTTTTTCCCCCCCACCAAGTTTTATTTATTTTATTTTTATAAGATCCAATTTTCATCAAACTGTGTGTATTCTGGGTACAATTGTGCTTATGTAATCAGATTATAAATTTTTGTTGTTATAATTGTTGTTTGCTGTCACCATCATATTATCAATATAATAATATTGTAAAATTAATATTTAACATTTAACATCATCTTCTTAACAGTTCTCCTCTTAACCATTTCCTCCAGTTGTATCTCCTCCTTTCCAACTTCTATTATTTAGCCATTGATAAAATATGTCCCATATAAAAAAGTATTCTTTTTCTTCTTTATCCTTAATAGCAAGTGTTAATCTATCCATTTCTGCACAGCCTAAGATTTTCTTAATCACATTCACCTCAGATGAGATCTCATCATCTTTCCATTGTTGCACGAATACAATTCTAGTTGCAGTTAAGATATGCAAGATCAAGTATGTGGCCTTTTTATCATATGTTTCAGGTAGAATGCCCAACAAAAATACCTCTGGTTTCAAATCTATGTGTTGTTTTGTTATTTTCTCCAGCCATTTATGTATTTTCATCCAATATTTTCTTGCTTTAGGGCATGTCCCCCACATGATAGTATGAACCAGATGTTTGCTTACATTTCCAACAGTTAGCCGATCTATCTTTAAACATTTTTGCCAGGCTTGACAATGCAAAGTGCCACCTATAAAACATTTTATATAAATTTTCCTTATACGCTGTCGACATCATCAATTTAATATTTCTGTCCTAGATTTTCTGCCATTTATCTAAGTCTATTGCATATCCAAAATTTTGGGCCCAAGCAATCATCGTCTCCTTTACCTGTTCACTTTCACATTTAATACTTAATTAATAACAATATAATTTCTTTATCAGTTTATCATCTGTTCCAGTCAATATCTGATCTAATTCTGTTAATTCTTTATTAAAGCCATACATTTTTGCATCTTTCTCATAACAAGATTGTATCTGCATATGCGGCCACCATGCTTTCCCTATCCCATGACTACTAAGTTCCTGTTTTGTCTAACCAAGTTGGATTTCCTATTGCCCTCAACCTTCTGCTATTCTCAGTCCCTAAAATTCTGTCTTAAAATCACTATGCTCTCCTGAATGCATGGAGAAATTTTATGATAATAGAATTATTTTTGAAGTTCTGTAAAATGATTATCTTGCCTTTGCAAGGTAATATTTTGCCATACATGTAAAGATAGTATTGTCATCATTCCTATCTGTGTAAAGTAAGATAAGGTATTTGTTATATGACATTGTGAAATTGCATAAACAACTTATCCTGCCCAGGGATTATCTCTGCATTAAAAATCTATAACATATGAAATCTTCAGTGAAAATATCATTTTCACCTATATGCAGCAACCGTATACTGCACTTTTCCCTCGGTATGTGTCAGATCATGCACGGATCTCAATTTCTATTTTTTACAAAAGCTCAACCTTGGGCTTAGGAAGTAGCTAACAGTAAAGTGTCAAAAAACAAATAATGCTAAATATGTTTCTCTTATGCACAGAATATTGGCTTGCATTTTGCCATCTTAACTCTTACATCATGAAAGTACTGCTCTGTGAAACATTGTAGAATCTACCAAGAATGATATCATGAATTTTTTATTAGAGTAAATATTGCATACTAGTAGCTGACCTAATAAAGTTCAGTTATTTTTCCATTATTCTTAATTGGTAAGTCCTTAATATGTGCTTCCTGTAGGTATCAGGCTAAGTAAATTTGGGGGCCCAATTCAAAAAGCAAAAGTAATTAAAGAATGCCTTTTTATTCTGAAGAAAACCTCTGGTATTTGTTTCCTGCCATTAGGCATTTTTAGTCGATTTTGCCCCAAATCAAAAATTTATGTTTGCATCCTTCAATTTTTGATAACTAGAAATCATTTAATTTGGGGATGAAATGACAGGCCTATCCTTTACCAAGATGTAAGATATATGCTTGTCATGTAAAAGCATTTATGGCTATAGTTTTCTGGAAATCATGGTAAATTGGTGGCTTTTTGTCAGGTGCAAAAGATCAGGACTACATGTGAATTAAACTGATTTATTGGTTAATCATGCCTATACACAAGAATCTATTCATTGAATGGTTAGCACTATCTTGGTGTTAGATAAGGGCCAATGGAACTCAAGAGGGGTTGGACTTCGTCCATTTGTGGCTATGTAGCCTGATTCATCTTTTGACTCCATCCCCAAGTACTATCACTCTTTCTCTTACATTTTCATTTATTTAATTTATATACTGCTCAACTAACTATCTTTTGGTGAAAGAAAGGTGCTATCATTGACTTCATAAAATAGAAAAAAGATCTACATTTGTTTTTAATTTCTCCACTGACTTGCTTGCTCATCTTTTCTGCCACTGGATGGTTACTATTTTTATTGTTGCTGTTGTCACTATATAATAGAATCCTCACAAGACCATTTGTTTATAATGAAAAGGAGCATTTAACCAACTTTGGGCAATGTGCACAAGTATTTTCAGTTTTATTGAGGTGAACACCATACAATATATATCTAGGAGTAGCAATAGCATATCTTTGTTATGTTATTAACCTCTAGGAGTGTAAGTTTGCATACGTAGAACTTTCTCTTCTAGTTTTTACCACCACAAGCCTATAAATAGTTTGAGCTGAAAGTTAGGGTCTGGCATCCAGTTTACCAGAGAGCAGCTGTAGTAGATTACTGCAACACAAACCTTTCCTGATCATCATGCAAAATGTTAACCACCATACTAAACTGATGGACTAATTTATGTATATTAATGTGTGCATATGTTTAGTGCTATTTATTTTTTTCAAGCAAAGCTTTATAGTAAATCAAATTACGGGCACAAGATGAATGAAAAATGATAGTAAATGAAATACAAAATAACTCAGAAACTTAATGTGACAACATTACGTATATTTTATATTTGAGAAACTGCACTGTTGATGTAACATGATTTTGGTCTTAGTGAAATTTTCAGCAACATCTAAAGCTGTAGAAAGGAAATGGGTAGGTTTCCTTTTAGTATCTTACCCACTGTTTTCCTCCTTTAGCCATGTTTAGCCATGTTTTAGGCACCAAAGCTATGCTTCAGTAAGATAAATGCATAAATCCTGGGGGGAAAATAGAATAATTGTTTTTGTATATTTATGTGACATATGCGTTAAAATGTGATTTTGCTGTTAAAATATTTTTTAAAAGAGAACAGATTTGTTAGAAGATTGTATTTGGAGAAGTGTATGGGAAAGCATAGCTAAAATCTAGTCAAGTCATTTTGGAAAAAAAAGTCATGAGTGTAAAAGGAAAGGAATAAGAGATAAATAGAAGCTAAGAATAAATAAAATCATATAAATGGAGAAAATACTTAAAATGAACAAAATTCTGAAGGGGGAAAAAAGGGCTTGCTTAAAGATGTAAATTATACATACTATACATCCCAAGACATTTCATTTCAAAGCTAGAATTAGTATTGTATAACTTTCCTGGCTTTGGGGGAGTGGGTGATCTCTAGGCCTGTTTCCAAATGTAGTTATGGTTCCATGCCTGAAATCATACAGGAAAGGTTTGTTACTGCTCTATCCAGCAGTTAAAATGGTAAGGTCTATTAATCATACAGATTGGTTATAGAATCTGAAAGAAGTAAAAGCTGGCACAAAGAAGCTATTCGCAATCATGCACAAACAGAAATATAGAATTCAAACTTCTGTTGCTAGAAAAATAAAGATTGGTATTATTTATCAAATCTATTCTGTGTAGGACTATGGGAATTAGACAGTTTTTAAATTAGAAGACAAAATTCTATGTGAATGTCGTGTTATCATTCTTATTCGAGGCTGAGAAAAATTGTATTTTTATTGTCTGATGGGAGATAAATTATAAGGTTTTTATTCCAGTATGAACCAACCTAACCATTACACCTTTAAAAAGTGCATATCTCAAATGTACATTGTGCTTCAGCCAGAATAAATACTGGGTCTACATAATTACACATTAAAAAGCCATTTGAATTTTTGCACAAAAATCTGCAGGGTACAGATTTGTGTGAAATTATTTGTCACCTGCTGCAGAAATGAGGGGGAATTATTTTATGCTTTTAAAACATATAAACATCACACATAACACAAGAAACCCTTTTCAGTTTCTACTATTCACATTTTAAACCTTACAAGCATTTCATCGAATTCACTTTTAAAAAGCAAGAATATTTTTTTTGGTAATCCTACTTATCTGGTTTTTTTTTTTTACTTATTTATAAAATTTGTCATTCTAAAAGCTAATGAAGTCTATCAGTAGTTTACAATATAAACATAAGTATCTTGAAATGAAATTAAAGTTAATATATTTAGGAGATTATAAGGACCATTTTATTATACATAAAAATATATAAGCCTCAACATATAATGTAATAAAAAACTAATGGATTCTCCATTTGAAAAATGCAAAATTATAAGAAGCTTAACACTTTCCTAAAGCTACTTTTGATATTTGTTGCAAATAACATAGTCAAAACACGTAGTGCTGCGATGCAGGATAATTGGAATCATTCTTTAAAGCATATGTTTAATGTAATGTAATATAGTTGAACCCCTGGGCAAAGGGAGGGAAACAGAATTGTTTGGAATATTGCAAAGGAGTGTAATGAATCTGTAGCAGCAGCAGCAAGATGGGTACAAAGATTATTGTATTCACCTTTTTACAAGCTGGCAAGAATCATTCAGTAAAATAGCATTCAAATATAATGGGAACAAGGAAGGAAGATTAACAGTTTTGCTCCAAAGTTTTCTTACTCTGCCTGATTATTTGATTTATTATCTTGATTTAGAAGATGTGTGCTGGTGCTAGAATGAGCAGAGCTGCAGTTTGCACAAACCCCCTCCAACACACACACACACACACACATTCTAGCATTATTTGACTCCTTTTGTTAGTGGCACCCTATAGGAATTTTTGTAGAATATGTACCTTCCAGGTCTGGAGGTATAGATCTGCTGCCAGCATTAACTCAGTGCGTCTCTGGATGGGGATAGGAAGGGAATCTATTCCAGGCATTATGTCTAGAAAACCTGTTCCATTTTTTATTTGATTCCATTCCTGATTTGCTGTATTTGCTGTGTGGATGGAAATATTTATTATCCTCCTTTTATTTTCAAAGGTAAGGGCTTTCCAGAATGCTACAGAATTGGTCTTCCTTTTTTTCATCTCCTTACAATATAATCAGGGACAACACAGAGAAAAGTAGTTGAGATGGGGGAATAGCGGCAGGCAGCATGGGGTTTATCTGTTTTCTCTCTGTACCATAACATGAAGGACTGAAAAAAATATATTAGACCCATATTTTACTGTTTCCCCCATATAACCAGATGTTCTTCATTTGTAAAGTCTCAATTTGTACTTTCTGTTTATTCTATGCCCTTACAGCCATGCTTCAGCAGATCTTTTTTGGGATTGCTTGCTTTAGCTGGTCTTTTTGGAATAGTAGGCTGATATAGGAGCAAAAATATAAAGTTTAAAATGCATGTGTTTTAACATTTGTATGGCTGGAGCAGGGATATTTAACACAAGTAATTATCAGGAGTGTGGTTCATTAGTTTGAAGGTTATAACCTGATGCCTGTTTTTGTACAAAGGCCTCTGATGAGTCAAAGATGAAGACATTTAAGTGGTATTAAATATAATTTTATTAACACATTCTCTCTATGAAATCCAAATTTCCAGGACCCGTCCAAGACCGAGTGGCTGTGGTTTCCGGCACCCCGGTTTAGCCAGATAAATCCAACACTGGCCATTGGGGGCGAACATCTTGCCCCCGTGGAGAGGGCGCGCAACTTGGGCGTCCTCCTGGATTCCCGGCTGTCCATGGAGGACCATGTGGCGGCCGTGGCCAGGGGGGCGTTCTATCAGGTTCGCCTGATACGCCAGTTGCGCCCCTTACTAGACCGGGGGGCCCTTCGCACAGTCACTCAAGCGCTCGTGACATCTCGGCTGGATTACTGTAACGCTCTCTACATGGGGCTTCCCTTGAGGTGCACTCGAAAGCTACAGTTAGTGCAGAATGCGGCCGCGCGCGTGGTTATGGGTGCCTCAAGGCAAGCCCACGTAACACCTCTCCTGCGCGAGCTGCACTGGCTGCCTGTGGCCTTTGCGCTTCAAGGTGTTGACCACCATCTTTAAATCGCTCCATGGCTCGGGGCCTAGCTATATACGAGACCGCCTCCTGCCCCATACATTCCTTCGCCCGGTCCGCTCCCACAGAGCGGGCCTACTCCGGGTGCCGTCTGCTGGGCAATGCCGGCTGGCGACACCCAGGGGAAGAGCCTTCTCTGTGGCGGGCTCGGCCCTCTGGAACGACCTACCCCCCAACCTTCGCACTACCTCGGACCTCCGCCTCTTCCGCCAACGTCTTAAGACGTACTTATTCCAACAAGCCGGCCTAGGATAGCCCCCCGCTTCTGACTTTTAAATATAAATTATAATTTGGTTACGGTTTTAATAACGGGTTTTAGCACGGGTGAATTAATTTAATATATTTTTAATTGATGTATATTGTATTTATGGTTTTATATAATGCCTGTGCGCCGCCCTGGGTCCTAACAAGGAGAAGGGTGGGGTATAAATTTAATAAAATAAAATAAAAAAATAAATTTAACTAGATTGGAATTCCTTCCACTATGTCATTTCATGATGAATAGTTAATAGAAATGTTATATTTAAATGTAATAATGTGTACTTTCTAACTATTGTGCCAGCAAAAAGGTTAAGGAAGTTACAAACTTATCCTAAGTGTGACTAAATTTTGTTACACTGTAAATGTTTCTTTCCAATAACCTATTAATCGTCATTGATTTTCAGGAAGATGGTTTATAATGGGGTGGGAGGGGCATTGTTTCTTACAGATTTTTAACTTTTTTCTGAGGACTTCTGGGGCACTGACACCCACAAATCCACTCTTTCACCTCTTCTTCCTGAAATATAGTTTGCCTGCATTCCAAGGAAGAAAAATGACAGTGAAAGAGATAATTAGCTTTCTTTCATTCCTTAATTTTCCAAACAAAATTTAACAATCAGTTCAAATCAATTGGACCAAACAGGCAAGATGACACCTCAGCTATTGCTCTAAGAGTTGTTATGGGCTGGCTTCAAACATTGTTAAACATTCACATTGGATTCAGAAAGGGACGGTGCTGCTTCTAAATGAGTATAGGAAAGAGAAGAGGAGAGTGTCCTGACCCACATCTCCTTTTCCTTTAAAACACTTCCCACAGACAATTACAAATGATAAGAGTCTCTTCCACAACTTTCTATTTTCTTTCTTTATAAGTATAGGTGATGGATAAGTTTCTCAGCAAGAGTGACTCCATTTGAAAGAAAATAATAGGCAAGAGCTGTGGTGTTTCCCTTTCTTCTAAGCAGAATTAGGACCTCTCCACTTTCCATTTGAAATGTTTCCGTCTCTTCACTGATGGGAGAGGAAAGGAACAATAATAAGAATAGTTAAAATGTATGAGAACATCATAATTATGTATTAGAAATATATTTCTGCCATCAATTCAGTTCAACAGATGCTTATAGATGCTACTATATGCTGTTGCTTAGCACAGTTCATCACAATTAACTAATTTTATTTCATGGTTTTTATTGTCTATTATTGAAAATATATGATGGCTTGAGATGGCACTAGCACTCCCAAGGCAGCTTGTGCATGCATGTGAATGATAATAAAACTAACTTAAAAAGAAATATACTTTAAAAGTTAAAAGTCATCTAAAATACTAAACTCTTTGGGAAAACCAGACATCCGGTGATAGCTTGGATAAAACAACTTGCCTGAGATTGTGCACCTAAAGAATTAAGCACAGATCATAGTTATTCTGCTTTTGTCTGATGTAGTCTGATACTTATTCCAGAGATTAGTATATTGTGTTAGGGTAGCACTGCTTTTGCACAAGGTATTGTAAATATTGTTTAGACCTAATACAATTTTGGTTGATGTATTTCTGTGGATTTTGTTTTATATGCTTCCTTGGGGTAAAACATACTGTACAGTATGTACAGTCCGTTGATATTTTCTAAAAGCAACATTCCCCCCAAACTCTTATTTACTGAGGCGATTAAAACTGCAAATACAGCTAATGACCTTCATCAAGTTTCAAATGATTTTGCAAATTAGCTAGTAGCAGTGAGTGTGAATTTGTATGAGAGGTGTTTTTGCACATTGGCTTCACACATCATAACAATAAAGCAATGTTTGTATTTGACATTCTAATCACACCATTTCAGGTTAATTAATAAAATGCATAGCTCTGGGGGTTGCCCTTTAGTAGTATATAATTGACTAACAGCTAAGCCATATTTCAAAAGGCCTTTGAAAAGTTCAGTGCTTTTGCAGAAGTTTTTGCCTTGTTTTGGTATGTAATTTCCTCTAACTTTTATGCCATTGTTTAATTAAGCAAAGCTTGATATTCTCTCTCAGAGAAACTCTGAGAACTATAGTACTTGCACTTTTAAGTTGTTCTGAACCTAATGTGGTACTTTCTGCTGTTTTGTAGATTTATTTCTGGTACATACAGATTAGATAATTATATTTTACATTGGGGCAGCTAGTTGATGTATATAGGATTTAGGTTTCAAAGGGGGAAAAAACTATTTTGGTAGTTGTAAGACTCTGAGGTATGGAAAATTGTTTGGAAAGTTAAAATGTCTCAACCAGGATTCATATTGGGAAAAGTAAATAGACATTTTGAACATGAATGATATTTGTAGTTTAAAAAAGAAAAGAGGAAGTAAACTTTTAGCAAATTCTTTCTAGAAAATATGAAAAAGTACATAGTTTTATCTTTCATTTTGGATATTTTTGCATGTATAGCCAAGTTAGGCAATGTGAAAACTAAGAATGTTAGTTTTAGGGTTATCCTGTTACAGAAAGGAGCCATATTCTTTCAGCCTCGCCTGCAGAGTGCAGCATCAACAAAGTAGTAGTCTACTCTCAGTGGAAGAGTATGGAGTTACGTGCATAGCTTCCCATATTCCATCCTTAATTGTGGCAGAAAAATCTTGGGTAAATAGGCCAGGGAAGATGAAAAATTCCAGTTAATGAGAATAGTCATGGATCAGAAGAATTGATCCTTGAACTCCAAATAAGCTATATTAAATGTGAAATGTTCTGCAATGTATAGTAGGTTTCAATCTGACACATTCGCACAGCTTCTTTATGAGACCTTGCTCAGACCCTCAGCTTCGTGTTTCACATCATTGGAAAAAGTTCAATCTAAATTTATTAGAGCAATTCTCCAGATGTCATGCTGTGTCTCAAATGTACTTCTGCGCCTGGAGACAAGATTGACCAAAATCAAAGCAAGAATCTGTATAGCATCTTTAAATCTCTGACTAAAACTTAACTTCTTTCCGCAAGGTCTTGCTCCATTAATCCTCCAAGACAAATTCTTCTTGACACGGATTAAGGCTGTTGAGTCCAACTTTGCCAAACTAGGCTTCTCCCCAGTCTCAATACTCAATTTGGACTATGACCAAGCAAAACAAACCTTGCGACAAAGGGTAGAGGACATCAAAAAGCAAATGGACTTAGGGAAAGCTCTGTTGCTTCTGGCTCCAGAGGCCATTAGTTGTTACTCCTGTTAGCTATCTTAGTCAGTTGGAGTCAGCAAACCATTGGAAGCATTTTCACTTGCATGGTGCCATGCGCTTCCATTGGCCATCCTGTACGGCAACTATAAAAAGATACCATTAACTGAAAGACCCTGTTCTTGTGGCTCAGGAGAGGTGGAGACAGTTGGTCACATATTCCTTCAATGTGCCTTTTACAAAGAGATTCGGGGGGAAAACATATTCTTCCAATAATTGCTAGGTCTCCTGGCCATTCCAACGCTGCTTATCTCCAGTGGCTGCTTAAGAATGAACAGTCCAGAATTACAGTGCAGTTGGCTAGAGTCTGTGCAGCTGCACCAGATTCAATTTTTAATTTGAAAGTAGTAGTTTTGAAAGAAGGCAGGAATCATATATTCAACTTTAAATTTTTGATTTAAACTATGTATTTTTGTTATAAATGTATTAAGGCACCTTAAATGGTTATATGAATATTAAAGTAGGATAAAAATCCCCCTTTTAGGTAGGCAGGTACTTCATCTTGCTGCTGGAGCTTCATTAAACGTTTTCTTTTTTAATAGACTTTAAACCCAACCAACTTGCGATCACATACTTAGTTATGGCACTAAGAACTAAGCTATTGCAGTATGCCCTGCTTGTATGCCTTTCCCTGTTCTGACCAGGGCAAAATGGTTCTTGTAGCCTTTTTCTTCCTCTATGAGTTTCTTCCAAGATATTTTTGGATGAGAATTAAATCCAGAAGAATGCTTGTGACCTGCACTAGCAAGTACTTTGAGAAAACATCTACAAGCTTATTCCACGATGGATTAGATTCACTCATAACTAATTAACATTAACAGACATGTATTTGTATAGCCCATTTTTAAAGAAATCTATGTAGAGGGCCATCAGCTTCACAGATTAATTATATATTGTTTGAAGAAATACTTTCTTGTATGTGTTCTCAGTCTCCCACCATTTAACTTCATAGAAGTAGAAAATGCTTTTTTGTATCTATTTTCTCCTCAGCAGATTTACCTGTTCTTTAATAAGACTAGATATTCCCATAGTTGTGTAGAGCATCTCTCACCAGGTGGCACAAGAGATCACGCAATAAATGGTATCTCTCTATAGGAAATGGTTTGAGACCCAATCTGCCCCTCAGCAAAAATGCCCCACTGCTCTCATTCTAGCTGTACAAATTAGTGGTGTGGGAGGCCCAGGACATTATTGTCCTAAGAGAATGGCTTCTGTTCTGAGCAGTACTGGGAAACGGCAGCATTTTGGCTATGTAAACCTCAGATAAGCAAAAAGTCACTTCAATTTGATGAAAAGCTCTTCTGTTGTAAAGACAAGTTAACAAGCTCACAAAGTGAATTTGTTCCCACATCAGGAGGGCCATTAACTGAAAGACAATTTTGTTTCGAAAACAAGACACAACATTCATTATTTTAAAGAATTTACTAGCAGATCTGGGTTTACTGAAAGTAGATAATATTTTCATGACTTTACAGGGCATTACAAGAAATTGTCATTGCAATACAGGATACTTAATTCTGGTATTTAGAACAGGTTCAAACACAAACTAAATTATTACTATTGCAATATAAATTGGGATACTTTATAAAGTTTAATATCACTTCAGTCCTTCAATGAAAAAATGTTTTTCCAAATGCTTTTTTTCTCTAAAGAACAGTGTAATAAAGGACAATAAGTAAGACATCGATCATGATTTAGGTATGATAAGATTTCCATGAAAATTGAGAATACATGTTTATTCTGGAGAAGTAGTGAATATAGTGGGTACTTTGTAGGATTAGAGAAAACCAGGTTTATCTTCCTATCCATCCATAGTCTTGACTTTAGACCAGACAAGCTGTCTCAAATGAATTAATATTTAGAATTGGATAAAATGAAGAGAGAATTGTTTAAATTGTTTTGAGAAAGAAAAGGCAATAAATATTATTAGATAATCTGTTTCAGTGGAATGAAAGAAATAGATCATCTGGTGTAATTCTGAAGTTTGTATCAAACTTTACATGTTTTAATTGTGTGCCACTAATTTGAAAATATTGTAGCTTGTTTTCTATATCCTAAATGAATGAATGTTTTGCACTAATTCATTGATTTTTATTGTTTCTTTAAATAAAAAAGGTAATCATGATCAAATATAGTAGTGATTCATTTTTGGTACTTGCATGATTTTTACTGCAGCTTTTTATATCAGTTTGTTCTGATCAATACTGACAATTTCTTTTAAAGGACACTATCAATACTATTGTTTAAGTTGTGATGTTAAACAAATTTGGATAATGGTCTCTCATAGGCCTGATCTACACTGCCTCATTGTTCTTTCTAGCACTTTTGATAGTAAGAATAGAGACCACTACGCTGTGCTCACTCCTTATCCACCATGAAAGAAAACTCAGGCACATTTTCTGGCTGTTTTTCTATTTTTATCTCTTCAAACATTTCTTGACCTTCAAATAGTGGCTGGCATTGTCTTGAATGCCTTTAGTGCTTCCTTTACCTACAGTTTTCCAGTGGCACAGTGTTTATAATCCTTGTCTAGTGTAGAGTATGTTATTAATTTGGCAGCAGTTTTTTAATTATCATGTTTCCTTCTCCAACTATTCCATTTTCCATGTTGTTTTTTTAAATAAGAGATGTATTGTGTCATTACTGCTCTAGTCACTTGAGAGGTAATTTCTGAAGAAATGAAACTGTACTACTTGAATTAATGTTGTTTTAAAAAAGTACCTCATGAAAAAGAAGGAACTCAAAGAAAGAAAACAGTATTTTTTTAAAAAATGCTGAATTTCAAACCAGCAAATTATGTATGCTAAGCAAGTATTATAAATGGCAACATTGCAGAACTTAAAACTTGAATTAAAGTAGCTCTAGAATATATTAGAGACAAACAAGACATCAGGAAAGGAAGTTTTATTTTAAAGGTGGTTGTGTCTGCATTTAAATACATTTTATGTTGTAATTTAGCATATATGAAAAAAATTACATTTGTTCGTAGTACGTGTGAACCCTTGTCAATGTATTCCTCTCTGCTTTCTCTTTGTTGCATTGCACAAAGACATGTATTTGTCTCTAGTAAGACTCAACAACAGGAAAGAAAGCAATCAGCTATTGTGTTTCGGGATTGGACAGTTGGGAGGCCTTGAAATTGCTTGTTGGGAGGATAACACAACCTGCAACATGGGCATATGCTTTCATCATTGAGTGCAATCTCATAATGCACATATATATTACACAAGTGAGGCTTGTGTAATCATTCTACTCAGTGGTGGGTTCCGGATCCTCTTCCAACTGGTACGGCTAGAACGGGCCCGGCGGTGTCCACATAGACCCATGCAGCACGCACATGTGTCTTAGCCTCCAGCGATGCCTCTGCGAGCCTCTGCAACGAGAGAGTTTAAAGACAGGTAAGGAGCACAGGCAGGTGGGTGTGCCCTCCGGAGTACCATACTGGAATGGTATCTGGTGCTCTGGACAGACACCGGTACACCCATACCAGGGTGCAGTCCCTGCAACCCACCACTGATTCTACCTCTCTTCTCTCCCTTCCTCCTGCACAGTTCTCTTGTGGATGCGGGTAGCCTATTATCTGGTCTGAATAATTCACATTACCATAGTGTCTCAGTTTGGACTGAGAATTTCAAATTTAAAAAATGGCTAGTTTTGTGTGCCTCAACATATAGTCATGTTGGTCACATGGCCACAGAAGCATCTTTGGTTAATGCTGGCTCCCTTGAGTTGGACAGGGAAACCTTTTCCTTTTTTTGAAACATGAAACAGGACAGAAGTAACACAAATATTCTGAGGGCAAATTTTAGCAGATTTTACATTCATATATTTATTATTTCTTCTCTCCTTTCTGCCAATTGAAACACATTCAAGTGTAATTATTAGTAGCAGGAATGGGGAATCTCTAATCACAAATAAAGTGCTGTAGGGGAATTTCATTGATGTGATGGAGTTGGCAAAGATTACAGTTTCACTTGTCACTTTTTATCCCCAGTGCTAGTCTTGATTATCTCTCCTTTCTAGCAGTTCTTAAAATATAAAGATTTATTATCACGTGTAGTAAGATTAGAAAATTTTGTTTGGTGTGGTTTTGTTTCTTTTTAGCTAAGAATTTGCAGGTGAAATTGGAATAATTAAACAAATTCAAATGTTCTATCCAAAGGGGAAATAACTGAAGAATTGCTTAAAAAATGTCTATATAGTAGTATTTTGCTACCACTCTTAAACTGAAACTTGAATATTCTATTCTTTTGAAAAAATAAATAAAAAGGAATAGCGAATTGCAGCTTTTAGAAGTCCCCGATTTCCTAAAGCCTTGTATGAAAGGGCATAATCAATGCCTTCCCTTTGCATATGACAATTACTGGTCTCAACCAAAAGACATCACTGTTTCAATAGGTCTTACTGTATATTCTAGTGAAGAGGTAAGAAGCTGATGATGCTATCAGCTGTTTTCCTACTAGGACACAGTATCACTGTCAGATTTTGCTCTGAACTACAGCAGTTTTTCAAGGGTTCTGAGGTTTCTGTTAGAGCTTTGACAGTTATAAGCACTTAAAGATAAGGGGAATCAAATAAGTACAGTTCATAAGCTTGAAAACAAAAATCTCACAATTTGAATAGCAACTTGTCCAAATGGCTCACATATTTCATATTTAGTCTGATACCTCACTGAGCAAAATAAAAGCACTTCTCTGTTCAAGCTTTTGCTTCCGCACAACAATAACACACTAGTCACAATTAGATGTAGTTCTGATTTTGCAAATACTTGAGTGATCATTTTCTTTGATAATTGAGTTCCCTGTAGAATTCCTCTACTCTGAACACCCACTCAGAAAACTAAGCACATTAATTTGAAAAACTAAATAAGCACATTGCATATAATGGCAATGGAATAATTGTTAGAAAATATTTTTACACTAGATCTATTTTCATGTAATAAAGATTCCCTGATGGTGTCAAACTGGTGGCCTGGGCTCGATGCATCACATGCAGGCCACACCCTTCTGAGCTCCATAAGTACAAAAAATGTTCATGTGACAGCAACGTGATACCCATGGTGTACAAGATCTGGATGTTTTCATGTGCTCAATATATTAAATCTAAAAATCTAAAAATAATTTAACTTTCCACATCTCTTTATTAATACATTTGTTTTAATGATATTTTTTAATCAAAGAGTATTTTAATCTACAGAAAATAATATGGAGTATTTCCTAGGACTGTTCATTCAGCTTGGATTAAAAACTGAATTCCAAGGGGAGCTGGGATAATTTGAGACAAATGATGATAAGATGGAAATGATGAGGTGGAAAGTGGATAGTTGTAACTCACCCTGTTCCAGGGGTGAAATTTAGCAGGTTCTGGCAGGTTCTGGAGAACCGGTAGCGGAAATTTTGAGTGGTTTGGAGAACTGGAAAATATCACCTCTGGCTGGTCCCAGAGTGGGGTGAGACTGGGGATTTTGCAGTATCCTTCCCCTGTCACACCCACAAAGCCACTCCCACAGAACTGGTTGTAAAAAAATGAATTTCACCACTGCCCTGTTCCAATTCAAAACTCTCTGCTCTAGATTTCTTAATGCTATGACCTCTGACTCAAAACATTTTTTAAAAAGTCACTTGGAAGACTGACTTCCATGATCAATAAGTTGGTCCTCTCAGAAACATCAACTGGGCACTAACCATTCCTGCTAGAGATGGTACCCTCTGAGATCCTAGATAGCAACTTGTGATAGAATGCTCCTCTATATTAGGAGTAAGCATATGTGTGTAAGCATCTTACACAAATAGGTCACATGGCCAATGTTTGTATTTTACCATTTCTGATAGAGGATGGCTTATACAATTGTGGAATGCTCTTCAAATAGAAAAGTAGATTTTGAAGAGACTACTTCTAAATTTGTGTAGGATAGAAGAACATTTAATTGCAAGTTGTTACCTAAGATCACAGGGTACCATCCTCAGATTTAGGTTTATAGTCTCAGTGAATAATGAATAGTGGTGATGGCACATCTTCTTCCTCTCAACTTGATCTAATCAGTTGAGAAAGTTCTAATCAAGCTTAATAGATGCCTAATAGTCACAAACTTAGATACAATGGATTTGCACTTGGGTTATTGTCTTGCTGATGTGTGAAGTGAGGACAGTGCTCTGATATTCTGTGTAAGTAAAAGATTCTCAGGCCAAACACAACTATTAAATAAATATGAAACAGATGTCTTAAATTCTCAAGGTTAAGAAAGGACAGCCACAATTTCACTTGAAAAGGCAGCAGGAAGAGGTTTATGATTAAACTTCTGGGCTGCCACTTCCATGCATATAAACATATGCAGTGGCAGGTGGGAAGGTTAATTTTTCAGTAGACAAACATTTTGTATAAATATGTCTTCATTTTGTCCTGCAGTACAGTAAAGCAATTTATCTAGCGTGTTGAGTCTGTGAAGCTTCCACAGTTATTGAATCCAGGGTTAAATTTTTGGAGAATTGACATTTATTGCCATGCCAAGGATGAAATCTGATAGCCTGTGAGTGTTGGAGTGCAAATCTCATCATATGTACTCAACTTGGACAATAATGTTGCTGTGTAGATGCTTGAAAGTCTCTTAATAAGAATTAGACAAAATTTGGAGATAAGAGGGACTAAAATTAAAAAAGAGGAGTATAAAATTCAGGCCTTTGCAGATGATTTAGTATTCATTATAGAAGACTCACTAGAAACAGGAAATAACTTAATGCGAGAATTAGAAAAATATGGAGATGTAGCAGGGTGAAAGATTAATAGAGAAAAGACTAAAATGATAACTAAAAATTTGAAGGAAGAACAAAATAAAGAATTAGAAAGAATAATAGGACTGTAAGTGACAAAGAAAGTTAAATATCTTTGAATATGGCTAACTGCAATGTGTTCAACTATAAAAGAAAATAATTATACAAAATTAGTGCAACAAATAAAAAAAGATCTAGAATTATGGGGGAAACGACAATTATCATTATTAGGGAAAATAGCAGCGATAAAAATGAATGTATTGAGAATATTATACTTGTTTCAAACAAAAAACTAGAAAAAATTAGAATTAGAATTTTCTAAAAATTAGAAAAAATTTTTTTTACTGAATTGAATAAGATTATATTAAAATTTATATGGCAAGGGAAGAAAGCCAAGATAAGGCTGAAAGCTTTACAGGATGACAGAAACAGAGGTGATATGGGATTCCCTGGCTGAGAGCTTTATTACAAAGCAGCTGCATTGGCATGGATGAGCGATTGGATAAATTTAAAAAATTAAAGAATACTAACATTAGAGGGCCACAATTTGCAAACAGGATGGCATTTTTTCCTATGGGAAGAGGGTAAAAAGAAACAAAAATACTTTCACAGGCACTATATTAGAGATGCACTAATACAGGTCTGGAATAAAATTAGAAAAAAACTTTATATGAAAATTCCGACATGGCTTTCCACTATGGAAGCCATGACACATCCCAATACACTAGATCTATCGAAAATGGTTAGATATAGTGAAATTTTAGACACCCAAGGAAATTTGAAAACAAATCAGGAGTTAAAGGAGCAAAATATAGATTGGTGGCCATATCTCCAACTACAATCGAGATATAAAAAAGATGGAAAATAATATGGAATATACACAAAATTATAACAAATAGATAAAATTTTGATCAGCCCTGAAAATAAATCCATAATGAAAATGTACAAATATTTATTAGAAGTAAAATTAGAAGAAGAAAAAGTTAAAGGTTGCATGATAGCAATTTTGGTTACAATATAGATCTAGTGATTGGGAAAGAATATGGAACACAAATTATAAGCTAACATGGTTAGTAGCATTTAAGGAAAATATGTACAAAATGTTTTATCATTGGGATTTACCACCAAGAAGATTGGCTAAAATGTACCCAAACATGAATCCGACATGCTGGAAGTGTAAAAAAATATAAGGGACTTTTTATCACATATGGTGGACCTGTCCGGAAAGACAAAAATATTGGACAAAAATTTGGAAATGGGTGCAAGAAATTACAGAAGATCATATAAAATAAAAACCCGAAATCTTTCTGCTGGGAATAATCAAAGGGAAATTTACAAAGAAAATCAAGTACACATTAACACATCTGCTAACCACAACTAGAATAGCATTTGCCCAATGCTGGAAATGCTCCCTCAGACGAATTAGTGATACAAAAAATTTGGGATTGTGCAGAGATGGACAAATTAACACTAAAATTAAAAGACAAAGAAGAGTCGGAATATTATGAAATTTGGAACATTTGGTACAAATGGTTGCAAAACAAGAATAAAATTAATTAAGCCAAAAACTATCTATCTATCTATCTATCTATCTATCTATCTATCTATCTATCTATCTATCTATCTATCTATCTATCTATCTATCTATCTATCATCTATCTATCTATCTGTGTCACAACACCCTGGTAAGCCCCAATTAAGGAAGCAAGCTGTTTCCTTTTCTGTCTTTTGGCTCATCACAAGAGACCATGCAGACAGAAAGCCATACATACATACATACATACATACATACATACATACATACATACATACATACATACATACATACATATAACTGTGTATAAAAGCATGTAAACATAGGAGGGAAATAATATATACATGTATAGGTATGATGACACAAAAATGTTGATATAATGACTGTAATGTGTTGTAGAAGGAAAAAATAAAAAACAGAAGGGAAAAATGTTGCTCTGTAGGAATGGTATATATTGCAATTCTATATTTTGGAAAATAGGCTTTGTTAAATAGGCTTCACCCACTTCACTCCAAGAGGCCGAGTGTCCCTATGACCAATTTAATAAGTGTAGGAAAAGGGAATGGACAGAATATTCTATTTGATATAAATGATTACATTTAATTTGATTGGTTCAGATATATATTATTAATTAGAATGGTTATTTTGGAGTCTATAATACATTTTAATTGTTCTTTGACAAACACTACTTAAAGTTTTATGATTGAAGAGGCAGAGAAGCTGGGTGAATAAAAGAATAAATTCATTCTTGATGGTTAGATTTAATCTGACTGTTACATTTCCAGATGATCAGTTGGAATAATGACATCTTATATAAAAAATAAAAATTTTGAAGTCCTTTATCTCTCAATTATTCTCTGTATTAGTTTTAAGGAATTGCTCAGAGTTGCTTTATCAGTGAATGGGGCAGCATATAAATTTAAAGCAATGAATGAATGAATGAATGTTTGTAGGTCTGGTTGTGCAGCTTAGCCTAATTGCAGCTATGACTATCAAATCTGCCTCTTCAACTGTCGTTATGCACCCATAACCTGGTTCATTTTGTTATTTGTGGAAGCCAACTAGGGGCCAGCTTGACAAAGGAACTTTTCCTTGGAGTGGATGTGAATGAGGATGAGCAGGGGTGGGTTCCTGTCAGTTCTAACTGGTTCACTAGAAGAGCACTAGAATGGCACAAATCTAGCGTGCCATTTAGAACTGGTTCCACCGGTGGAATGCCGCCTTGCTCGCTCACCCTCGGGCCCTGCCCATCCAGTCACTGCTTGTCCAGACCAGAGGAGTCTCCTCCTCCTTTTTAACCAGGCAGCTATCAGAGAGAAGAGGGCAGTGCATGCCCATGGGCTTGTGCAGCAGCCAAAAATCTCTTGGTTAAAGATTGTGTGGTTAAAAAGATCACCTCGTTAAAAAGAAGATAACTGCCTGGTTAAAAAGAAGGATGAGCCTCCGCTGGCCCAGAGCTCATCTGTGGGGGGAGGGATCCCCCTTGTGTTCCTTGTCTTCCCGGATCGGCTCCGGACCAGCAGAGCCTCCTCCTCTTTTTTAATCAGGCAGATATCAAAGAGAAGAGGGCAACAAGTGCCCATGGGCAAGAAACGCAAAGGCTCCACGGAGGAGCAAAATGGCCTTAATCATGTCGAGCTGTACAGTCAAAAAAACTTTCCCTTCTGTAGAAAAAAAAGGGGGGAAAATCCAAAGACTGACTGAAGGAGGGAATTCCTCAGCCAGGGCACTCTTTGCTCCGCCACAGCAGCCTTTTCAAGCAGGACCAGACTACTTTGAAAGCCTCGCCTTCTACTTCGGCTTGGAAATTCCCAGCCGCCCAGACTCCGTCCCGCAGAAATAATCCTCTTCGCCAAAGCTCTATATGCGAGCACTGTCTCTGGCCGCCAGAATCTTTAGAGAGAACTTTGCAACTAATTGAGGAGTGGCGAGCAGCAGACTTGAGCGCTTGCACACACTCAGCCAAGGTCATGCTGAGCCCAGTTACTTTGGACGACCTGATGAACTTTACAATGGACGTGTACCCCCGAGAGGTGTTGAAGAAGGACAGGCAGCTCAGCTCAGCCTGATCCAGGATGACAGGCATGACAGCGGCTTACAGAGAGAAAGAGGGAGAGAGACAGAAGCAGACACACAGAGAGAATGACAGAGAGACACAGAGGGAGGGAGGGAGATAGAGACAAAAAGCCACACAGAGTGAGAGACAGACAGGCAGACACAGAGAGAAAGAGAAAGAGAAAGAAAGAAAGAAAGAAAGAAAGAAAGAAAGAAAGAAAGAAAGAAAGAAAGAAAGAAAGAAAGAAAAAAGGGAGAGAGAGATGAAAGATAGATAGATAGATAAAGTGAGAGAGAGGCAAAAGGAAGGAGAGAGAGAGAGAGAGAGAGAGAGAGAGAGAGAGAGAGAGAGAGAGAGAGAGAGAGAGAGAGAGAGAGAGAAACTTATGACCACAATTGAGTCCAAAATTTGGTTGCTAAGCAAAAGCATTGTTAAGTGAGTTTCAGCCCATTTTCCAAGTTGGCCACACCCACCTGGTCACATGACCGCTGTGCCACTCCCACAAAACAGGCCACACCTACAGAATAGGTTCTAAAAAATTTTGAAACCCACCACTGAGGATGAGGCTCTGGAGGAGCTCTGATGTATTGGTTTGTATAGTAGCAACATCTAGGATTGCAGGGTAAGAAAATACAATTCCATCTGTAACTCATATATATGATCATACAAAATAGGAAGCAAAGTTGTCTGGGTAACTGATTTTCATTTTGTTTGGAATATTTGGTATAGTGAGGGGTGCTTGTTATTAGGAAATAAAAGTATTAAGATATAATATAACAAATCATGAATATTAAAGTTTAAAAATTAACCTTTTGAACTCAAGGATCAGACCAGAGAATTACTGTTTTTCTTGATTCCTCCTGAGCACAGTAGCTAGTTATATTAACTGTCATGTGGCCAAAACTATGCTCTCATGTTTGTAGATGCCAAAGAAGTCTGCAGCTTTCAGTTTGGAAGAATGTTAAAAGAAGATACCATGGAGGAGTGCAGGCTCCTCTCCAGATCCAAGGTTGCATCCCCTTGTTGCCTAACAGATTGTTCTAAATATGAGAGATACTGTATGTGGTATGTTCCCAATATTTTCATCTGCTTATTTTAATGAAACCAAGTGAAGAAAAACATATCTTAAAGTAATGCAGGAAGCAGTTAAAACTTTTAAACTATCAGCTGTCCTCGAACAAATTTGCCCTATCAAGCTGTTTTCTCCAGTGGGAAGAATATATAAGACTACACATCTTTTCATCTACGGAGGGCGAAACAGCTGGGGAAGGCAGCTTTAGTGGACAAATGATTGGCAGTGAAACTATTAGGCATTATTAAAGTAAAAACAAAACTGTCAGACAAACAATGTGTCTCCTCTGTCTCACTCTTAAGTTTCGATGATTACTTTCTCTGAGAATGAGATATTCAATTAGCACATTGTCTAGCAGTATCGTATCACATAAATTCATCACTGGACCTTATTAAATTTCAAATGAAGAAATACTGTATGCCTCAGCATGCTGCATTGCCCCTCTGTTCTTCCATTTTTGCTTTGTTTGTTTCTCTCTTTAACCTCCAAGTTTCCTTTTTTAATGGAGCGCTAGTTAATTTTTAGCATTTGTAATGAAATAAACCCAGTGGTTCTCAGCCTGTGGTCTATGGATCCCTGTGAGGTCATGATGTCATCACAGAGGGTGCGCAAAGGCTTGAAGGAATGTTATGATTTCAATCTTGAGTTAAGTTTTGGTGGTCTGTGGCCACAGAAGGTTTTTAAAGGAGGTCTGTGAAGAAGAAAAGGTTGAGAACCACTGAAATAAATGAAACATCTACTAATTTTTAATTTGGAGACCATTTGGCTGTGGAAGATTTCTTCCATTATGACACTTGCATATATATGGCATCACTAGACACGGAGTCTATTCACTGGCTACATGGTCTTTTGTGCTTCCAGACGTGGATATTAATTGCTATTTATCTATATTTGTCCAAGGGAAGTAACCTTTGATGAGATTGTTAGGGAGGAATCCTTTGCTGCTGCTTGTCATGTAAAAGAAACTCCATCTCTAGGTTACTGTGCATCTACTTGAATCTAGAGTAAATTGGCTTTATGCCTTTTAAAACAAGCACAATTTGCATAATATGAAAAGAAAGTGGGTAAATTGGTAAGAATTTTGGCATTCCCATAGTGGATATTATGTCAACTATATTTTTGCAGGTTGTGCATGCAGAGAATTTACAAAATGTCTTATTTTAATAAAAACTTGCACAGCACATTTAAAATTATGGTGGACCTGACTATAAATTAGTCAGTGATGAAAAATGTTTTTTCACTGAATAAATAGCACTTGCTAATCATGAACTTGGTTTTTAATGCCCTTTAGTACCATTATGTCAAATAAGCCTTTTGTTCTGTATGAGTCTATCTTCCACCTTAGTATGCCCTTGCAGGCTTTGTGATGATTTGTACATTCATTCTTCAGGGTAGTGGATTTCTTTGCAAACAGTGCATGTTATTAATATTCTGAAAGAACCTGGGTCAGAAGCTGAATGTCTATTTTCCACTCCAATGAAATTCAAGGAGAAATGTCAAGACATGTGAGAGGCAGGCATGATTTCCAACATGTGTCATTAAATAGATATTATATGTGTTGACACAAAGGTTAATCTAAGGATGACTTTCTTATTTTTCATGGAAAAAGAACACAGGTTTAAAAATCAGAAAATTGTTTTTTCTTTGAAGCTCAATACTTTGATAGTAAAAGTGACATGTCATATTCTTTTAGAAGTTTGTAGCTGAACAAAAGGTAACTACAACTAGTTACCAAGGGCTTAAAAAAATTCTCAATCGAATTTGTTTGATGTGAAGAAAGGTAATTCATTAAACTTAAGAGAAAGAAGAAACCTTTCCTGGTTTAGGAGGGTTGCTGTCGCTATTATTTTGGGGGGGGGGGGAGTCAGAAATGCAGTCATTATTAAACTATTTATGTACTAGAATTCATAAGTTCACTTTGCTCATAATTTATGACTCTATATGGAGTACATCAACATGAATTAATTAAATAACAATAATAATATACAAACCCGATATAACGAAATATGATCAGTTCCAGCCAAGATCAGTATATGGTTGTTTTCCAGATCCAATATCCTCCTAGTGGATTATAGGTCTTGGTAGAAATTTCTGGCAAATTTCTTTCCAATCCACATTACTGATTGCTTTGGTCAGTAGGCTGTCCACTCCATCAAGTTTTCAAACTGATTTTTAAAAATCCAGTGCATATCTTCTTTATTTTTATTCATTGCTTATCTTATGTATTTAGTTTTCCTCAGAGGGTGTAGTGGTTAATATAAATTTCCCTAAATATTTTAATGCAATATTCTTGATGTCCTTAATACAGGCTTTTAAGCATTTCCTCCCTGTGACTATTACATTTCTTTAGAAAAAAAGTAAAAAGTAACAGTTGAAAGAGATCTTAGAGATCATTTTTGCATATACTGTATATCATAGACCAGGAGTGTCAAACCCAATTTCATTGAGGGCAGCATCGGGGTTGTGTTTGACTTCCGGGGGCCAGGATAGGCATGGCCAGTTCAAAGTAATTTGTGTTGGGGGCCCTGTGGTGGCCTGAGTGTTCAGCCAGTGAAAATGGGCTCCCAAGCTCCGTTTGCGAATACAATGGCCTCCTGCAACCCTCTGCCAATGAAAATGGAGCTTGGGAGGGTGGTATGCGGCCCTTGCAAGTTCCATTTTCAAATATAATGGCCTCCTGCAACCCTCTGCCAGTGAAAACATAGCTTGGGAGGGCTGCATGCGGCCCTCCCAAGCTCCATTTTCGTTGGCAGAGGCACTGCAGGCTAATTCTTCTCTGTTTCCAGGGTGGTCCCATGGGTCAGATCTAAGCACACTGTGGGCCAAATCTGGCCCACAGCCCTTGAGTTTGCCACCCCTGTCATAGACCTTCCCCTATCTGATAATCTTTCAGAGCAGTTTAGAATTCCAGGAAGTGTAGTACTATAGCTCTTTTTTGCAGTATATTTATATAGCTTGGTGTGGTGTTGCAAAGCTCTCATTTTCCATACTGGAAGGATGGCTAGTGGCTGATGCCACATACTCACTTCTTTTTGACCTGCAAGCTTTGTTGATTTGAATTCCAGCTTCAAGATCACAATTCACACAATGGTCTTGAGACTTAGACAGCCTTGATAGTTTTTGTATGGTCCCTGAAAAATTTCTCATTTGCAACTACTCTAATGTTTTATGTTGTGTCTTTATTTGGCATACAGTTTAAAATTGTTTTCTTGTTTTGAAATTTTGGTTCTAATTCTTTTTTTGGGTTTTTTGTGTGGCAAATATCTATGACAGTAATGGCAAACCTATGGCATGCGTGCCACAGGTGGCACATGGAGCCATTTGGCAGGGCATGCAAGGCGTTGCCCTGTCAGCTGGCCAGAGCGCATGCACGTGCTGGCCAGCTTATTTAACCATTTTTAAAGCCATTTTTTGCCTTCCCCAAGCTTTATAGGAGCTTCCGGTTTACTCGTAGCATTGTTTGTAGTCCTCCGGAGGCTTTAGGGAAACTCCTGAAGCCTCCAGAGGGCCTCTGGAGGGTCAGGGGGGCTGTTTACACGCTCCCCAAGCTCCTATAAAACCTATGGAGCCTGGGGAGGGCACAAAAAGCATGTAAAAAATGGGGGGCAGTGCCTGTCATGCATGTATATGCACTAGGTGGGGCGCATTGCATTATGGGTGTGACACGCCAGTGCACGACCCCCCTGTGCTCCCCCGCTTATGGCACGTGAGCCTAAAAAGGTTCACCATCGCTGATCTATGAGGTTGTGGTATTAAAAAGTCCTTTTTTGATTTCCAGAACCCATCAAGCCTTGCAAATAATTTAAAAAAATTTTTTTAAAAAAGTTTCTTTCAATATGTAAAAAAAACAAGAAAAAAGGAAAGGAAACAATTGGTCCACTAATGAGAGAAGATGTGATGTCTCCTTTGGATGACTCCTCTGAAGCTTCCTCAGAGGCCAGCTCGAGGGGGAATGAGTTCATTCCTGGCATGTCAGGAATCAGGACTCTGAACTGCTGGCAGAACAGACTTCAGCTGGGGGGGACAGCTTACAGGCCAGTGAAGAAGAGGGGGCTGTAGTGGATCTCAGACATGCAGGTCAGAGAAGCAGAAGTCTGTCAGATTGCTGGGTTAAAGGCTCCATCTCCATCTTGATGGGCTAGATCGGGAGCTGGCAGAGGGAAGCATTGCTGGAAGCAACATGTGTGGGTTGTCGCTATGTGCTCTTTTGTGTTTCCTGAGCCTCTGAATTACTATAACCTGTCAGCTAATGTGGATGTACTTTAAGTTTTGCCTGGGGGCTTTATGTTTTGTTTATTGGATTTGCTGTTTGAGCAGCTTGCTGTTTGCGTTATGAACTAATTGGCCATTGCCTGGGGAATTAATCTGGCCTTGTTTGTGGCTGCCTTTGGTTGGGACAGTTCTAAAGCTAGGTGAAGAGAACTGCTGGGGGAAGACAAATAAAACCCTCCATAAACCATACCAATGTGTGAGTGTGAGTGAGTGGGGCAGCAAAGAAGATGGCAAAGATGTGATGGGCAGCAGGGAGAAAGCAGAGGTGCTTAATTCATTCTTTGCATCTATCTTCACACAAAAGGAAAATATAGCCAAATTCATTCAAAACAGACAGACTAGGAATACAAGTTAAAATAGGGAAGAAAATAGTAAAACTCTAGATGAGTTCAAATCACCAGAATCAGATGGATTACATCTCAGAAATGGCAGACCTGATCTCAGAACCACTGAACCATATCTTTCAAAGATCCTGGAGCACATAAGAGCTACAAAGGATTAGAAAAGAGCTGATCTCATTCATATCTTCAAAAAAGGAGAAAAATGGATCCAGGAAACTACAGACCAATCAATCTTATTTCAATGCCTGGAAAGATATACGAACACCTAGAAGTAAGCAAGGATATAATCAGAAGCCAAGATGGGCTTGTCAAAAATAGATCATGCTAAACCAATCTTATTTCATTCTTTTACAAAGTGACTAAATTAATAGAATAGCGAAATGTTATGGACATAGGATACTTTGATTTCAGTAAGGCATTTGACAAGGTAGATCACAAATACTAGCACATGTCTAGTCTAGTAAATGCTATATTCCCAAGGGAGTAACTGGTTGGTTTGAAATTACAGATGATTGGCCATTATTATATTACCAAAAGTGATCACTTTACTACACTGCCACTGGGGAAATACTACATGTCTTCGACACGCTGCAAGATATTGTTATCAAACAGAATCCTGGGTACAGTGTTGAACCTATTTTTCTAATTGAGAGTCCTTAATCATTTTTCATATATTTTAAACCTTCAACACTATGTTTTTTTCTTACTTTTATGCCTGACGTTCCTAACGATAACATTTCCCCTGATATCGGGAGGATTATCTAGTCCAGGGATTTTTGAACTGGATTCTGTGGAACTGTTAGAATTTGATGGAGTTCAAGGGCAATAGTAGTTCAATTCAGTTTGGCTGAACTGGTAGTGGAATTCAGGCCTGGGTCGCAGAATCAAAAATGACCCATGCCTGCCACACACCTGAAACAGTTCCCCAGTGTGTTCTGCCGGCATGGTTCTGTGCATACACAGCGCAATTTTTAGTCAATTTCACATGCGCAAGCGATGCTTGGTCGGCACGCGCGTGCAGTGAACCAGTACTAATCGGTTCAGGAACCCATCTCTGGTTCAGTTGCATGGGGAAAAAATTAGTCTGAAAACAAAACAACAGGAGTTTAAGAACAGATCAGCTTGAGATTTGGCTAATTACAAAGGAAAAATCATTGTCCAGGACTTCTAGCAGAGTATTCCTGATTTCATTAGCACCAACTAGCTAGGATATGGAGAACAGGATTGCTCCCAAAGGCTGCTGGTTTCTGGAAGGTTGATGTACTTGAAGGTACTCTTTTAGATAACTTGGACCTGAATCATACAAGTGAAAATACTAAAGAATGTGTATTGAGGGCAGGGATGGGTGGGAATAGTTCCAGATGGTTATTTCGTTGCATATTCTAATAAATGGCATTTTGTAGTAAGTTTTAAGAGTGACTAAAGCCCAGTTGCCAATGTTATTAGTAAATGGATGTAAATGTCACAAAATTTAAATTGTAGACCAGTAACAAGTATAAAGTAACATTTGCTGCAATATATACTTTTATTCAGGTTTGGGATGTTTGTATTATTATTGCTAATCCAGACATAGGTTAGTACATATTGAATACAAAGAGAAGAAATGTGAATTTGATGAAGTTTATTGACAATTAAACCAATTTATTTCACTATTAACATGACAGGCTCTAAATGGAAATCAGCTATAGATAAAAATGCAGTTTTATTGCCCTGTATTCAGGCTGCTGTGTAATTAAATAATGAAGTGGAAAGGCATCCTTCTAGCAAAACAGCCATCCATCACATCATCATCTGTTGAGGGTCTGTGTGTATCTGTGTAGAGCAGGGGTCCCCAACCTTTTTTGCACCAGGGACCAGTTTCATTTTAAAGAAAATTCTGCGGACCGGCTGGCATAGAGGAGGAGCGGGGGGGGGGAGGTGGAACATGTGGCGCATGCGCATGCGGGGGGAGGGGGAACAGGCGGAGCATGCGCACGTGGGGGGGAATCGGCTCACTCGGCCCTCTAGGGCCTCCAACAGTGCGAATGGCTGTGCCTGCGCACGCGGGGGGGGAGTCGGCTCACTCGGCCCTCTAGGGCCTCCAACGATGTGAACGGTCGTGCCTGCGCTCTCCCACATCTGGTGCGCGCTCTGCCCAAGGGGCTGCCCCCTCCTCCCTCCTCCACCTCTCCGGCACTGCGGCCCGGTTCCTATCAAGCCACGGACCGGCACCGGTCCGCGGACCGGGGATTGGGGACCCCTGGTGTAGAGAACAATTAATTAAGAACAGCTTGCCTTCAGAAGTTGTGGGTGCTCCATAACTGGAGGTTTTTAAGAAGACACTGGACAACGACCTACCTTAAATGGTATAGGGCAGGGGTGTCAAACTCATATCATGACGGTGTTGTCACATGACATATCGTGGCTCCTCCCCCTTCACTAAATGGGGCATGGGCATGGCCAGCACGTGATGCATACTGCCCACAGGCTGGGAGTTTGACAGCCTTGGTATAGTGTGTCCTGCTTGAACAATGGGCTGGACCAGAAGATTAACCAATGGAACAGCTTGCCTTCAGAAGTTGTGGGAGCTTCATCATTTGAAACTTTGAAGAAGAGACTGGACTGCCATCTGTCAAAAATGGTGTGGGGTCTGCTGGATGGCACTAGATCGGGGTGGGTTGCTGCCGGCATTACTGTCAGTTCGGTGTGCACACAATTTTGTGTGAGCGCATCTGATGCACACTCCGTGAGCCTGCATAGTTGCCCGTAAATAAGTCTGTGCATGTGCAGAGAATTAAAAAATGAAAAAACACCCATGCGGTGCCAACCAGGGAACTGGTTCAGAGGCGTGGCCTGGATCACACCAATTATGGCGGCCTAGGCCAACAAGCCACTACCAGTTCAGCCGAACCAGTCCCAACTGGTAGGGACCCATCTCTGCAGAAGGATCACCTACAAGGTCCCTTCCAACTCTGTTAATCTGTATCTGTAACTCCAAGGTCCCTTCCAGCTATTCTATTCTCCATTCCATTCTATTCATACAAAAAAAAGTATTGTCAAGTCACTGTTATCTCTGTACCATAGAATAAGCTGAGGCCATGTAGGAAGTAGATGTTGTGCACATACAAGGAGCAAACCATAACCAAAACCAGACAGTGGATCAACACCAGCAGGTGACATGGCTCCCCAAATCAACACAGATTGTGGGAACGTCATAGTGGACTTCCAGCATCTTGCAGTGTGTGCCTCTCCATTCTTCCTCCATACTGTGGGTCCTTAGTTTCCAAATGAGATGCAAAAGTTGCTCTCATCAGAAAAGAGGACTTTGGACCATTGAGCAACAGGACTTTGGACCGCTGTGCTTCATTAAGTCCAGGGTCAACACAGGCATCTACCAGGAGATTTTGGAGCACTTTATGCTTCCTTCTGCAGATGAGCTTTATGAGGATGCTGACTTCATTTTCCAGCTGCCCACACTGCCAAAAGCACCAAAACCTGGTTCAGTGACCGTGGGATTACTGTGCTTGATTGGCCAGCAAACTCGCCTGACCTGAACCCCATAGAGAATCTATGGGGCATTGCCAAGAGAGACATGAGACCGAACAATGCAGAAGAGCTGAAGGCCGCTATTGAAGCATCTTGGTCTTCCATAACACCTCAGCAGTGCCACAGGCTGATAGCTTCCATGCCGTGCTGCATTGAGGCAGTAATTGCTGCAAAAAGGTCCCAAATCAAGTACTAAGTACATATGCATGGTTATACTTTCCAGTGGTCCGATATTGTCCTATGTATAATCCTTATTTTATTGATCACAATTATGACAAATCACAACTTGAACTATCTTACTTTGCATGTAATGAGTCTTATCACATGTTTTAGTTTCACCTTTTAAGTTGCATTACTGAAATAAATGAACTTTTGCATGATATTCTAATTTTTTGAGTTTCACTTGTAATGTCAGCCTTCTAGGGTTTTTCTTTTATAAATTATAAAATGCATACTCTTCACTTTCATTGAACTGTTATTTATTTTTAAAGCAATAGAACTTAAATATCTATAAAATTCTATAACAAGATTAATATATGAAATAACTGCTTCTCATAAGGGACTCACTGTTAAAACAAGTCCAAATCACATGAACCGTTGTTTTTTTTGAGTATTTCATGGATTCCAATAATGTTTGAGGCTGCAATACTGGTGTCTTATATCTGCAATTCAGCAAGTATTTTAATGGAAGATATCATCACCCAATCAATCAGTCAATCAGAATAGAGATGGAAGGGACCTTCTAGATCTAGTCCAACCTCTTGCTCAAGCAGGAGACACTATACCATTTCAGACAAGTAACTGCCCAGCCCCTTCTTAAAAGTCTCCATTGATGAAGCACCCACAACCTGCGATGCACTACTGGTTCATATTTAAGTGATCATCCATTGGGACTGCAAGATATCTCTCACTGTTTTTGAGCCAGGTTTGACTAATCTGTACTTGTGCCATCGGTTTTTCCTGTCTAAGTGCAAAACCTTGCTTTTCTACACATTAAATTTTATTTTGTTGTATAAGACCAATTGTTCAAGTCTGTCAAGATCTTTTTGTATCCTGAGCTTGTCTTCTGGAGTGTTAACTATTTCTTAGTGTTATCTGCAAATTTGATGAGTTTCCATTCTATTCTCTCATCTATGAAGATATTGAAGGCAGAACCTTGTGGTACAGTTTGTCAGCCAGTTACAAATCCATCTGGTGGTGATGCTGTCTATCCCACGTTTTTCTAGTTTATCAAGAAGTAGGTTGTGATCTACTTTGTCAAAGGCTTTGCTGAAATCGAAGTATACTATTTCCACAGCATTTTGCTGATCTACTAATTTATTCACTTTGTCAAAGAATGAAATAAGACTGAGTTGGTATGATCTCTTTTTGACAAACCCTTGCTGGCTTTTAGTTATAGCTTTATTTATTTCTAGATGTTTGCATATCTGGTTTTTGATTATCTTTTCCAGAATCTTCCCAGTAATTGATTTTAGGTTGATTGGTCTGTAATTTCCTAGGTCTGCTTTTTCCCCTTTTTTAAAAATGGGAACCACATCACCTCTTTTCCAATCCTCAGGTAATTCACTGGTGTTCCAGGATTTTTGAAAGATAAGGTACAATGGTTCTGAGATAATATCTGCCAGCTCCTTCAGAATTCTGGCGTGTAATCCATCAGGTCCCAGTGATTTATATTTGTCAAGGTCAGATGGGTGTTCTCTAACCATTTTCTTTCTTATTTCAAGTCTGTCTTTTATGTTTAGGTTTTTGGTAGGTTGGTCTATAGTTTCTTTTTGCATGAAGGCTGATGCAAAGAATGCAGTTCTGCTTTCTCTCTGCTGCCTGTTACTTCCTTGCCATCTTATCTCTTTAGTGGACCTACTGTATCTTGACTTTTTTTCTTCTTATTTATAAGTTGAGATCAACTTTTTTGCATAAATCACAACTTTGTAGTTGTGTCATGCATATTTTGATGGATGATACTGTGTTTCTCCAAAAAGATGACCCACCTTGTAAAGAAACCCTATCATGTTTTTGAGCTCATGTGATCAAATTAAGCCCCACCCACAAAATTAGCCCTAATTAAGACCCCACCCATCATGGGGTGCAGAGGGTGGGCTGAGGCACACAGATAAATAAGCTAGGGTGGGGGTGGGGGGGGGGTAAAGCTGTCCTACTTACCACGCCTCGCACACCTCAACAGATGCCTCACCTTTTTCTATGGCCGCTTACTGCCACTTGCACCCATCGCCCTGGTCTCTATTTCACCTTCAGATGCCTGCCAGAAGGCATCTGTAACTGATCTTTTATGGCTGCAAAAGGCTTTACGGAAGGCATCTGCAGCCGATAACAGAGCTCTGGATCAATTACTTTTGTTGCCAACAGTTTAGACATTAATGGCTGTGTGTTGAGGGGACAGCACATTTACACTGTTATACAATCTGTATAGTCACTATTTTACATTGTAGCCAAGTCTAATTTCTTCAGTGTTGTCACATGAAAATATGTACAAAATGTGAGGAGGTGTACTCACTTTGTTGATATACTGTATATCTGTGCATTTCTGGCCTAAGTGTAAGACCTTCTCATCACTGAAGTGAATTTTGTTGGATAGGGCTCAGTGTTCAAGTCTGTCAAGATCCTTCTGTATCTTGAATCTATCTTCTAAAGTGCTGACTGCTTAGTGTCAACTGCAACTTTGATGAGCTCCCCTTCTGTCCCCTTGTCTAGATTAAGGAAGATGTTTGTTTACTTATGTATTTGTCTATTTGTTAAATTTGTTTCCATCTATCTTGCTATGGGGGTACTCTAGGCACCTTATAACAATAAAATGGAAGAAATGAAAAGAGTGTAATCTGGACAGCTTTGTCAGGCTCCAACTTTCCTTTTTTTTAGGGAAAGTTGTAGAGAAAGTGCTTGCACAGCAGCTTCAAGAGTCCTTTCAGGATGCTGGATGAGGTGATTTGATGGTTTGTGGTGATAATATCATTAATATTCTGATGATAGCCAGCTTTATATCTCTATCCTGGGGTTCGTGAATGATGCTGTGGACATCCTATCTCAGTGCCTGGAGGATGTAGGGGCCTAGATTGGACACAATAGACTTCAGCTGAACCTAACCAAGATTGAGATGCTTTGGGTGCTTGTGCTTTCCAGTACCAAGGTTATTCCACCTCTGGGTGGAATATTCCACCCTCTGGGTGGGGTGACAGTGCCTCAGATGTATACAGCGCACAATCTGGGGGTTCTCCTGGACTCATGGCTCCTGCTGGAAGAGCAAGTGTTAGCCATGTCTAACAGGGTTGTGCCCTTTCCTGAACTGCTTATAGTCACTCGTGCACTTGCAACCTTCTGTTTGGACTATTGTAACTTACTCTACATGGGGGTGTCCCTGAAGAGCATTTGAATGCTACATGGTTTTGTAAATGGTTTCAGCTATTTGGCATCTATCACGTCACTGCTTCAGGGACTGTGTTGGTTGCTAATGTGTTTCCAGATACAATTCAAAGTGCTGTTTGTCACCTTTAAAGCCCTTTATGGCTTGGCACTGGGTTACTTGGGGGAGTGTCTTCTTTCATTGTTTGTATGCTTCCAATCTACTCTGGCTGTATGGGCATACTCCATGTTCTTGTCATCCAAGGAGTGTCAACACGGTGTGTCTTTTATGTTGTAGTGCCTGCACTCTGGAATATCTTCCCTCCTGAGATTAGAATATCCCCAAACCTGCTAGCCTTTTGGAAGACTTTGAAGACCAGGCTAGCATCCTATATGAAGGGTTCATTTCCTGGTTATATTAACATTTACAGCTGATAGAATCCTTTGGTTGCTATTTTTTTATTTAATTTGTTTGTTATATTTAACTGTTTTATCCTTTTATGGATGTTCTGCATCCAGAGTCACTGGTTTGAGAGGAACAACTACACAAATTGAATCAATCACTAATTGGGTCAGCTCCTCAAAGAAACAGATATCACAAGAATCACTGGACTCTATTGTTGTAGAGTCTGATAACAGAATGTTGAAAGCCTGCCAGAGTTTCTCTTTTCTCCCACTTTTATATATATAAAAAATCAAGGTGGGATTATCTTGAGTTTCTTTCTCACCCCCTCCTTTTTCAGGTCAAAAGTGTGACCATTCTTGCATTATTTCTTCAATGTATCATTCCTCCATATATTGCTTATCAAAAAAGGTCAACTTCAGGCACTATGCTTTAGCACACAGATTCTGTGATATGTAGAATTATGTTCCAAAACCATTAGGGCTTTCCAAACTTATATCAATTCCTAGGTTTAGATCCGGTAATTCATGAGCAGCCAGTAGAAAAACATTAAAATAAGTGATTCCATGTAGCTACCTCACTTGACAATTGGGCAACTGGAGTTTTGGATCAAATGGAACTTTTGGACTTTCAAAGATTAATCTCTCAATATTTGTGAGATTTTTAATGTATTGATCACTGAAACTATGTGAGTGGGTTGAGGGTTTTTGGCTGATTGTAAATGATGAGAGAATTAGAATAAAGTATAAGTATACTTATTCACCTTACTAACTGGAGTTGTCTGTAGTAATGATCATTGACTTGGAATCACATTATTATCTATATAAATAAAAATGTAAAATAGTTTGTGCAAAGCCGCTAATCTCAGAAACTAGTGGACAGAACGACACCAAATTTTGATACAATGTTCCCAAGGACTTCTGATTATATAATACATACCATTTTTGTGGCTAGCGCACGTGTGTCATGGGAAGAATACGGTAGGTAGGTAGGTAGGTAGGTAGATAGAGGGATACAGAAAGAAGGGGAAAATACAGTAGGTAGGTAGGTAGAGGAATAGAGAGAGGGAGAAATACAGTAGGTAGGTAGGTGGATAGAGAGAGGGGGGGAAATATGGTAGGTAGGTAGAGGGATAGGGAGAGGGGGGAAATACAGTAGGTAGGTAGGTAGGTAAGGGGATAGAGAGAGAGGGAGATATACAGTAGGTAGGTAGGTAGGTAGGTAGAGGAATAGAGAGAGGGAGAAATACAATAGGTAGGTAGGTAGATAGATGGATAGAGAGAGAGGGAGAAATACAGTAGGTAGGTAGGTAGAGGAATAGAGAGAGGGAGAAATACAGTAGGTAGGTAGGTGGATAGAAAGAGGGGGGGAAATATGGTAGGTAGGTAGAGGGATAGGGAGAGGGGGGAAATACAGTAGGTAGGTAGGTAGGTAAGTAGGTAGAGGGATAGAGAGAGAGGGAGATATACAGTAGGTAGGTAGGTAGGTAGAGGAATAGAGAGAGGGAGAAATACAATAGGTAGGTAGGTAGATAGATGGATAGAGAGAGAGGGAGAAATACAGTAGGTAGGTAGGTAGATAGGTTGAGGGATAGAGATAGGGAGATATAGAGTAGGTAGATAGATGGATAGAGAGAGAGGGAGAAATACAGTAGGTAGGTAGAGGGATAGATAGTAGGTAGGTAGGTAGAGGGATAGAGAGAGAGGGAGAAATACAGTAGGTAGGTAGAGGGATAGATAGAGAGAGGGAGAAATACAGTAGGTAGGTAGGTAGATAGGTAGAGGGAGAGAGGAATAAATACAGTAGGTAGGTCAGTTGGGGGTTATACAGTGGTTGTGTGTACACAGTTTGGTTGGCCATTTAACCAGACTGGGCCACAGCAATGCATGGCCGGGTACCATTAGTACAGTATAAAGTATGCCAGTAGTTCAAGTATGATAGAGATCAGCAATGTTCTCCTAAAGTTAATAATCCCATTCCTACTTTAACAAATGTTCTGTCCTGTCACACTTTTCAAATATGATCTCAAAGAAAAATCCTGGACCCAAAAAGCAATAAACTTTGAATATCTTCATGTTCTCCATTTGTTTTTGCTTTTCAGTTTTTCAGGGAAGCTCCTTCCAGAATTGCTATTTTGATTCCCATTTTATTTACAGGGGATTAATCTTGTTTCTGATATTGGAAACATTGATACCATAACTTAGCAATTCTTGCCAGTTATCTTGTATCTACAGTTTAGGTTAACCTCTTTCTATCCAAAAACTGAAGAAGGTATTATATGCTTAAGAAATAGCTCAGGATGGAACAGGGAGATTTCTGAGTTTGCCTGGCTGTCTTTCACTTACATGCCACTTCAAACAGTGTGCTTTTCCTAACAGTAATTTGTTTATAAGGCAGTGATCACATATGGCAGGAGGTTAAAGTGGAGAATACAAGAGCGCTTCTCTTTTCTAGAACCTGAAGCAAAGTTTGTTTGCCTCTTCATCATTCATTCATCAAATTGACCACCCATCTCATGAAAAAATGACTCTCCGTGGCATACAATAAAATTATAAAACAGTTAACATATAAAAACAAAAATTATTCAGAAAAAAAATCAACTTGCAAATGCAGTCGGTGTTGCTTCAGTCTGTTGTTTAGTTTTGTTTAGGAAAATGGAAATCCTATTACCTTCTTTTGTGGAGTTATGCAAACCATAATTTATTCCAATATTCATTAAGGAAAACATGTTTCTTTAGATGTTCAGAAAAAAAGAAAAGAAAAAAAAAACTGTACTACTCGGTTTTTTATGACCAAAACAAGCTGCTTTGAATCTGGTGAGAGACTCTTCTGTGAGTCTCCATCTCCGTCTTTGCTTATCTGTTCAGCATCAAGAGTTTTTATGCAACTGATGCCCTTGCTTATTTTTTTTAAATTTTTTTTATTTTTTAAACGCTACAACAGAAATTACATATACAATACAGTACAATATTTCACCCTGTGCTATACATAAGAAAGGAAGATTTGGTTCTTCGGATATATCTTCACGATCTCCAAAATCCGCGTTCTCTGGGTACAGGTATCGAAGCATCCAAATTTCCAAGCGCGTAGTCCACAAATGGCTCCCAAGTTTTCCAGAAAATGTCTCTTTTATAAACACCCTCTCTAAATTTAATATCACATGTCATTTTATCATTTAAAGCTAATTTCCACATTTCACAGTACCACTCTTCTATATTAAAATTCACCTCTAATTTCCAATATCTAGCTATTATAATTCTACCCATTATAATCATAATTCTAATCAATTCTTTCTCATATTTTGTTAATTCTGATTCCTTAATTATCAACAATAATATAGTTTCTGATCTCAATATTATTCTTTTCTTCATCATTTCAAATATAGTTTTCTCCAATTGTTGCCAAAACTTTTTAACTTTATCACATTTATACCACATATGTTCATAAGTTCCCAATTCCGTATTACATCTCCAACATTTATTACTGATTTTTTTATCCATCAATGATAATCTTAATGGAGTCAAATACCATTTCCAAACAACCTTAAAATTATGCTCTTTAATCCTTATAGATAAAATCCTCATAATTCGACTCTTCCAATTCACATTCCAATCCAAATCTAATATTTTAATCTTGAGTTCTTCCTCCCAATTCATCTTCATTGCCATTTGTGGTTTTCCATCAAAATTTATAATCTTATATATCTTACTAACGAGTCCCTTTAACCCAATTTCGTCTTTGATAATTTGAGATACTAGGTTTTCAAATTCAGTTTTATTTCTACTTATCTTACATTTTCCCCTTACTTTCATAGTCCATTTTTCTATCTGTATTTTTTCAAACCAATTTAACCCCAATTTTTCAATTATTTCTTTTTTTCTACTTTCATTTCCTAAAGCTTTTAACCAATCTATTATAATTTCTATGTTTTCATCTTCAATTACTTTATCACGACTTATATTGGTTTTGATCGGCCAATTTCCAATTGTCTTCCCCAAAAAGGTTATATCCGGAATTAAAATTTTAACAAATTTATTCCAAATTTTACTCAATCCCTTTGCCCTTGCTTATTTTTAATGTTTATCCTTCTTCCCAGTGAAGTTTAATTTTGGACCCATCAAAACTGGAAAGTAGCACTTGACGTCCTACCACAAGCTGAGCTGTAAGAATTTCTTTGTTCCTGGTTTAAATTACTAATGACATACATCTGAAGAATTGATTATTTTGCTACTTTGTTAGGATGGACCTAATGTATACAAAGATGATCTATATCAGTATTTCTCAAACTGGGTGATTTTTCAGACATGTGAACTTCAACTTCCAGAATTCCCCAGCCAGTATGGCTGGCTGGGAAATTCTGGCTATTGAAGTCTACCCACTTCAAAATAACGAAGGTTGGGAAATACTGGTCTATACAGAGCAGAGTTGATACCATGTTGGAGGATCTGGGCCTAGTAACTGCAGATCTCTCAATTGCCTGAAAAACCAGAGGAGATTCTCTGGTATTATTCTGATGTCATTAGAAGAGGCCTGATATGTTTGGAGTCTTTGTTTTTAAATGGTTGGTATGAAAAATGCTGATATCAGCAAGAATCGGGAAACAGTCAAAACAATCTTCAGATTTATTCTAAAGATTTGGGAAATGGAAGAGTAGGCTGTCTTGAAGTGTCCTGTGAGCCCTTTTGTCATCTTTGCTTGAAAATTACTTTCCATTTCTTTTAATATGAATTGTATGAATTTCGACTAAAGAAAAATATATGGGTATTTGTAAAACTATGTGATTTCATGTTTATTCACCAGCAGTTATTGTTATATTTTATCACTGCAATGGATTTACTAGATATCAAAATAGCTACTTTGTGTTCTTTCTGCACTCATATTCAGATAAGGTTTTCACTACAACTCTTAATTATCATATACAGCAGATTCAGAATTCTTTTCATTTGAAGAGTAGCAAGTTTAAGCTCTTGTGGCTGCTGCTTAGACTTGTTACTTTTGCAAATGAAAACTCAGAATAATATTTAGAATATACAAAAATATATTTGCTACATCGCAAATGGTATTTAAGAAACTGTCATTTCTAATTTTTAATAAAAGTAAACAGTTTTAAGAGATTGATGCTTTATCTCTTTTCTATATGCAGTTGTAAGCTGATCTAATAATTTCTTTTTATGCTACTTTCATACCAGTTAAGAAGAGAAGAATGCTCTCCTCTTTGCTGACAGGTTACTAGCTACATTCATTGCTATTCTCACTACTGTCAGATCTACTGTCAGATCAAATCTTTAATACAGCCATAAAGCCAGCAGTCAGAAATAAAATAAAGAAAAATAAGAATAAATCAGAGAAATATTAATGCAGATTTTCCAAAACTGAGGAAATGAAAACAATATACAAAAGTAGGCAACTGAGAAGGATGAATAGTCAGAAGGGACTAACAGAAATATCTTTTAATAGTGGATAAATAAATTAGAAGTTCTACAGTTGCTATGCTTTTTATGCATGGATTTGTATCTTTACCCTGTTTTTTTCTGGGTTTTTAAAAATCATTTCTTTTTACTTTGCATTTTACTTTTTACATTAAATAAAGAAGTAAGTGATGCTTTATATCTATCCATTTCTACCGATACTTAATTGAGTACTCATATACTATTCCTGGCAAGGTGCAAGAATGATACAGTTGATGAAAGTGGCACTCTATATATATATTGCTCATTGTACAGCATAACTTGTAAGTTGCTCTCAATTCATATAAAGATTAGAGGTCTTGTACAGAGGTGGGTTGCTATCGGTTCGCACTGGTTTGGGAGATCTGGTAGTGGAATGTTGGCCTGGGTTGCAGAACCGGCAGCGACCCAGGCGGGACTTGTCTCCGAACTGGTTCCCCGGTTGCTGGTGCATGTTTTTCTCCTTTTTTAAATATTCTGCACATGCACAAAACTATTTAGAAGCAACTGCGCACATACACGCAATGAACCGGCAGTAATGCCAGCAGCAACCCACCCCTGGTATTGCATGAAATTTACAAGGGATGCTTATAAAAGAAAGCACTCTTTTTCCATTCCTTGCTATGTCTGAGTAGATGAGGTTTTTGCTGGTGTATTTACTATAAACAGTACTTGTTTAATTTGAACGTCAAATTATTATCACCAATTCAACACTCCCTCCCACTTCATAAAATCACAAAACCTTCTTGCAGGGACAAAGAGAGTAACAGAACCAGTTAAACTGTTTGACACAAGTACCCCCTTTCCTTATCTCAAACAATGTTAGTAAACACCTGACCCCCAATTCTGTTGTTTTACACAAGCATTAATTTAATGGAACCTTAACTCAAAAACAAGCCATTACAAATTGCTCCATTACTCCAGGATATCTCCAAATTACTTCCAGTTTAGGAACAATGCAATAGAGGTTATAAATCCCACTTCTCCAGGAAGGGTCTTGAAGCACATGAAGCTTTCTATCGTAATACTTCAATCAGATTCTTAAAAATACCTAAGATGATACTTTTTGTGTATGATATAAAGGTGAGGGAAGCCTATTGGTAATGTGGTTAATCAATTGCTGTTTAGAACTCTATTTTTACTGTCTGTTTGCTTCAATTTAAACTACACAGGCTTTTAAAAAAAATAATTTTAATATTTTCAACTAAATTTATCTTTCCATTACATTTATTTGTGCTTTTATTCTTGGATATCTTCAATGTTACACATTTTATTTCCTTTGGAGAAAGTGTCTTTCCCCCCTATGTTTATACCTGGATAGCCACATAGAGAGGTGTTGAGTACTGTCAGCCAGCTCTTCTGAACCATGACGAACATCTTGTCCCTTGACCGCTACCTTCATCTAGTTCATAGCTTTCTGACACTTAATCTCTGCCAGTACTTTTACCCATTTGAAGAGATTTCACATCGTGAGGAAAACTTGTTTTGGTGAATATGTTCTGCAAGTTGTCAGATTTGGGATACATACAGAGTAGGAAAACCTCATGAATCCTGATACCCTTCTGCTCCCTTGGTAGAATTGCTGGCTCTAATTTATCTTGCAGATCAATGGGAGAAACACATCTCTTTTTACATTGTGTCTTGCCTATCAAATGGAAGATATCATTTGTTCAAAGGTGCCATCTTTATAGTTTTACAAATGAAGATGCAGGTGAAATTCTGATTTTGGTTTTCTCACAGGTGATTGGTTTTATTTCATGGGATGTTAAAAATAGCTCCAGAGCAAAGCACTATATAGTATTTGGTACTGTTTTGGAAATATTGTTATTTCAATCACTGTTATTGGGCTTGGTTTTAGATATTTATTTCTCTGAAAAATACTTTTCAGAAGAGTTACAGAATGATCACATGCTTAAAGAATTAGGTAGTCATGCATTTATGTAATTGTGTAACTTGAGCACTGAGAACCTTTGGATTTGCAATTGTTCTTCAGATAGAAAAATGACAACAGATGGCTTTCATCTGGAACTGGTCAACAATTAGTCCTCAGCAAAATAATGGTTAAAAACATAACTACTGTGTCAGAAATCATAGAAGCATGTAGATATTTTTTTAAAAATCAACTTTAAATCAATTAAGTATAAGCCAGACAAAACTTAAATCAAATTGATTAAAATATTTATCAACTGCTGTTTTTAATGTTGTATGCCTTTCAAGTCTTTATGGAGTTTATCAGCCTTCCATATTTGATAAATAAATGAGACTGCTTGATTATTTTTATGTAACCCAACTTCATTGTGACTCTGGGCAGCATATAATGTTAAAATAATTCGATAGTGCTAAGAAAAGAACCACCAGCATCTGGGGGAAATAGCAACCTCTAAACAGCCATAAAAGAATACCACAGAATAAATGTGGCAGCACCTTTTCTGACTAATATTTTTTTAATTAAAAGTCAGAGGTTTTTCTGAGCTGTGAACATCTCACCAGATATATCAATGATTTTATATTTTTCATATTATATTGAGATTTGGGCCATTTTGGACCCTTTTGATAAGGATTGCCTTCAAAGTAAATAACTGGGAAAAAGTTTGAATCTGTCACACTCATGTCTTTCTACCACAATGTTTAATTTTTGACTTAAGATGACCTCTTTTTTTGGATAATAAAACATAGAATTATAGAGTTGGAAGGGAACTTGGAGGTCCTCTAGTCAACCCCCCTATAGCAGAGACCCTATATCAGTGTTGGTGAACCTTTTCATCACTGAGTGCTGAAAACTGAAAGAACAGCTGCCTGATGAACATGTGCACACCATTAAGATGATCATCTGCTTTCTAGTACCCACATGCACCGTCCCCCTGTGGCTGCAGCCACACATTGGTGGCTCATGTTTGAGTGATTGTGCACTAGGACTCCAAAATCTCTCATAGTTACTGGCATGAAGCTAAATTTCACTGTGTTTATACTATTCAGGTGTTTTTTCTTACTTAAATGTAGAACATTACTTTTATATACATTGAATTTTGTTAGATAGGACCCAGTGTTCAAGTCGGTCAAAAACTACTTGTCTTCTGGGGTGTTGGCTATTCCTGCCAGCCTAATGTTGTCTGCAAATTTGATGAATTCCTCTTCAATTCCCTTGTCTAGATCATTTCTTATGATATTGAGGAGTACTGAGCCTAAAATGGAATCTTGGGGTACCCCACTGTTTATTTCCCTACATGTGAATGTTGTTCTGTTGAGTACAAGTTGAGTACAATTTGTCAACAAGTTACAAACCCACCTGATCATGGTGCTGTCTATCTCACATTTTACTAGCTTGCCAAGAAGCAGGTTGTGCTCTACTTTATCAAATGCTTTACTTGACTTTACTAAAATCTAAGTATCCACTTAGTCATTAGAAAGCTAATCCATTTTTGTTTTATATTGAAAAAGTTTTATTGAGTTTTTTCAAATAGGATAGGGTAAGGTGTGATAAGGAAATATTTTGAGAACTTTCACGTCGAGATCGTGGGCCCCCTCCGGGGCTTCTTGACAAAACATAGATAATACATATTTCAATAGTACTACAAAGTGAAGAGAAGTGCATACATCATTGTAAATTCTATGCTAGCAATCGTATACAAACATCCAAACAAAAGTTATACTATATTAAAAAAGTCATTTCTTAGATCTAAGTCTCTTAGCAATTGTATCTTCTTGTTCTCCTCCCTGGCCCCCAGTGGGCGAGGCCGTGGCCCCCTCCGCTCCTCCATTTTCATCCTCCAGGATTGAGGAATGTTTTTTAAGAAAGGCTTCCGCCTCAACAACTGTTTTAATCCTTACTCTTTCTCCTTCCCAGAACACCAACATCCCTTCTGGCATCACCCACTTGAACCAAATCCCCTGTTTAAACAATTTTTTAGATAAGAAGGAGTATTTCCTCCTCACCTCTCTGAAAGCTAATCCACTTTTGAGAGGGATTGAACAAAGTGTTGTACCACACTTGTTTTTTCTGAGGTGGTCCACAAAACCTCCATATATGATACCTACTGGTCAATGAGGTAGAAATTTACCTAATCAAATTCCACAAACAGACAGGGAGAGACAGCTGTGGGCACCCCAATCCCAAAAGGGGAGAGAGGCATGAATCTCCCCAGAAGAGCTCCAAACCCAAGGGAGCTCAATTGCATGTTTCTGCTATGGCAAAGAAAAGACACTGAACAGCTGAGTTCCCTGCCCCTCACCCAGTTGGAGCCACCCTCTGGGCCCAACAAAGAAGGGGGAGTTTCCACCTAAGTGAAAGAAGGGGACAGAAAAGGAATACAGGTCATAGAGTTCTCCCTATCTTCCAACAATGGAGAGAGAACTCCAACCCAGAAAGCACTGCCTCCCCTCAAGAACGATAATGAGGGAGAAGATGACCCAATAATACATGGTGTCATCATCCTTGTAACTGCCAGGGTTGAAATAATGGTGGCTTCCTTGAGTCAAATGGTGGCTTCTTAATGGCCCTACAAGGCTCTGAGGGTACCTGATGTCTAATCAGTCCTGGCATGGTAGGGAAAATTAGGGATGAGGTAATAGAAATGAAGATCCCCATAGCTTTTTCCTAGTTGGACAGGTGCATAACACGGGGAATGTCAGCCACATTCCTGACTGAGAGGGTGAAACTGAAGATAGGGACCCATGTAGAAGACATCCGATTCATCATAACCCCAGGGCTGACCAAAAATATGGTTTTGTGTCTCACAGGTGAAAAAATGAAAACCATCTAATGACCAGCTAAAAGTGTAAAAGAAACTCTCCGACCTAGAGGCAGTAGTAAAAGTAGTGAAAAGCCACCAAAAGCCTGTAATTAGGAAAGTAAAAGTGGAGGGTGCAAGAACCATCCAGGTGGGAGAGGGATTGTTCCCCAGAGAATACAGAGACTTAACTGGCATGCTCAGAGAAGAGGACTCAGACATACTTCTGCCCCACCGCCTCACACATTGTGAAATTGAAATCAACCTGGGGGCTAAACTACTGAAACCCAAACTGTACTTGATGATGCTCTGAGAATAGAGGAAGTTAGGGAGTTTGTGGAGAAAAATCTGATCAGGGGCTTCATTCATTCAACCAGCCAAGTCACAAATAGCCACTCCTATCTTATTCCGGGAGAAAAAGGATGACTCACTTAGATTGTACATAGATTACCAGGGGCTCAATGGAATTCAGGTGCAGAATGTGTAACCGCTATATGTTGGGCCACTTTGTAAAAATGACCACTTGAATTTATACCAGATTTTTAAAGAGCTACTTACAACCAGTCCTCAAAGTTACAACTGCTGTCTCTGCTCCTATGATTATATGATCACCTTTTGGAAATTTGGCAACTGACTCACATTTATGACCAGTTGCAGTGTCCCACAGTTGCATCAAGATTCACCAGCATAAGAACCCTGTTAAAATCATTGACTAATAAGGAGCTTCCCAAGATGAGAAAACTTCTTTGGATCTTCTGCCATGTGTCTCAGAGTACAAAAAAATCCTTGGCCATTAAGGATTGAGACATATTTTAATCTGGTAATTAATACACAAAGCACTGAATTTCTTCTTTAAAAGAATAACTGGTAATAAAAATGAAAATAATGTACAATGAACTCCATTATTCTCATATCATCTATCTGTGTAGTTACCCAGTGGGGTAGTTTTTCAATTCCACTGCCTTTTTAATGGCTTTTATGGGTGCTCTGAGGTTATTTACATATGCTATGACTGCTATGATGCTTAATAATACTAAAAGATAACCTTTAAGATGGTCATATAACCTCATACTAACCAACCTCACCCTCAAGAGGCTTGAAATCAAGTAGGCATACAGGACATTTAATGTATCAGAATTTTAATTGGCAATCCAGAAGACCTGTTTGTGATTTATAGCTTGATTAGGGGACACATGTTCATACTCTGCCAACAAAGCTGGCTGAATCTTCAATCCACAGATGGTACATTAGCCTGGACAGATGGCTGCCTCTATCCTGCTGCATTCCCAAACCATCCACTTGACACCAGCGGTGACCCAATTCATTGGATAATAAAGAGAAAAAAAAGTAGTGTTAGTTTGGTCCAACTAAACCCCCAGGCGTGTAAAAATGAGGAAGGAACCATAACCATTTACAAGAGATGACAACATGCAATGCTTTTACTTTCTTCAAATGTTGCAATACTTAGTCTGGGCTTCCCATGCCTGTTTAGGCTCCCTTGCCTGTTTAGTTAGGCTCCCTTGTGGAAAAATGCATTGCAATATAGTATTACACATAGTGTGTTGTTATTCTTGTTATTGCTACTATCCCATTCCCAAACCATATGTTCATGGATAATATCCATTGTGGCTATTGGAAAGAAAAAACAGATAATAAGATCTCTTTTAACACATGGGATTATAGTCCTTGCAGGAAAAGTTCACAGCAATTTGTCATAATTGTGAGATCTGTAGAGCACTCTTCAGAAGATCGATTGTGACATTATGTCTCTGAATAAAGTTTTAACTCCAGTATGTTTTCACTTATGATAATGGCTGCTGCTTAAACACTAAAAGGATAATCTGAGGCAAGTGACTATCAAAGAATGTAGTTATGTAAAGCATTCTCTCTGTTCATCAGTCTGTCAACAGGCTAGTGCTAAAAACAAAATGGAATCTCCCACAAAGTTCATGTGGGAGAAGGTGACATAAGAAACATTGTAGTTTGGAACAGTTGGCCCTTTAAATCACAAACTTTGCATGCTTAGAGGGGTTACCCAGCTCTTGAGAACCAATAAAGGAAAAAAAGAAGAGGGGGTTGACAGGTTTGGGAGAATAAGAGGGAATTTGGGGAAAGAGGGAAAGTTGGCCAGTATCCTGGATGAAAAGTTTATCTCAGGCAAGTGTGGAAATTGTGTTGTTTGACTATTACTTGAACAGCATTAGGACTTTTATTCTGTATTTTAGCTCTTTTTAATAGCATGATGTATGAGGGAAATTATCAACTTTTGCTACCCTTTAAAAAGCAGTGAAGTCCTTGGTGTTCTACTAGCTGGTTGTTTGCTTGTAGATGTTTCATTACCAAGCTAGGTAACATGTATTGGAACTCTTTAGTGAAGCTGATTTTTTAAAAATTCTGGAATTATCCTTTTAGCACCTGCCTCAGCTTGCCTGAGCTATTGTCTATGCAGAGGTTGTTTTTTTTTAAATTTCCCTTCCCTTAGTTTAGTCAGATCCGGGGTAAAATGAGGATTTCTCTGTCAGTCTTCTCCTGGTATACCAGTGGGCTAATGTGAAGGGTTGCTGGACAACTTGCCGTGGCCAACTCACTGTGGTATAATTCAACATTGTATATTAATTGTTTCATTCAGTTACTTTTATTATTTGCGACCATATTTTTTATCAAAATTGTATTTCTCTTGTATTTCTGAATTAACTTGCTTTATTGGCCATGGTTCTGTTGAAATTATTATTATTGGCCACAGTTCTGTTGAAATTAATTTAACTTTTATATTTGTGGAATTGTCTTGAGGTGAATTGCTCCATAGCAAGTTGGCTCCAGTTAATTGTCCCATTCCATGATGTGGAAGGGATAAACGTGAAGGGATAGCAGCATTGTAGACACCTATTTTCTAGTTGTTTGTCTCCAGGCACATTTTACCTCAGAGAGAGAAGCTGGTTCAACTTTGAGGATGTCTCCTTAGTACAAAGATCCAGCTTGAAAATGCACAGGATTCAGGCAGAGATGATAGAGAAATAAATATCCAGAAATAAAATCCCCATACATAGGAGAGGCAGTTGGACAGTGGCTTGGAATGCTGGTGATGCTTTCATTCTACCCCCACCCCCCAACTTTAATGTGCTATTATTAAGGGATTGGAAGGTATACACTTATTATTGATAAGAACGTTTATAACGATGGTGTAATACAAAGACAAACTAATCCTGGTCATATCACCCATTAGTTCTTCTACTTGCCTGGGACTAGGATGGACGTCCTAAGAAAGGAATGGGAATGCACCATTTCAAAATAAAGAACTATATGAGTTCCTATTAAGCTAAGAGTCATGCATACATTTTATTAAAAGTTTTACATAATTTTTTTGTATACATTTTATTAAATTTTTTACAGATAACATAAAAACTAACATAAACTAATATAGAGTGGAAAGAAAAAGTTTCTGATTTCCTATTGCAGCAAATACAATTGCAAGCTTATCTCCTACTCTATGATTACAAAACAAGTTTTAGTAGTACATGCATGTTACTTTAGCCTCTTTTAAGTCTCTGGCATCTTTCATAGTATTTTCTAAAAGTTATAAAGTTCATCCTCAGAGCATTTATAACACAATATTGATTATCCATCTGGTCCAGACACCTTTCCTGATTTGCTCTTTTTAATTGCTTTTTAATTTTCCCTTATCATTATAGGTGAACTCACAACTTGTCTTTGTTATTTTTATAATTCTCAGTAAATTTTGTTTTCTAAGATATTCATCTATTTTCTCCAAATGAATATCATGCCTGTTATGCAAATTAGAGTAATATTGATAAAATGGTTTTTGATGGGCATAGCATCTGTTAATATAGAATCTCCCTTTTTCAAAATAATTTCCTTTTCTCTTTCCATAAGGTATTACAGTATATAGTGAAGAATTGCATAGCAGATCTATCCTGAAAATAAATGTTACTTTACAACACTTTAGAGCCAAGGGTGAGATTCAGCTGGTTGAGACTGGTTCGGGCAAACCTGTTGTTCCAAGTTTGTGCAGTTCTGAGAAATGATAAAATCAACCATTGACTAGCCCCACCTGACCCATCCCACCCCGCCCTACATATTATTTTCCCTTCACCACGCAGTCCAGACCATCCAGCTAATCTCTGTGCCTCGTCTGCTCTGCTCACCAAAGGTAAACATGCTGCCCACTTGCCCTTCGCCTCAGGTTGGGGTCCAGGGACACACCATTCCCCAGCTCTGGCCTTGCCCTAGAGTCACCTCCTGCTCGCCACCTGCCTCTGCTGGGTTGGGGAATGTGCTATTCCCCTGCTCTGACCTTGCCCCAGAGCTCCCTCCCACTCTCCACCCACCTTGACTGAGTTGGGGAATGTGCCATTCCCCAACTCCAGCCTTGCCCCGGGCCTCCACCTGCATGTCGCCACCCCCTCTGACCTCAAAATGTCTCCCCCTGGGGCCAAAGCAATTTGCTCAATTTGCCGCAGAAAGCTGAAGGGCTGCTTGGGGGGGGGTCAGTGTGAGCGCAAGAGGGCTGAAGCAGTTTGGGAATGGACCGGATAGTTTTTCTTACCTGTAAGAAGTCCCATCTGGAAAGTGCTGCAGCGGAGATCTTGCAGCCGCGTATTATGTCCCTTGCTGAGCCTCGGTCACTCGTGGATATGCTCCATGTGCTCTCCGGGTCAGCAGCTGCTTCTTTTGCTGGGAGAGACCTTCTCTTATGGAATTTAGCAGCTGTGAGCTGCCACTTTCCTCTAAGTCCCATCCAGAAAGTGCTGTGGCACAGAGAACCAGCATCCAACATGGCTGCTCCTTCTCTGTGCTGAGCCCTTTCCAGATGGGACTTAGAGGAAAGTGGTGGCTCACAGCTACTAACTTGCACAAGAGACGCTCTCTCTCCCAACAAGAGAAGCACCCATTGCCCCGGAGAGCAGAGATGGAGCAGAGCAGGCCCCCAAAGGGTTCTTAATCAATCTGCCCAATGAGGTGGAAGCTGCGCATGCGCAGAAGCCGTGTGTCAGCCTCTACTTTGCTGCTTGCTTCAGCTGCCATTGTAATGGGGAGGGGGGGCTTGCTTTTGAGAATGGGATTAACTGATGCAGGAGAGATATTGGAAAAGGGAGTTATGTTCTTAACATCTACTGCACATGCCGATGGCTGGTGCCTTGAGATGGTCAAGGCCAACCATCTTGCATACCAACCTGATGATGCTTCTGGAGATGCAACCCACTTGACACCTGAGGGAATTGTGTATTGGATCATAGGATGGGGAATGTTGTGGGGAGGGGGTTAGACATATATTGATATGTATGATTTCACGCGCTTTGGCTTCAGGCCTTGTTTTACCTAGCTGCTATGTTTTCATAACCAGTAAAAGTACTCTTAATTCTTCAAAATGGAGTTGAGTGGTTTCTTTCTTGGTTAATGAAAGAGGCTGGCCTGACACCGTGTGTGTGCGCATGCATGTGTATTCGCATTTTTGATGAACTGGTTGTTAAGTGGGTTGAATCCCACCACTGTTTAGAGCATATACATCAACTAAGGTAGAAAAGAAACTGTTTTTGCCAATTCATTTTTTTTCATGTCTTAAATAGAGTAGTCAAAGGATGAGCCTAATTAAAATATAATAGCTATTCTGTATTACTCACATGTCTGCAAGGCTATAATTTTATCTTTCTTTTGCCAGATCTCTGATTTAATTTCTAACAAATCAATAGAAAAGAAAATTTGAAACATATGTTTTATGCTTGGCAGTTTTAAAATCATAGTCTTTAGGAGTTGTGAGGACACATGATGTGGTTTTTATCATTATTACAAAGCAAGATCACATACAGCATTCATATTTCTCTCAAGTTATAATTTTTACTTGGCAACTATAATTTAACTAGGTGAGCATTTTGCAAATTGTTGGCTTTGAGATATTCTAGGCTAAGAATTGTTGGTGAAATTGGACTTCCCTTTAAAATGCATATGGATGTAAGCTTGAATTAAGGATTAATGCCCAAGAAAGCTAACAATAAGCAAATAGGAATTTTCCAGTGATGTGACACTATCTGTATACAAACATATGTGCATACTTGTACGCATGCATGCACACACACACACACACACACACTTTTCCTTACCCGAATACAATGTATAAAGTTGATTTATTTTTGGGCATGCATTACTGTGATTCTGTATAGGTAGCTTTTCATCCTTTCTCCCATTCTGAAGTTTTTAATGTAAAGGAAACCTCAGAGATTGGAAATGGTTCATATTGATTGAACGTGTTCTGGAAGAATGTCATTTATGTATCATATGAGAGCACATTCAATTTTTCCAGTTTTACAGCTGAATGTGGATAAAGGTCTAAAGATCTTCTTTCAACATTTAATGTCTGTCTTTTCTTGACCCTGTGTTTGTCATTTTCCATTTTCCATAGTGTTTGCCATTTCTATTGTCTTAGTGTATAGTTTACCAGTAATGATCTTTGTCAATAAGGGAGTGCCAAGTAGATGGGTTCCCACAGTTTTGTCTAAATCATAATAGCTGTCTTTTTTAATATATTGAATGTAACTTCTTTCTGGTGCAATGTATTTTTTTATTATTTCTGTTGCACTGTGGGCTGGTGGAGTGGGAAGGGGGGAGGCAGAACAGATGCCTCCTGCCGCACCCTGCCGGCCAAAACAGGGTGCAGGGCTGTATGAGCCCCCCATATTCCATTGTTGGTCTGGACAACCTCCTGCTGTACTTTACCAGCCAAAATGGGGCACAAGAGGGCTGCACAAGGCACCCATATGCCCCATTTCTTGCCTGGATAGCCTCCTGCAGCACTTTGCCAGCCAATTGGGGCACCCGGGGGGTCGCGCGACCTATTCCCATGGCCCATTTTCAGCCTGGACTGCTTCCTGCAGCACTTTGCCAGCCAAAATAAGCAGGGGGGGGGCTGTTCCCTGTTTTGGCCTCCTGCAGGAGGCATCCCGACACACCCCATTTTGGCTGCCAAGGGCACTGCAGGAAAGTCGTTTGCTATTTCCAGGCTGGGCTTGTGGGCCAGATTTAAATGTCCCATGGCCCAGATCCAGTCCTTGAATTTGACACTCCTGTTAAGAGGCTGTACTAGGAGTGAGGAAGACTGAATTGTAGATTGCCTTGGCATGATTGCTAACTGGATGATTAGGGCCAGTAATTTTTTTATTAGCCACGGAAAGGTAAACCAATTAAAAAAGTGTCACCAGAATTACATGGCAAGTTAGTGGCCATTCAAATTGAAATAATAATTAAAATAATAAGCTACTAAGCTAAATAAAGGAAACTGAGAAATTAATACAAAATTAATACAAAATTATTTGCTATAAATATAGTAGGACAAGATACGCTCTTTTACTGGAACTATGATTAATACAGATGTATAAAGCAGCATATATACCATATTTCCCCCAAAATAAGCCCTAGTGAAAGAGGTGGGCATGGCCAGTACAGGAGGCAGTACAGCAGTACAGGAGGCAGCAAGCAAGCACAAGTCTTTACACAAAGGGATAAAACAGTCCAACCAATCAAAAACAGCACCACAAATATCAGATTAGGAACACAAGTTGAAATAGGGAAGAAAATGGTAAGTGAGCACCTGTCTGCCCTGGACGAGTTCAAATCACCAGGACCGGATGGATTACACCCCAGGGTTCTGAAGGAACTGGCAGACGAGATCTCAGAACCACTGAACTATATCTTTCAGAGATCCTGGAGCACCGGGGAACTGCCAGAAGACTGGAAAAGAGCAGATGTGGTTCCCATCTTCAAAAAAGGGAAAAAAACAGATCCAGGAAACTATAGACCCATCAGCCTGACCTCAATACCAGGAAAGATTCTGGAAAAGATAATTAAACAACAAATAAGTGAACACCTAGAAGCAAACAAAGTAATAGCCAAAAGCCAACATGGGTTTGTCAAAAACAGATCATGCCAGACGAATCTAATTGAATTCTTTGACAAAGTGACAAAATCAGTGGACCAGAGGAATGCTGTTGATATAATTTACCTGGACTTCAGTAAGGCATTTGATAAAGTAGACCATAACCTACTATTAGATAAAGTAGAAAATTGTGGGTTAGACAGCAGCACCACCAAATGGATTTGCAACTGGCTGACCAACCGCACTCAACGTGTAGTCCTCAATGGAACTGCATCTACGTGGAAGGAAGTATGCAGTGGAGTCCCCCAAGGCTCTGTTTTAGGCCCAATACTCTTTAACATCTTCATCAACAATTTGGATGAGGGGATAAATGGGGAACTCATCAAATTCGCAGACGACACCAAGCTGGCAGGAATAGCCAACACTCCAGAAGATAGGCTTAAGATACAGAAGGATCTAGACAAACTTGAACATTGGGCACTGTCTAATAAAATGAAATTCAATTGTGAAAAAAGTAAGGTCCTACATATAGGCAAGAAAAACCAAATGCACAAGTACAGTATAGGTGGTACCTTGCTCAATAGTAGCAACTGTGAGAGGGATCTTGGAATCCTAGTGGACAACCATTTAAATATGAGCCAGCAGTGTGCAGCAGCTGCCAAAAAAGCCAACACAGTTCTAGGCTGCATCAACAGAGGGATAGAATCTAGATCACGTGAAGTGTTAATGCCACTGTATAGTGCCTTGGTAAGGCCACACTTGGAATACTGCATACAGTTTTGGTCGCCACGATGTAGAAAAGACGTGGAGACTCTGGAAAGAGTGCAGAGAAGAGCAACCAAGATGATTAGAGGACTGGAGACTAAGACATATGAAGAACGGCTGCAGGAGCTGGGTATGTCTAGTTTGATGAAGAAAAGGACCAGGGGAGACATGATAGCAGTGTTCCGATATCTCAGAGGGTGCCACAAAGAAGAGGGAGTCAAACTTTTCTCCAAGGCACCTGGGGGCAGGACAAGAAGCAATGGGTGGAAACTAACCAAGGAGAGAAGCAACTTAGAATTAAGGAGAAATTTCCTGACAGTAAGAACAATTAACCTCTGGAACAGCTTGCCTCCAGCAGTTGTGAATGCCCCAACCCTGGAAGTCTTTAAAAAGATGTTAGACAGCCATTTGTCTGAAATGGTATAAGGTTCCTGCCCATGCAGGGGGTTGGACTAGAAGACCTCCAAGGTCCCTTCCAACTCTGCTATTGTATTGTATTGTATTGATGGTATCCAGAAGCCGCCGCAGCCCATGCAGTGAGTTATTCCCTCTCCAGTAATAGCTAGAGGCAGGATGGAGGCACGTGATCTGAACACGCTGTGTAGGCCATGGGAAAGCCAAGAGTTGGTGGGCCAAAGTAGGCAGACAGCTGCAGGGGGCTTGTCTTCGTATCTCTTGGTTTGCCTATGGCTCATGCAGCACATTGGGATTGCCTTCCTTCCCCCCGCCCCCACATCTCTGCCTGTCTGCTGCTCATGCCACTGCACAAAGCTGATCCTTCCTCAGTCACCTCCCCGCTCTGGCTCTCAGCTTTCCTGTAACCCGTGTAGTGTCTGGATTGTCTGCCTCCTCCCCCTGTCCTTCTGCCTCCATATTTGCTTGGACAGGGAATCAAGTCACCTGCGCTACTTGGCCTGGGCTGCCCTAGAGTGTGCTGACCAAGGGACCAGCAGGTTGCAATTGCTGCTGGATATTGTTGGTCCCCATGTGCTTACTGCCTTTTGTGCGTGTGCTGGGGTGGGTGAGGTACCCAGCCGGGCTGATCACCTTGAAATTGTGTTTCCCTGAATATAAGCCCCAGTGGTTATTTTGGAGCCCCAAAATATATACAACTGGGTCTTTTTTTCAGGGAAACACAGTAATCTTTGGAAGGCTTAGTAGACTTCAACAGCTCATTCTCTACTGAAATTATTCTGTACTTTTCACTAACCTTCAAACTGGATTGGTCCAGGTAGCTCTTGTAAAGTAGGCTTTATGTTAACTTCTGTAAGTAGTGGGTTTGTGTTTATATGTCACAATCTAATAGGTACACACTCCCTGTTTAATGAGATTTACATTCGCTCAAATAAAATTAGCCTGGTAAAAGACAATGCAACATGTTCTAATGTAAATAGGATTGACGGCAGAATTAAATGTTTGTGGAAACAGGGCAGTTGATCTATCAAGAGCTAATTAGACTGAGAGTTGTGAGGCAGACCTGGGAGTTAAGTGGGGAAAACTAGCAAGACAGAGAAGAAGGGCATCTTACTGGAAAGGAGCCATGAAGATAGATATTTAAATTAGAAGGTCTTGACAGGCCTATCCCATGAGAGAGTCTTCTAATCTTATCTGAACCTGTTGATTAAGATAAGTTGAGTGGCAAATTTGAATCCTTATTTTTAAATGCAAATAACAGTTTGCTGATCAGAAGCATTTTCCTTCTTAACTTTTCTTTGCAGGGTAGTTCATTTAAAGGGAATTTTACAGAGATTGGGAAACTTCTTAGCATAAAACATACATAATCCCAGAATCTGGATTTAGAGGTAGTACTAAAACCAGATTTTCTAAGTAGTTAAAAGAGAAAGATATTTACAAATCTGAGAGCTATGATTCAGTTGTGGAAAAGTAGTCCATGAGATGCAGGGTAGGAATTGATGTGGTAATGTCCCTTTTAGAAAGCAGACAAACTTCCTGGATGCAACTTCTGGTGCAGGACATATTGGGATAGCACTATTGGTGTGCCTTTTCATCTGAACCTATTTCTTGAGCAATGCTTATATGCCAGGACAAGGCACTGCCATTTTTGTGTGAGAGATTTTTAGATTCCTGAACAGATGCTTCTGGATTTCAATTTTTTCCTTACAGGTTGTCAAATCATAGCAACATGTGTGTGAATTGATTAAATATAATTACAGAAAAGTACTGTAACATCTGCCACAAGTCTTTTATGCTGGGACATAGTTATCTGCCAACTGATTCAGTTGCCTTAGTGTGGCTAGGAAACTTGTTCGCAATGTATTAAAAATAAAATTTCCAAATACATTGTTTCCTGATCAGTACACAACAAGAAATATTGTTAGATACTAGAAACTTTAATAATGGTTTCCACCAAGGTCCTCTGTTTCGGCAGGAACAGAGATTCAATCTGATTGGTCGAAGGGTCTGACAGCTCCCTATAAAAGGGCTGCTATCAGACTGAACCTTGTACATAGTTGAGCTGAATTAATAAAGAGCTGTTTGTTACTCTGAGCCTGAGTCTGCCTCTTCCATCACCCGATCTAACAGTTATCCTTTGGTGTGCCCTTCCCAGAATATTCTGGTGCAAGTCTTTGAATATTAGCATAACAATAATAGTAAAACAAACAACACAACAAAAGGTGGCCCAAGGCTGAATATATTACTGAAAGAAAATGGGTTTATAAAATATATACATTAAATTAAAAAGTACAAAACATCAATATTAGAAAATATGCACAAGAAGATTTTTACAAATATTCTAACATGCTTTTAAAAAGTCTTAGCTTCAGTGCTGAATTGGAATAGACTGTATTTAAGTTTGAGTTTATGCCTGCATGTTGTCCTGTCCTATCTGTTATCTTATACTATCATTATCAGATCTTTGATTTAGTTTCTGCTCCTTTTATATTGTAATCTTATATAAGTTTATCAAAAAAGCAGTAAGAATTTACTTTTTTTCTTATTTCATTCAATATATGCTTTTTTAAAACTGAACCTGGTCAGAAAAGCATGTTTTTCAAGGCCCATTGACTTCTCCTGGATTGACAGTACTGATGAAAGCAACATAGAAATCCAGCCTGTTCATCCTTGATGCTTATCTCAGGCTATTTATTTGCTATATATTTATTATATATAAATATGTATAAATATTAACAATTTGGTATCATATTCTGAATTTTGACCTCCTTTATGTGCCCCAGATCTCAGGCATGTAAAATAAACATCTTTGTTCATTATTTAGTTTAAATTAATTTAAAATCAAACTGCTCACTGAAAGCATCATTAGTGAAAGCAAAGTTTAAATATTTAAATTACAGTGCAAAAGTCTCTGGAGAAGACCGTGGTGCTTGAAAAAATAGAAGCTAATTCAAGAGCCTCTCGATGCTCCCATATAACACCTCCCCTACGCGAGCTGCATTGGCTACCGGTGGCCTTCCGGGTTAACTTCAAGGTGCTTGTCACCATCTTTAAATCGCTCCATGGCTCGGGGCCTAGTTACTTGCGGAACCGTCTCCTACCACATACCTCCCACCGACCGATTCACTCCCAGGGGGAGGGTCTCCTCAGGGTGCCGACCGCCGGTCAATGCCGACTGTCGGCGTCCAGGGATAGGGCCTTCTCTGTGGCAGGGCCCACCCTCTGGAATGACCTGCCCCCCGACCTTCGCACTATCACGGACCTTCCCCTCTTTTGCCGCTCACTCAAGACTCATTTCTTCCAGCAAGCTGGACTAGCCTAGAATTTTAGACCTCATATACGCCAAAACTCCAACCAAACTAGTAAATGGTTAATAGGTTAATGGGAATTTTAGTACAAGTTAATTTAATTAATTTTAATTATTTTATTGTATATGTTATTATTTATTATGGTAGATTTATCTGTACACCGCCCTGAGTCCATTTCGATGGAGATAGGCGTGATTTGCAAATCGAAATAAATAAAAGGAGGCTGACAAGGTGACTAGTTACTATCACTGATGATACAAGAAGGGGCTTCTAAGAATCAAAAATGTTAAAAGATAAATTATATCTGTTGGGTCACAAAGAGTCAGAAGCAATTGAACAACAATGTAAAAAATCTCGGACTTTCGTTTTCAACTGACATCAGTTAGAAAGTTTTTTTTTTTTTTACTGCAGAGTACTTTGTAATTAGTAAGATAATCATGACATGCTAAAATATTTGTGATTTAATCAGTTTCTAAAATTCTTAATGGAATAATGGAGATGATCGTTTGTTAGGATTACTATAATTTACAGAGGGTGCTAATAATGACAACTATTATAAATCAATCAGTATTTATTGTGTTCATCAATTAAGCATTACTAATCATTACAATGAAAATGCTGACACATTATTTGTTGAATCCATAAAAGGACTGTTTACCTTATTAGGTGAGAGGTTGTCTGTTGAGAAATTAAGTTTAATTTTGATTTCATCTTAGTGTTAGTAAAGTTTTGCTCTATTTTCCTAGCTAACAGAAAAGAAATACATTATTCTGTTTCAGGAAGATTTAGAAGTAAAACTTACATATACCAAAAAGGCTTAATGGAAAAGTATTACAAAGGTCAGAGCTAGTCTTGACTTTAATCAGGAAAGTTGAAATGATATTCATGCTTAAGAATACTTGGAAACAGAAAGTGAAGAACTCTGTTATCAGGATATTGAAATTATCATTGCATACTTCTAATTTTATGGGAAAATCTTAGTATTCACATTGTTGTTTGAACAAAGTTATATAGTTCAACAAAAGTTTCAGTTCTAGAATGTGATTCATGGCATATGAATAAGGTGACCAGACGTCCCGCTTCTGGCGGGACAGTCCCGGTTCACCTTCAGATGTCCCGCGCCCCGCTGCCTCTTCAAAATGTCCCGCTTTTTGCGGGCAGGTGGCGGGCGCTCTGTATGTGCTCAGAGGCGCGCACCTCTGAGCACCGGCTCGGGCCGGGAGGGCGTCGGGGCCGAGGAGGGGGTGTGCACATGCTCCGGTGTATCACGTGCCTGCGCAGAGGGCGACGGGGCGTGGGGCGCGCTCCCACCCACCCCTGCGGCACCCTCTTTAAAGGCAGCGGCGGCGGCCTGAGCCTGTGGCTCTCAGCGCCGCTGGGCCGCCGCCGCCTTTAAAGAGGGCCCCGCAGGGGTGGGTGGGAGCACGCCCTGCCCCTGATGCCCTCTGCGCAGGCGCGTAACGCGCCGGAGGGCACGCAGCCCCCCTTCCTCAGCCCTGACGCCCTCTGTGCAGGTGCGTGGCGTGCCGGAGCGTGCCACCCCCCCGCCTGTCGATGGTGTCCCCCTTTGGGACTTTGAATATCTGATCACCTTACATATGAATGAATGGAAGTTGAGGTAATTTTTTATTTTTTTATTTTTATTTTATTCAAATTTATACCTCGCACCTTCTCCAAAAAACGACCCAGGGCGGCGCACAGGAAGTTTAAAAAACAATACAAATATAACAAAAATATATATATTTTTAAAAAAAGCTATTATATCCATGTCCTGTGCTAAAATCGTATAAAATCCCCCAAATTAAAATCTATCTAAGACAGTCAAAACGGTAGGTTATGCTAGGCCGGCTTGTTGGAAAAGGTGCGTTTTAAGACGCTGGTGGAAGAGGTGGAGGTCTGAGATGGTGTGTAGTTCGGGGGACAAGTCGTTCCAGAGGGTAGGGCCCGCCACAGAGAAGGCCCTTCCCCTGGGTGTCGCCAACCGGCATTGCCCGGCCGGCGGCACCCTGAGAAGGCCCTCTCTGTGGGAGCGGATCGGTCGAAGGGATGTATGAGGCAGAAGACGGTCTCGCATATAACTAGGCCCCGAGCCATGGAGCGCTTTGAAGATGGTCGTCAGAACCTTGAAGCGCACCCGAAAGGCCACAGGCAGCCAGTGCAGCTCGCGCAGGAGAGGTGTTATGTGGGAGTGCCTAGAGGTTCCCATAATCACCCATGTGGCAGCATTCTGGACTAGCTGTAGCCTTCAAGTGCACCTCAAGGGAAGCCCCATTTATTTATTTTATTACATTTATATCCCACCCTTCTCCACAGAGGACCCAGGGCTCTCTACCCATGTAGAGAGCGTTACAGTAGTCAAGTCGGGATGTCACGAGTGCCTGAGTGACTGTGCGGAGGGCAGCCTGGTCCAGTAAGGGGCGCAATTGGCACATCAGGTGTACCTGGTAAAACGCCCCCCTGGCCAAGGCCGTCACATGGTCCTCCATGGACAGCCGGGAATCCAGGAGGACACCCAAATTGTGCGCCCTCTCCACGGGGGCCAATGTTTCGCCCCCAATGGCCAGAGTTGGAATTACCTGGCTGAACCGGGGTGCCGGGAACCACAGCCACTCAGTCTTGGACGTGTTGAGCTTGAGTTTGTTACTACCTATCCAGATCCGTACAGCCTCCAAACACCGGGAGAACACCTCGGCGGCATCGTTGGGGTGGTCTGGGGTGGATATGTACAGCTGAGTATCATCAGCGTACAGATGATATCCCACCCCAAAACCACGGATGATCTCGCCCAGCGGCTTCATATAGGTGTTGAACAGGAGGGGCGAGAGGACCGGCCCCTGAGGAACCCCACATAAGAGGGGTCTCAAGGCCGACCTCTGCCCCCCTGCCAACACACATTGCGACCGACCAGAGAGGTAGGACGAGAACCACCGCAGTACGGTGCCTCCCAGCCCCAACCCCCCCAGTCGGTGCAACAGGATACCATGGTCGATGGTATCAAAAGCCGCTGAGAGGTCTAATAGGACTAGGATAGAGGAGCATCCCCTATCCCACGCCCTCCAGAGATCATCTACCAACGCGACCAATGCCGTCTCGGTGCTGTGACCAGGTAAGCACATGCAGAAGGAAATAAGCTAAAAAAATCTTGCAAAATAGTAAGAAACTTTATCACAACCTACCAATGGGTTGCCATGGTATATAATCTTCAGCAGCAGGCTTAAAAAGGAGATCACAGGACATTTCAGATTATACATTTTCGATTTTTTTGAAAAAGTTTTATAATTTTATGGGTCTAGCTACCCATAGGAGAAGGACATATTAGCTTTACAGTGTTTATCTGAGTATAGAGAATATTTTCTCCCTTGTTTTTTTTTAATTGTTAATGATGTTTTTAAAAAATAGACTAATGAGATTATGATATTTGCTTATGATGCTCAAAAGGTCAAGAGGTTTTCCTTTCATTTTTCCTAATATTTTATATTCTTACAATCTATATTAATTCATCATTCCTACATATGTGAAGTCTAGGGAGCCAGACTGAAATAAATTGTGGATTTTATATTAAGATACTAGCTATACCCGGCCACGCGTTGCTGTGGCCCAGTCTGGTTAAATGGCCAACCAATCTGTGTGTAGATCTACACCTGCACACATACACACAACCACCGTATAACCCCCAACCTACATACCTACCTACTGTATTTCTCCCTCTCTATCTATCCCTCTACCTATCTACCTATTGTATTTCTTCTTTCTCCCTCTATCTACCTACCTACCTATCGTATTTCTCCCCCCCCTCTCTCTCTATTCCTCTACCTACCTACCTACCATATTTCTCCCTCTGTATCTATCCCTCTACCTACCTACCTACTGTATTTCTTCCTTTCTCCCTCTATCTACCTACCTACTGTATTTCTCCCTCTCTCTCTATTCCTCTACCTACCTACCTACCTACCTACCTACCTACTGTATTTTTCCCTATCTATCTATACACCTACCTACCTACTGTATTTCTCCCTCTCTCTCTATTCCTCTACCTACCTACCTACTGTATTTCTCCATATCTATACACCTACCTACCTACCTATGGTATTTCTCCCTCTCTCTCTATCCCTCTACTTACCTACCTACTGTATTTCTTCCTTTCTCCCTCTATCTACCTGCCTACCTACCTACTGTATTTCTCCCTCTCTATCTATCCCCCTATCTACCTACCTACCTACCTACTGTATTTCTCCCTCTCTATCTATCATTCTACCTACCTACATACTGTATTTCTCCCTCACTCTCTATCCCTCTACCTACCTATCTACCTACTGTATTTCTCCCTCTCTCTCTATCCCTCTATCTACCTACCTACCTACTGTATTTCTCCCTCTCTCTCTCTATCCCTCTACCTACCTACCTACTGTATTTCTCCCTCTCTGTCTATCCCTCTACTTACTTACCTACTGTATTTCTTCCTTTCTCCCTCTAGGTACCTACATACCTTCTGTAATTCTCCCTCTCTATCTATCCCCCATCTACCTACCTACCTACTGTATTTCTCCCTCTCTATCTATTCCCCTACCTACCTACCTACTGTATTTCTCCCTCTCTATCTATCCACCTATCTATCTACCTGCCTACCTACCTACCGTGTTTCTCCCTATCTATCCACCTACCTACCTACCTACCTATTGTATTTCTCCCTCTCTATCTATTCCCCTATCTACCTACCTACTGTAATACAATAATACAATAGTAGAGTTGGAAGGGACCTTGGAGGTCATTTAGTCCAACTCCCTGCCTAGGCAGGAAGCCCTATACCATTTCAGACAAATGGCTATCCAACATCTTCTTGAAGACTTGCAGTGTTGGGGCATTCACAACTTCTGGAGGCAAGCTGTTCCACTGGTTAATTGTTCTAACTGTCAGGAAATTTCTCCTCAGTTCTAAGTTGCTTCTCTCCTTGATTAGTTTCCACCCATTGCTTCTTGTTCTGCCCTCTGGTGCTTTGGAGAATAGCTTGACTTCCTCTTCTTTGTGGCAACCCCTGAGATATTGGAAGGCTGCTATCATGTCTCCCCTAGTCCCTCTTTTATTAAACTGTATTTCTCCCTCTCTCTCTCTATGGGCCACCTGGGAGTTTGCTATCTCAGTGCCTTTTTTGGGCCCTAAGAGGCCTCCATATATTGCTGAGGAAATGACAGTTGAAAAGCAGCCTGATGGGCGGGGCTACAGGGAGGTGAAAACATGATCAGTGGGTACATTTTACATTTGTGTACCTTGCAAATGACACACGTGTGCTAGGCAAAGAATGAGTACGTATTCTATTATCGGAAGTCCTTGGGACCATTGTGTCAAAATTTGGTGTAAATCGGTGCAGTAGTTTTTGAGATTAGCTGCTTTGTACAAACTATTTTACATTTTTATTTATATAGATAAAAATTGTATCACTTAATCTTTAGATTCAGAACAATATTGGATTATTTTAGAATTTAAGAGTAACACAAAAATAGCCTGCTTTTTTAAATTTCAAAATTATAAACATGTTTTGTACTTTTTCTCTTTGATTCAACTTTAGTGGCCAAAAGTACATTTAACACATTTGGAAAGTAAATGCCATGCTGTGCATGTGGATTACACTTGGAAGGGAAATTGAATTATTTTTTCATTGCTTATCATATTAACGATTATTTTGAGCGTATACTTTCCATCTATTCCCTATCTTAAAGTGGCAGAAAACTGCTGTGAGTTTTCATCAGTCATTGCTAGAGGACTTTTTAGGGGTACCAAAAGGAGAATGGAGGGGTCATATGAAGCCTAGTCAGTAGTTCCCATTCCTGATTTAGAACATTGATAATAGCAAGTTAACTTAAGTAATGGAAAGTCACCTTGATGAAAGTATTAATTTTGTTTAAAATATCCTACTGTCTGACCACAGTCCCTAAAGCACCTTGGAACATTCATCAAATGTAATAGAGCCATTAATAATGTGATACTTTAACATTCAAAATAAGAAGAAAAACACAGTTAAAAGGGAGAAAGCATTTAACAGAAGACTACAGGAACAACTTGAGAACAACAGATATCTTTTATTTATACATAGAAATATAAATCTAGATTTGCTTAGTTTCATCTAATTGCAGAGCAACTTAGAAACCAAGTTCATTATTATTATTATTATTATTATTATTATTATTATTATTATTATTATTATTATTATTATTATTATTATTATTATTATTATTATTATTATTATTATTATTATTATTATTTTCTTCCATTCAGTTGTGTCCAATTCTTGAGGACTGGATAAGTCCATGCAGTTTTCTTGGCAAGGATTTTCAAAAGTGGTTTGCCAGTGCCTTCTTCTTAGGCATGAGAAAAAGTATTGGCCCAAGATCACCCAGCTGGCATTTGCTTAAGGCAAGAATTCACAGCCTCCCAATTTCGAGCCTGACAACTTAACCACTACATCAGACTGGCTCTCTCATAATTAAAAGTGCAGTGCAAATCTGGAAACATGACTACGGTATATAAAATTGTTTTGGACTTTGTAATAGCCCTAGTGTTTTTAGTCCAATTCTGCCCAATCTGGTTTTCCAGGCTCTCAAGTGATAAGAAGGTACGGTACTTCTTTAGCACTTATCCATTCCCATTAATTCATTCATTTATTCATCATATTTCTATAGTTGCTGATCTCACAGAAGAGTGATTCTAGGCAGCCTTATTGGACTCAATAAGTTCTAGACCTAGGCCATTAACAATGTAATGCACTTATTCTCCTAGGCAATATTTTTTAAAAAGCAGAAATATCTTGAAAAACATCACACCCTCAGTGGGTGCCCAGAAAATGACTCCTGCAAAGATTCACATGGATAAGAAATTAGGGGTGACAGTTTTAACAGCTTGTGAAAGAGCTCTGTGTATCTCTGATCTTGTAAGCAACACACTTGGTCTTGTGGCCCCTCAGCCATACCAAGGATAACTTTTCATCTGGCCCTTCCCACTCTTGGATGTCATTTCTGCTACCCCTTCCCCCTCAAGTGATAGATAACACTGTTTTATCAAGGTCAGTCAGAAAGGGTCTTTTTACATATCTCATAAATTTGAGCCAGGTGCCACTGATGTGAGATTAATGTAATGGCAGCTCAGCAAGCGCTCAGGCTTGTCTTAATTATGCTAAGGTTGCCGGTTCACTGTTTCTCTTCATCTGTCTTTTGCTTTAGGGAACACTAAACACTCTGTCATTAGATTGTCGGTTCCACAACACTGGTCATTTGCATTTACAAAGTCATCAGCTAGCTTATGATCTAGCTTTTCTAAGAAATTAAATAAATAGGAAAAAAAACCCAAAATGAAATAGGGTCTGGTGAAAAAGAGAGACATACAGCAGTTCATGAGATTTGAATCTTGCTTGATCCAGAGGAAAACAATAGGGTTTTTTCTCTCCCAGCAAATCTTTCTGTATCGTTTCCAGGTTTTTCCTAAAAGTTATAAAATAACGCTCACATATTGGTTTTGGTTTTTTTCCATTGAGAATTGATTGACCATCTTCAAGCCTTTCTTGTGATATCTCTCTGGATCATATACAGAGTGAAGACAGATGTAACATTTATAGGTGAGCTCAACTTGTAACACAATATGAAGTTTCACTTTACAAGAACGTGCTTAGTTGAACACCAATGGATGCAGGGATATTGAAATGGATAAATGGGCAGATAACGTTCTTAAAATCTAGACATACTAGAAAAAGAGGGATGGCTGAGACTTGTCTGGTTGGTTTTGTTTTTTTAAATGGATAGTTTCATGATATGCAAACTGAAAAGATGGAAAGCAATTAAAACTATCCTTCAAAATATTCTGTGGCTTCTTTTGTACCTGTAGTTGACCAGATATCTAATTTGGATTTCGCAAGCTTAGAATCTTGGTTTACAAGTTTGGCATATGGTAAATCATTCCATAATGTTCTATAGTTTGCTATAATTCTGCTCACATGATGATTAATTGTAGAATTAATAATTGTATAATTTCTTTTCCTTTTTGCTGTCAGAGGCCCTCAGGAACTTCTTCTGAGGGGAGAACGTTTCTGGTTTCTGAAGGTGACAGATGTGCTTTGTGCGCTGTCTGCTGCTTGCTGTACCAGTGCGCTCCTTCGGGAGCCCAAAAGACCTCAGGGGGGTCTTTTGCTGTAGGGGTGGCTCATTGGGAGCTCCCAGCCTGGCGGCAGCCGGCTACAATACCCCCAGCCTCGCCCTAGGAGCTGGTGAGCAAAAAAAAAAAAAGGGGGGGGCGATCCTGCCTCTTCGCCGAATGGATCTCGGAAACAGAAAGCAGAATGAGAAGAGCATCTGAAAGGCCGGAGGTGACGGACGCTCCCAAATCTCTTGGGCTATTGATGAAGGATAGCGATAAGACATTGTAAGTTCCAGTTCAATCTATCTTAAATGAAGATTGGAGGGGGGAGTTATTAACCCCCCCTCAGACCAAGCGGCAAGCAAACAATTTCTCTCCATTGGAATGGAGAGAGGAAAGGACTAACTTGCTATTTGAAACAGCTATGAAAAAAAATTGTATTGTATCGCATTTGCAACAATTGTTTATGAAGTTCTTTTAAGAAAAGAAAGTAAATGGAACTTTCACTTTCTTTCCTGTTGGAAGGCGGGGCAAGATGGCTTCTCTTTGTTCTCCGCTTGTAACTCCCCTGCGTGAAGTTTCTTCCCTCCATAATTAACAATGAAGGTCTTGAAACTTTCTGCTTTCAATATTCCTCCCAGAGGCCCCCAGATCTCTCCCAATACATGGATTCCTGGATTTGGACTGTAAGAATTCTTTCTTCTTTCTTTTTTTCTTCATTTTCAAAAGTGAACTCCTAAGACTGCTCTTTCATTCGGACTCTCTGACACCTCGGACTTATCTCGGTTGCCTGTTTTACCAGCGCCATCTCTTTACTAACTGACATAATGGCTTCTAGAAAGCCACCAGCGGGAAAGTCACTCTCTGCACCATCTTCGGCCGTCTCCAGCCCGACTACACAATAGAAGATTACACAACTCTTACCGAAACAGCCTGCTGGAGAAGGATCGCAGGATCAATCAGTTATGGAAATGTTTTGCGAGATAATGAAAAATGTGAATGAAATGCGGAAGGAGCTGACAGATTTAACACTTGAACTTAGGGAAACGAAAAGGGACACAATGGAAAATAAACAGAAAATTGCGAAGCTGGAGGAGGGGGCAGCTGAGATGGGGGGGGGAGTTAAAGAGATCCGGAGGGAAGGTCTAGAATTAGGGGCTCACATAAATAAAATTGAATTTGAAAGAATGTCTTTCTTCCTCAGGTTCCAGAATTTGCCAGAATCAGATAATGAAGATCTTAAAGATATTATGAGTACAATATTAGCAGAATATATTAAAAAAGATAAAGACCAGCTCTGGTGGGATATGGACCTGGTTTATAGAATTAACTCAGCTTATGCTAGGATAAATAATGTACCAAGAGAAATTCATGTTAAATTTCTCAGGAGATCCACAAGGGATGAGATATTGAGGGCCCAACAGGATGAAACCTTAAAATATCAGGACAAAGAAATAACCATCTTGAAACAAATCCCGAAAAAAATTAGAGAAATAAGAAGGACATATTCCTTCCTGTCTAAGAAACTATATAAAAAAGGAATTTGGTCCAAGTGGTTGCTGCCAGAAGGAATGCTGATATTTTGGGAAGGGGACAGGGTAAAAATCAAAACATTAACCGGGGTGGAGGCATTTATTAAAAAACATTCCTCCCAGTTGGGAGGTGAAGATGGGGAAACAGAGGGAACAACGGCCCCGCCTGGAGACAGGAGGGAAGAGTCAATTGCGAAAAGACTCAGGTCTCAAAAATGATTTTATTTGAAAGCTGTTGATACACGAGAAAATGGCAAAGAAAAAAATGAATAAATATATGGATTGTAAGATGTAATCTTTTTACGTGCTTATCCTTTATTTTTAAAATTGTATATGTATGAAGTTTTTTGGGAGGGACACCACCAACGGCAGGGAAGATGCCAAAATGTTATTTTCACCTTGCACCTTTTTCCCTGTAAAAACTTTAAAAACCAATAAAATTCTTTTTAAAAAAAGGAACTTCTTCTGAGGCTGGCAAGGGCAGCAAGGCTTTCCTGAAGGCCTCTGCAGCTGATAACAGCTCTGGATAGATCTGGAGCGCTGTTACTGGCTACAGAGTCCTTCAGGAAGGCCTTGCCATCTGCAAAAGAAATGGGCCAGGGTGTTGCGAGATCTGGCTGCAACTATCTGAAGGTAAGTAGTAGGGCAGCTCTACCACTCCCATCCCCACCCTAGCTTACCATGCACCCTGGAGTGGGCGGGGTCTTAATTGGGGCTTAATTTGGGGGGTACGGCTTATATTGGGCACATATGTAAAAATCAAGTTAAGACTTGCTTTCTGAGAAGGTCATATTTACAGGGAAACAAAGCAGTTAGAGAAATTCTGTTTTGAACCATGTTTTCAAATAATTATTCACATTACCAGAAAAATGTATCAGCTGACAGATTTGTCTATATAACTGATTCCTTTGTATCACAATCACTATTCCCTTGTATGCAGGGCATGTCATACTGCTAGGCTTTATTTTGTACAAAGGTATCTGACATAGCCACAAATACTACTGTTGCAGAAAATCAGGAGATTCGGACGGTGAGATCAAGATAAGCTTTATTTTGGACTTCCTTCCGGTTGGCCGTAGGCGACGGTCGAGTCTTGGTGCTCGTCTGCCGCTTGGTTGCCTCTACGGCCCCCCCAGGGGCAGGGAGTTCTTTTAAAGGACTCCTGCTGTATGGGCGGCTTGCGGGGAATCCCCCCACCCCAACAGCGGTCAGGGGGTGGCCCCCACTTCGACCTAGGCGTAGGGGAACGAGTCGCGGGGGGGCATCGTCCCCTTTGCCGATGGAGGACCGGAATACCTAGCTGCTTTCAAGAAGAACTGAAACGCCGGAGTTGGAGGCAACACCGAGGCTCCTGGCTACAAAGTGGACTGTGAGTGATTTTATTTCAATGCTCGCAACTTTCAGCTTGAAAGAGGATGGAGGGGGGAGTTTGTAACCCCCCCCTCGGAATGGAAAAAAGTGGCGTTTAAAAATGCTCCTCAGGCTTGGGGAAGCGGAGAAATCAACATCCGATTTTCTTAAACTATAAGTGAAAGTCTTTCCTGCACGACCTTTGGATACTTTGTATCGAAGTCTGGCAACAATGAGATAATTTTTACTTGTTAACTCCCGGTGACTTCCAGAAGGGCGGGGGAAGATGGCATTCCTTTGTTCTCAGGAGACATACTTTTCTTGGAAAACTGCTGACATTCCCTTGTGCTCGGGACTGCCTTTCTCTTTTCACTAACGATTGCATGTAATTAATTAATTGGACCTTTCCCTGAAGAGCCTTCTTTTTTTCTTTTTATCTGATTGTTTCTAAGAACTTGGTTTCTCTCTGGATTATAACTAAATGAAACTGTGAATTTGGTCACCGGAATCTGCTCCCACCTTGACTCACAGACTCCTCTCCAGCAGACGCCCTTTTACTGACAAAGACTTAAATCTTTCATTATGGCTTCAAAAAAGCAGACGCATCAAACCAAGATCACTTCAATGTTACCCGAAAAAACAGATGTGGACGTTAAATTAGCAGCAATGGATGAAACTCTTCAGAACATCATGAAAGAAATTAAAGAAATGCGGAAGGACCATGTCAGTTCCAAACTAGAATTCTTGGAGACACAGAAGAAATTAATGGAAAATACACAAAATATCGATGGTCTGGAGGTGGGGTTGGCTGGGACAAGGGAAGAGCTTAAAAGCTTTAATAATGAAATAGGGGATTTAGCTGGTCATATGTCTAGGATGGATTTTGAAAGGATGTCTTATTTTTTAAGATTTCAGAACGTTCCTGAGTCAAGCGATGAAGATTTGACTGATTTAATGTGTACAATTTTAGCAGATTATATACAAAAGAGTAAAGAAGATATTAGGGGGGACATTGATCTGATATATAGAATAAATTCAGCATATGCCAGGATAAATGAAGTACCCAGAGAGATACATATTAAATTTGTAAGAAGGTCAACAAGGGAAAGGATCCTGAGAGCACAGAGAGACAGTTCTTTAATTTACCAGCAGAATGAGATTGCCATCTTGAAGCAGGTCCCGAAAAAGATTAGAGAGATAAGAAGGAAGTATTCCTTCTTGTCCAAAAGATTATTTAAAAAGGGGGTCTGGTTCAAATGGGTGATGCCAGAGGGAATGTTGGTGTTCTGAGAGGGAGGAAGGGTGAGAATTAAAACAATTGCAGAGGCAGAAGCCTTTCTTAAAAAACACTCCTCAATCCTGGAGGATGAAAATGGGAGAGTGGAGGGTGCCGCGGCCCTGCCCACTGGAGGTCAGGGAGGGTGAGGAAGACACAATTGCCAAAAGACTTAGATCTCAAAAGTGACTTTATTTTTGTATAGTACAACTTTTATTTGGATGTTTATACATGATTGTTAGCATAGATTTTAAAATGATATATTTGTATTTCTTTCCACTTTGTAGTACAAATGCAAATTTACTGTATTATCTATATATTTTTTTATGAAGCCTCGGTTGGGGCCAACGACTCTGACATAGAGGTTCTCACAATGTCTTTATAACACCTTATTTTCCCATATCCTATTTGTATAAAAATTTGTAAAACTCAATAAAACTTTTTCAAAAAAAAAAAAAAAGATAAGCTTTATTTTGGCCAAAGGTCCAGACAGAGATAAGCATTTCTAACATCTGGACAAAAACCTATAGAAAGGACAGTTTCTTATATATCTTTCAAAAAGCAATCCAACACAGAAATGCTTAACCCATTTCTATTGGTTACCTTGAGCAGAAAGACCTTATGCATTAGCTAACATTATCTTGCTTCCCCTTTTTAATGGCTACGTGGCTTTCTGAGAACTTTATCTGAACTCTGTGGTTTTGTGTTCACACTTTCTTCTTTTGTAAACTGCAAACTCTGCATACGTGGCCTTTTAATAAACATGGAAAGGTGCCCAGAGAGTCTGTCCAACCTGACCCCAGTAGGTTCACTCTTAATGTCCAATTCTCACTTTAAATCCTGCCTCACTACATCTCAACAATATCTGGCTGGGCCAGGCTCCCATGGGAGAATTGTAGTCTAGCTGCAATCCAATACATTATTACTAAGAGATAGGGGAAGGACAAAAACCAGTTTTATTCAGGGCAGGGATAGCATACCATATATGCAAAATCTTTGATAAGTAAATCAGTCTTTCCACTGGATTTGCCTTGGATTTGCCTGGATTTGCCTTGGAACAAATGGGAAGAGCCAACAATACACTTCTATTATCATGCTGTCTTTCTCATCCCTTCAGTCTGTTTAAACTTGCTACATGAAGGATGGCAGAATGGCAGCTACTGCCTGCCAGACAGTCATGCTCTTGAAAAATGCAAGAGGTCTCAGTCTTTTCAAAGTTTGCTAACAAAGACAAATGGTCTGATGAAGAGGTAACCAGAATAATTGAATTGTTGTTAGTATTCTACAGATAGCTGCTGATTTGTCACAAGATCCTTATTTATTTTATTTATTTATTTATTTTATTAAATTTATACCCCACCCTTCTCCTACAAAAGGACCCAGGGCGGCGCACAGGCAAATTAAAACACAACGTACATAAATAGATCAATTATTAAAATCCTAAAATATTTTAAAATTCTCTAATTAAAATTTATAACTAAAAAGTCCAGATCGGGTGATGATCCTAGGCCGGCTTGTTGGAACAAATGCGTTTTCAGACGCCGGCGGAAAAGGCGGAGGTCTGTGGTGGTACGGAGTTCAGGGGGCAGGTCGTTCCAGAGGGTTGGGCCCGCCACAGAGAAGGCCCTTCCCCTGGGTGTCGCCAACAGGCACCCGGAGAAGGCCCTCTCTATGGGAGCGGATCAGTCGGAGGGATGTATGGGGCAGGATACGGTCTCGCATGTAACTAGGCCCCGAGACATGGAGCGCTTTAAAGATGGTCATTAACACTTTGAAGCGCACCCGAAAGGCCAGAGGTAGCCAGTGCAGCTCGCGCAGGAGATGTGTTACGTGGGACTGCCTTATGGCTGCCATGACCACCCGCGCGGCTGCATTCTGGACTAGCTGTAACCTCCGAGTGCACCTCAAGTGCACCATGTAGAGAGCGTTACAATAGTCCAGCCTAGATGTCACGAGTGCTTGAGTGACTGTGTGGAGGGCAACCCGATCCAGTAAGGGGCGCAATTGGCATACCAAGCGTACCTGGTAAAACGCCCCCCTGGCCACGGCTGCCACATGGTCCTCCATGGATAGCCGGGAATCCAGGAGGACACCCAAATTGCGCGCCCTCTCCACGGGGGCCAATATTTCACCCCCAATGGCCAGTGTTGGACTTAACTGGCTGAACCGGGGTGCCGGAAACCACAGCCACTCGGTCTTGGCAGGATTGAGCTTGAGTTTATTACTACCCATCCAGACCCGTACAGCCTCCAAACACCGGGACATCACCTCAACGGCATTGTTGGGGTGGTTTGGGGTAGATATGTACAGCTGGGTGTCATCAGGTACAGATGGTATTCCACCCCAAAACCACGGATGATCTCGCCCAGCGGCTTCATATAGGGGTTGAACAGGAGGGGCGAGAGGATCGACCCCTGAGGAACCCCGCATATCAGGGGTCTCGGGGCTGACCTCTGCCCTCCTGCCAACACACATTGCGACCAACCAGAGAGGTAGGATGAGAACCACCGTAACACAGTGCCTCTCACCCCCAACCCCCCCAGTCGGTGCAATAAGATACCATGGTCGATGGTATCAAAGGCCGCTGAGAGGTATAATAGGACCAGGATAGAGGAACATCCTCTATCCCGTGCCCTCCAGAGATCATCCACCAATGCGACCAATGCCGTCTTGGTGCTGTGACCAGGATGGAAGCCGGACTGGCGCGGGTCTAGATAATCAATTTCCTCCAGGTGCCGAGGAAACTGTTGAGCCACCACACTCTCTACAACCTTAGCTAGAAAGTGAAGGTTGGAGACCGGACGGTAGTTATCCAATAATGCTGGATCCAGGGAAGGCTTCTTGAGAAGGGGTCTTACCACCGCCTCTTTCAAGGCGGTAGGCAGATACCCCTCACTCAAGGAAGCGTTCACAATATCCTGGAGCCAGCCTCGCGTAACCTCCCAGGATGCCACTACAAGCCAGGAGGGACACAGGTCCAATAAACATGTGCTGGCCTTGAGTCTCCACTATACTTTGGATCCCAGCCAAAATTCCTTTATGTTGGTATACCAAAGGGGAAAAGGGGATAAAACATTAACACATTAATGGTGAAATTCCGGAATGAATTTTTAAATACATTTTAATGTAGAGAAAAATATCCTTTATTGTAGTATTTTAGCATTAGAGAACTCTCTTTAAAATGTTCCACTTGCATCAAGTTACCCATATAGCTAATTTTATCTTTTCCCCAACTATAGAGAATCACGAAGAAAATTAGGAGACTTCACATCTTTCAATATGTCCTAACCTTGTACTTGTCACCAGATGCGTCAATTTTAGCACATTGACCATTGTGAGAGCTTTTTAGTACTGTATGAAAATATGACTGTCCTTTCCTCCCATCATCTAATCTCAGAATGACACCTTAAAAGCTGAACTCAGAACAAAACTGCTTTCAAATTAATTGCATTAATTTGTGTTAATTATATTAATACACAAATCAGCTACACATACATGCAGTATAATATGATGTTCTTTAAAAACAGTTTTATTATCTTATACTGTATCATTGTGTGCTTAGCTCTGAGCTCCCCAGAGAGGAAGAACCATACACAGATACAGTCAGTATTACTGCCATAACAATAATAACACTGCAAATTTTATTCCATAGATGGAGCTGAAAAAGCTGCATGGTGAGGTTTTCCTGCAGCCTAATCATCTTATGAGCTGTTTTCAACTATGCAAGTTAAATCAAGTTTAAAATGTAAATAAAATGAAATAAGACCAGAGGGGCTGCTCTACATTTTTTCTAACCTGTACAGTTTTCCTGTAGCGGGCAGCTATTTTGCAAGTATTTATTTTAGAAATTAAAAGCATCCTGTTTCAATGTTGCATGGTGAGCCAAGTGTTATTTACACTCCAAAATATACACCTAACAGGGAGGAAAACAAGGGGGAAAATCTTCCTTTGCCTCTCAGCAATTTGCCTCCTTGCAACAAACAGCAAACAGTAGACATATCATCGTATATCACACTGTTTGTGGTGTTACATTTCAGACTACATTTGTATATGTGCTGTTAAAATTGATGTGACTTTCTGGAAATATAGTTATTGTCTGCTATTTAAAAGAAGATACAATAGCACTGGGCCTCTTCAGATCAAGCATTTATTTTAAAAAGCTTCTTCATTTTGTTGAGTTGTGTAGAACAATAATAAAGCAGTGTTTAAAAAATAAGTCTAATAATTTGAACGTTCTATAGGCATTTATAATTATTGACTTACCTCCTTGCAGCAAACAGCAAACAGCCTGATTAGCAGAAGAAAAAAATCTGTCTCTGCCTCCCAGCAATTTGCCTCATGCTTCAAACAGCAGGTTTTACTTTTAATTTGAGCATGGGCCTCCCGATCATCAGCTGTTTCAGGCTGCAGGGGCGGCCATAGCCTATTGCTGCTTCCGCAAACCCCATTTTCCCCATTTGCTGCAAGGAGATAAATTGCTGGAAAGCAGAGGTTAAAGGGTGGGGGCCAGTGGGTGGGTGGGGCTACATTCAGTGTATAAGATGCACCCAAATTTTCACCCTCTTTTAGATAGAAAAAAGGTGAGTCTTATACTCCCCAAAATATGGTAGTTGTGGTCTGCTCTCTTAGAAGCCCTACCTCAGTTCATGGAACAGGTTGCCCCTATATCTTCAACTCTCAGATTATTTGAAACTGAGCCCAATTTTGCACTATTAAACCTTGTATAACCCACATTTTTATAATTAGCCCTTGAAGTCCCTAAGTATATCTCTAATGCAAACTTGCGGCTAGAGACAAGCTTCCTGACAGTGGATGATAGAATATGGATGGTGATATACATGGAATCATAGAGTTCTATAGAAGGGACATTGGATATCTTCTGGTCCAACCACCTGTCCAAGTATTATTGTCCTAGTAGTGCAGAGAACATCAGAGCTCTCCTCTGCAACCACATAAGAGTGAGTCTATTTTACCCATGCTGTCTCTTCACTGCCAATCTGCCTGTTGTTTGCGTTAACATGAAACTTTGCTTTTTTCTCTTGATTGGTTGTAATGATTAATACAGTTTTCTATGGTTCTTATTTCAATCAATTATATTATTATTTTGTATACATTTGTAATAAATTATATTTTGTAAATATTAGTTTGCTGGTAGTTTGAGAGCCTTTTGATAAATGGAGTAGAAATACTTTATATAAAGTGTAGTCATTCAATTGGTAACATTCTTTTATGAAGTTAGTATTTCATTAATCAATCCATAATGAATTGGATTAGAATCTCCCGCCTCCAGCTAGACAGCCATTGATCTCAAAACTCCAACTTTACACATACCCACAATCTGATTCAAATTGCTTGATTTCATTGATTTCAACTCGTGTAGCCTTTATAGCTTGTTCCTTTCTTTTTATCTCCAAAGTCATTTCACCTACAGCAATTGAGAAATACACTGATCTTGTAGAGGTTGTGATCTAGTTCTTTGAGTCAAGACTGTTAAACATATTCAGTTTGACAATTTGATTGTAAAAATAGGAATTGATTTTGGAGATGTTGAAAGCTTTTGCGGTCTTTAGCCATGATATGACTTGCTTTACTGGATATCTTTATATCTTTATTTTCACTTCTTTTTAAAGTATAATAACTGCTGATCTTGGGCTGATCATTTGACAATCAAAAAGACATGCTCTAAATATTACCTCTCACAAAGTTGAAGGCGTTTAGGTATTTTATAATGGTGGCAGCTACAGCCTTCTACAGCTGAAATCCTACAACATCTGTCAGAAGAACCATATGCAAAAGAATCTGTACATCCTTTCTTTTTCATAATGGAGCTTTTACCATTAATTTCCTGTAATAATTCCCTGTGGACTACATTTGGGCAGGTTAATCTTTCTAAATTAGAATGAACAACCAGCTACCAAAGCTTTGGGTCTAGTCCATTTAGCTCTTCCAAAACCTGTAGCTGTTTTATGTAACAGGGAAGTCATTAAATAGGAAATAAGAATATTCATTATATGATGTTCAATGAAAATTAAATTAATTTACTTTCATTGTAGCTTTGTTGAGTTCTTCATCATGCTCCCTATCCACTTTTTGACAAGGACCTCCTGGCAGGGCTTTTAAAGGAAAAGTGTGGATCTTGACTTGAAAAACCTGGCACATACTCTTTTTTTTTGTAACAACAATTTTATTGGTTTTACAAATTTATAAAAGGAAAAGGGGTATATAGGATATAATAGAAATATTTTAGGGCTTCCATGTCGGAGGTGATGGCCGCCTCCGAGACTTCATACAAAATTCTTTCAGTATAAGGTGGAAAGAGATACATACATATCATATCATAAATTTCATGCAATCAATCATTTGTTTCTATTAGCATCCATTAGAAATTACAATGTATAAAAGAAAAAATCATTTTTGTGATCTGAGTCTTTTTGCTATTGTGTCTTCTTCTTCCTTCCTGCCAGTGGGCGGAGCCATGGTCCCTCCCGCTCCCCCATATTCATCCTCCAGGATTGAGGAATGTTTTTTAAGAAAGGCTTCCACCTCTCCAATTGTTTTAATTCTTACTCTCCCCCCTCCCAGAACACCAACATTCCTTCAGGCATTGACCATTTGAACCACACCCCTTTTTAATACAATTTTTTGGATAGGAAGGAATATTTCCTTCTTATCTCTCGAATCTTTTTGGGGATCTGCTTCAAAATAGCGATTTCTTTCTGCTGGTATATCAAAAGGCCATCTCTCTGTGCTCTCAGAATCTTATCCCTTGTTGACCTTCTTACAAATTTAATATGTATCTCTCTGGGTACATCATTTATTCTGGCATATGCTGAATTAATTCTATAAATCAGGTCAATGTCCCCCCAGATGTAGTCTTTGTTCTTTTTAGTATAATCTGCTAAAATTGTGCACATTAAATCTTTTAAATTTTCTGAATCTGACTCGGGAACGTTTCGAAACCTTAAAAAGTAAGACATTCTTTCAAAATCCATTCTAGACATATAACCAGTAAGATCCACAATTTCTTTTTGTGCTTCCCTCATCTTCTCCCTCACCTCGGCTGCCCCACCCTCCAACCCATCAATTTTTTGTTTATTTTCTGCTAATGCTCTCTGTGTTTCCAGAAGCTCCAATCTTGAACTTATCATGTCTCTCTGTATTTCTTTTATTTCTTTCATTATATTTTGAAGAGTTTCCTCTATTGATGATTGTTGAGTGACCTCTCCCGCCACTTCTTTTTGTAACATTGTGGTAATTTTTGTTTGTTGTGGAGTCGGGCTGGCTTTTACAGAAGCAGGAGCAGACCTGGCACATACTCTTGGGTAGCTCTGGCATCCCTAGAGTATCCAAGAATAACTTCTTCCCTGATAAACAACCCAATGACCTCCCAGCATTTTGGAGTCCAGCTTCTATATTATGCTGGTTGAGATAGAAATTGTAGTCCAAGCTAAAAGGCTATATAGTTACTTCCACTGGGACAATAGGTCTTGAAACGAGATAGAATGGGTTCAACAACTGAGGTGATTGCAGGGAAGGAAAACGGACCATTGTTTGGGTTCACCACCTTTCAGGCTGCAGTCTGACTAAGAATGTCATGTGATAGGGAAGAAGTCCCCATTAGCCCAGAGGTCCTGCTGTTTAATGGCAGGCCAGTTGCTTATAAAACAGCATTTATTCTTAGATGAGGTGTCAGTCAGCTATGTATCTGGATGAAAAGGAGAGAATTATTCTGTTTGTTGGGTTACTCCATGGTTCTGCCAGTTAGATCTGGAGGGTAAGATGATGAAGTGATGATTAAGAACTCCATCATTCTGGCCAAATATTTCATTTAACACTGTCTTGATACAGAGTGCCCGTAGTTGTGATGGGATAGCCAGGACAATGAAGGGGTCCCATTGTGCTGCCTAGCCAAATTCCTTTTCTGAGCAAGCCAGAGTTGTCTTGGAAGTGGAATACTCTTAGACTATTTGTCATGGGGGATTTTAATAATCATAATGTAGTTACATAAAGCAGAGCAGTGTAGTCTATGTCCACCATAGCAATCAAGGATCTGTCCAAATGAATATCTAGCCCCACACATGTAATAATGATTATTGTAGATTTGGTATTCTGTTCAGATGGAATTACTGAACTGAGGGTGAGGATAGCAATAACAACAGACTTATATATGGCTTTACAGTGCTTTACAGCCAGATGTGGGTTCCTACCCATTCAGACCGGTTCGATAGAACCGGTAGTAAAAATTGGGGTGGCTCTCCGAAGCGGTAGTACTGGCAGGCTGGCCACGCCCTCAAACTGATCCCCTGGTGGTTGCTCATGTCCATTGGATGGCAAGTTGACTGGAGCTGGGAAAAAGCTGGCTGGCAAAGAAGCCTCTCAGCTGCCTCTTTGAGTGCTGGAGGATTGGAGGCTTCTTTTCCATCCAGCTGCTGGCTGCAGGGCACCCAAAAGTCCTCCATCCTTGAGAAGAAAGCTGTGCATGCAGCAAGATGGTGGCAGTGACCGGAAGTCTTTTTGGCACCCTGCACCAGCAGCTGGGTGGAAAAGAAGTCTCTCAGCTTCCAAGTTCAGCAGCAGGCTCAGTCCCTTCACAGGGTTGCTTTTCTCCACTCCCGAGAAAGATCAAAAAGCGCAAAGTAGCAGCTTTTAAGAACAAAGCCAGTGTAACCGCCTAGAGGTAAAAAGGCGAACCACTAAAGGAAGGAGTCCCCTATAGCTGCCAGCATTGCAGCTGGACCCCTCCCCACAGCTTGGAGTTCCAAGCAGAAGAGGTCCTTAGATGTTGCGAAGACGCAGTGCACCACACCCACTTCATTCTCTTTGAGAGCCACTTTGCAAACAAGGTGCAAAGTGGCTCTCAAAGAGAATGAAGTGGGCATGGTGAACCCAGAGCTGCCACTTCTTCACAACAGCCAAGAATGGAAAAGTTCGCTCCAGAGCGAAGCTGCCTGGGTCGAAGGGAGGCATAGCTCGAGCTCTTGGGGACGGGTAAACAAGTGTAGGGAGGTAAAGGGGAGAGAGAAGAGAGAGAGCTCAGTAAGAACCACAGGAGGAGGAGAGTGACAGCTCTTCTTTACCCCTGCCCGGAGAAGGCTTCTCCTGGCACAAGGTGGCTGAGAGATGGAAACTCAAGGCAGCTTTCCTCCCTAACTCAGAGATGGCCAGGGGTTTCTCTTGCCCTTGGGCAACAGCTCTGCCTTCTCCCCTCCTCAAGACTTTCTTGCATGCAAGCATGCAGAACAACTCACACCCACCCACCCCACCAGAGCACATGAACAGTAAAACGCCACTCAGGGCACAGCAGCAGCAGGAGAAGGAGCAGATAGAGGAGCGAGGGGGAGGAGACAGGGAGCCAACTGTGTTTGAGTGGCATTTTATTGGTCATGTGCTCTGGTGGGGTGGGTGAGTGGGAGTTGTTCTGCGTGTGTGCATGCAAGAAAGTCGCTGCCACCACCTGCCCTTCTCCCATCAATGGCTCTGAGTTCAGGTGGGTTCTGGGCCGGAAGGCAGGACAGGAAAAAAGCTGGTCTTGGGAGAGACCTTCCCTCCCCCTCCAAAGAGCCCATGCAGGGAGAGAGGAGACAGGCTGGTTTGAACATGGGTGGGCAGTTTGTGGCCAGTGTCTCCTTTGCTTGTTGGAGTGGGTGCAGCAAGTTGCATGTCATGGCACACCCACGCCGCCTCTTTGCTCCCCAACCTCCATTTACCCAGAAATGATTTGGTGCACATGTGTTTCCACTGGGATTTCCTGTCAGAGAAAGGAGTAAGCTGTTGGCTTCTTCTGACTTGGAGTGTTTATTTTGTATCCTTTCACACCTCTTTTATCCCAGCGCTCACTTTGTTTTCCTTTCTTAGCACTGGAGGAAGCTCCCATGGAACAACCAGTATCTCTGCGCTCAGGGTGCAGCAGCAGCAGCAGGCAGGGAACCAAGTGGGGGAGAAGACAGAGAGCGAATGTGTCTGGGTTGTGTTTTATTGTTCGTGTGCTCCGGTGGGCGGGTAGGTGCCAGTTGCTTTGCGCATGCATATGCATGCAAGAAAGCTGCCACTGCTTTCTCCCTTCTCCCACCGCCAGCTCTGGATTCTTATGTTGAATGTAGCTACCTGGGAAGAGATGTCTCTTGGGAGTCTTTTCCCAAGCAGCTCTTTCTTCCCGATGGTGTGGATCCACTTCAGAGTGACCTTTGCACAAACTGAGATAAAAAAGAAACTATTTTTTCTTTCTTCTCTCTCTTCACCCACCTGCCTCCTACTACTTTTCCTCCCACTCCTACCTTGCATTGCCTGGTCATAAGGGCTGAAGAAACAATGGCAGGGTGTTAAGGAGAGGGGCGTTCCCCTTTGCCCGCCTTCCTTCTAATTAATATTTATTAGCAACGCAGGGAGGCAGGGAGCCATGAGGGCTGAGCAGGAGCGAAATGGGGCAGATAGCAAGAGGGAAACAGCCCAGAACCTTCCTCAAATCCTCATCTTCCTCCACTATGGCTCCAAAAAAGTGGGTGCATGTAGCTATGAAGATGCCAGGCTGCTTTTTCCTCCAAAGTCCTGCTTGGCCTCGTGTGCTTGACCGTTTTTTCTTCAGCTATTTGGAGAAAGTGCAAATTCAAACCTTCATATTCAGCAGGAGTTTACCTCTTCCTCTGACCGCTAAGGAAGAAAGTGGTGTTTTTTCTTTGGGCTCTTGCTAGAAGAGCCTGTGTCTATCGCATTTGAAAGGACAGAATATTTTTCTCTGGTTGGCATCTTAATTTGCCACACTCATTCAAACAGTGCCTTGAAATAGAGGGGAAGATCCCTCCAAATTCAGAGAAGAGGTGAATGTCGGCTCCTGCCTGAGTTGAGGGTCTCCAGGAGGTCTCCTCAGCCCACAGAGGGGTGGGGGTGGGAAGTGAAATCAAACCTGCCACTTGGGTCTAAGGATGAGTCTCAGGGTGCACAGGGTGGGTCCGTGAGCTGTAAACCGCTCAGATGGATCTAAACCGCTCAGATGGATCTAAATCGCTCAGATCCATAATGAGTTAGTCTCCATTGATGGTCCAGTGGGAGGCCACGAGGCGGATCTTGGTTGGGAGGAGTTCGACTCTGTTACTTCCGAGGATATGGACAGGTTACGTGGGCGACTGCGAGCCACCACATGTTTATTGGACACGTGTCCTTCCTGGCTTGTACTGGCATCCTGGGAGGTGACACGAGGCTGGCTCCAAGAGGTTGTCAACGCTTCTTTAAGCGAGGGTTTCTTGCCTGCCTCCCTTAAAGAGGTCATGGTGAGGCCCCTCCTGAAGAAGCCCTCTTTGGACCCAGCTTTATTAGCCAACTACCGTCCCGTCTCCAACCTTCCCTTTTTGGCAAAGGTTGTAGAGAGTGTGGTGGCACAACAGTTTCCCCGTCACCTGGAGGAAGTTGATTATCTAGACCCGCGCCAGTCCGGCTTTCGGCCCGGGCATAGCACCGAGACGGCATTGGTCGCGTTGGTAGATGATCTCTGGAGGGCCAGAGATGGGGGCTGCTCCTCCATCCTGGTCCTATTAGACCTCTCAGCGGCTTTTGATACCATCGACCATGGTATCCTATTGCATCGGCTGGGGGGGTTGGGGGTGGGAGGCACCGTTTTACGGTGGTTCTCCTCCTACCTCTCTGGTCGATTGCAATTTGTGTTGGCAGGAGAGCAGAGGTCGACCTCGAGACCCCTCACATGTGGGCTAGCTCAGGGGTCGGTCCTCTCGCCTCTCCTGTTCAACACATATATGAAGCCGCTGGGTGAGATCATCCGTGGTTTTGGGGTAGAGTACCACCTCTACGCTGATGATACGCAGTTGTATATATCTACCCCAAACCACCCCAACGATGCCGTAGCGGTGATGTGCCAGTGCCTGGAAGCCGTGCGGATCTGGATGGGAAGTAACAGACTCAGGCTCAACCCGTCCAAGACCGAGTGGCTGTGGTTTCCGGCTGCCCGATTCAACCAGTTGACTCCATCACTGGCCATAGGGGGCGAACACCTTGTCCCTGTGGATGGGGCGCACAACTTGGGTGTCCTCCTGGATACCCGGCTGTCCATGGAAGATCAAGTGACAGCCGTGGCCAGGAGGGCGTTTTACCAGGTCCGCCTGGTACGCCAGTTGCGCCCCCTATTGGATCGGGATGCCCTTTGCACAGTCACTCATGTTCTCGTGACATCCCGACTGGACTAGTGTAACTCTCTCTACATGGGGCTCCCCTTGAGGTGCACCCGAAGACTTCAGCTGGTCCAGAATGCAGCTGCGCGAGCAATAATGGGGACCGCAAGGTATACCCATATAACACCTCTCTTGCGCGAGCTGCACTGGCTGCCTGTCATCTTTCGGGTGCGCTTCAAGGTGCTAGTTATCATCTTTAAAGCGCTCCATGGCTCGGGACCTAGCTACCTGCAGGATCGGATCCTGCCCCATACATCCTTACGGCCGATTCGCTCCCACAGAGAGGGACTTCTCCGGGTGCCGTCCACTAGACTTTGTCAGCGGGCGACGCCCAGGGGAAGGGCCTTCTCTGTGGCAGGCCCAGCCCTCTGGAACGACCTTCCCCCCGACATTAGAACAACCACGGACCTCCGCTCCTTCCGTCAGAAATTAAAAACACACTTTTTCTGCTTGGCCGGCCTAGGTTAGTCTCGACCTTTTAGGGTTTAGGGATCATTAGTTTTAATATGGGGATTTTAGTGCAGGGACAATTAAATTTAATTTGTTTTTACTTATTGTATCTATTTTTGTATATTTTTATGTGTTTTAATTCTTCCCTGTACACCGCTCCGAGTCCCCTTGGGGAGAGGATGAGGTATATAAAAATAAAATATTATTATTATTATATTATTATTATTAAACCACATTAATACCCAGGGAGGAAATTGCAGCATTCTGAGAAACGGCTGGTTTTCAGTGGAATTTGGCAAAAAGGTATATATTCACTGGTTCGGTGGGCGTGGCTAAGTGGAGGAGGGCATGAGACTGCATGGGTATGAGTGACGTCACCTAGCCACATCCACCAAACTGGTAGTAAAACATTTTGAAACCCACCCTTTTTCCAGACCTCTCTTTATCAGTTTACAGAGTCAGCATATTGCCCCCAACAATTTGGGTCCCCATTTTACCTACCTTGGAAGGCTGGAAGACTGAGTCAATCTTGAGCCTGGTGAGTTTTGAACTGCCAAATTGCGGGCAGCAGTCAGTCAGCAGAAGTAGCCTGCAGTACTGCACTCTAACCACTGCACCACCATGGCTCATTATGGATCAGTTACTATAGATTGGTAAATTTAGACTAAAGAAGAGATGACCGGGCAGAGATATGAAACAATGTTCAAATATCTGAAGATTCATCACACAGAAGAAAGAGTCGACTCACACATTTCCTCAGACTGAAGGATAGAACCAAAGGGTTGAAATTATAAAGAAGAATGTTCAGGTTAGAAACCAGGAGAAACTTCCTGAGTGTATGAGCAGTCAGCCAGTGGCGTGGAACAAAATGCCACATGAAGGGTTGAAGGCTTCTTTGCTGGAAGTCTTCAGAGAGAGGCTAGATAGTCCTCTGAGAAATGCTCTTTTAGATCCTCTTCCCAAGCAGAGGATTGTTTAAGATGACTTCAGAAATCTCTTCCAACCCTAGGAGTTTAGGATTCTATGAAACATGACTATTTTGGACCTAGAAGCTGACTTCTCTATTTCACTGTTATTTACATGGGACTGTCTCAAACTTTAGCTGCACGATATAACAGCTAAACTGGTGATAACTGCCAGACAATATTTTTTCTGTGTGCAATTTACAGTCCTTATGATCTCAGGGGCTGCTTCACTCATATGAATGTGTTTGCATCTAGGAATCCATCAGTTTCCAAATTCCATGTGGCGAGCAAATGGCAGTAGTCTTTCTTCTATGTTACTCCCAAATCTTTTAGAAATGTATCCTGCTCTCTTTAGCCAAGACTTTCAGTTTGAGTTTATTTACAATGAATAACTGTCTTATGATATTTCAGTGTGGTTTTTGTTATTATCTGCCTTTAGAAGCCTATGGGAGGAGAGGAGCATGTAAATAATTAAAAAAAATGGGTGACATTGCCAAAATCTCAATATGTATTTCCCATTGAAAATGCCAGTTTTAAAATGTATTTGTCTTTTCTGATTATCAAAGGTATTTGAATTTTTAAACAGCATTAAAGTAATTTAAGTTTAGCAGCTGGAACTCAAAGAGCCATATTTCTGAAAATTTGGTACTTTGAGTGATTATATACTTTGCTAAATGCACCATTGTGAACTGTTAGATTGCATTAGATAGCTTTTTTCTTCTCCTACTGCTATTTTTACTGTAAGATATAAGATATTAAGATATTTTTACTGTAGCCTATGGTATGTAAAGCAAATTGCCTGAAGTATTCTATTATATGCAAGATCTTCTTCCATGGGAAATTAAATAGGGGACTCCAATGACAAAACTCTTCATACCGAGTGCTGGAGTTATTGAATGTCCTTCCCTAGTAGGACACTTGCTTTGCTATGTTTTAGGTGTTCTGGATTTTAGTTTTGGTTGTGATGTATTAGCTGCTGGGAAAAACCATTGGCTCGTAAATTAATCAATATATTTAAAGTAAATCAGGAGACAGATAGACTGCCATTGGAAAGGCCAAGAACTGAAATGTGAATAGTGGAAGTTCAGTTCCAATAGTGGAAGTCCACAGTTCCCCAGAGCTGTGGGGCCGAAGATCCAATCTCTTGAGGTTGGTTGCATATGAAAAGGCATATGCGCATTATAACAATGACATGAAGATTTGGTGATACTAATCTTTTTTTTTGTAAAAAATATATTTATTTTTTAATAAAACAAAAATACAAAAAGGAAAAGTCATCATTCTACATTATATACTTTGGAAAGTATGTCGACTGGTTACACTTAACTCTTGTGCATTTCTAGAATCATTATTATTCATGGATAATCTCGTTTTATAGATTTTAAATCAAAAGATTCATTATATATCTTAATATCATTACACCAGAATTGTCCTCTAATATTCCATATTTGGTCTATCTTCTTCTTCAAACATGTCTTACTTAAACATAACCACATAATGGCATCCATTGTCTATTCCAAACATACATGCATATATAGATACACCTGTATCAATATATCATCTATAATTATTCCGTTACTCTTATTATAACTCATTATTTATTAGCTGGTAATTCTTCAATAATAATCTAAAACAGTCTTAAGTTTGCTAAAATTCTCCCCCATTTTGTTAAATTACATCCATCAACATTCCTACGAATTAACAGTCTTATTATTTATATCCAATCTCATACTCATACATTTCTACACATACTTAGATACATAGATATATATCATTGAACTATAATATTATTATTAGTTCCTCTTATTGTAAATAATTATTAACTAACTAATAATACTTCAATGATATTCTAAAACAATCTAACCAGTTATTAATCATCAAAGGATAACAACTTTCATTATCAGCCAGTGTCTTTCCAATAGTGAATTGGACTTATCTCTCTTGCCATTTGTGACCCCCATCTCTTTTTATTCTTCTTTCTAGGTTTTTTGTAAACTTCTTTTCACACTTTATTGTCCAGCATAACTCTCAAATAATACCGCTGCCCAGTTTCTATCTTTACACGTTGCTTGTCTTTGAATGTCAGATGTATTCCTGGAGAGATTTCTCCTCTTCCATCCATCTTCAATTCTTTTTCCCCCCACTTTTTTCTTTGGTGACCAAAATGAGGCTCACATTCCTCAAATTCTCTTTTTAGAATTTCCTTCTTTATATTTTCTCCCACATTTAATCCATTGATAATCATATCTGTTATCATATCTTTATCTTCAACTAAAATGAGTATCTCTTTATCTTCAGCATTTTCTTCTTTTTCTTTAATTTGTGGAACCTCCAACTGCTCATAGATTGCTGTAACAGAAATGTAAAAAAAGAAATTTTAAATGTTAAAAAAAATGTAAAAAGTATAATTCTTGTTTCATTTTTTTTAAAGCAACAAGTCCTCAAAAGTAGTCATGAAAGTAGTCCCAAATTCAAAATCCTGAGCAACCAAAATAGAAAGAAAGAAAAAAAAATAGTCCAATCACTTTCAAAGGGAAAAAAAAAACCCGTTCCAGCGCTTCAATCCACAATCTCAGAAAAATAAGAAAAAAAAGGAAACCTCCCAGTTCAAAGCGTATTAGATTAATTTCGCCGTTTATTTCACAATTAAAAGCTTTAGTTTACTAATAAAAAAAAGTTTCTTTAAGCAAAATGTTTCCAAAAAAGATAAAATACCTTCCTGGTCTAGCACTTTCCCTTTCAGCTTGCTTTCTTCCTTCCGGAATTTGCCTCCGCCTTTGTCAGCCTGGGGGCTCTTCCCTTGAGTCAAACAGGGGTTTTGTGGTACCCCTGTGACCAGCAAAGCTTAGTCTTCCTCATCGCCATCCCTACAGGACGGTTTAGGTCCGAAGGGACCAGGGGCAAAAGTTCAACAGAGGTCTCAGAGCGCTGAGACCCCGCTTTGTATTGGCATGGCACGGCTCCGCCCTCTCCGTGATGTTAATCTTTTTGGCGATCCAGATGAATTCTAGTTAAACTTTTAAAGAGTTCTATGCTGCTGTTAAATTTTGGAACCAGGCCAAGGAAATATGTAGGGTGATGTTGGAATACTTGTAGCATTATAAATTAAGAGATTTGGAATGCTGAGAAGTGTAATGTACTCAAATTCATTGTAGACAGATGTATTAAACTAGCTAGCAAATTTGTTTCCATTAGTAGTCTAATACTACTTTTATTATAAGGTTATAGTAATAGAATGTTGCAACTCTGAATGTGCTTCTCACCTCCCTGCTTTTTTCTTGAGAACTTAGGGTATTTTCTGAGATGCTTTTTCAGATTGCAGTTCTGTCCCAGACTTAAGTTTATTTTATCTGACCTCTGTCTTGATAGTGACTCTTCTTCCTATTCTTCAAGGTCATTCTTTCTACCCATTATAGTAATACTTTACCACATAATACTATAATTGAGAATGGGAATGAATTAGCTTCTGTTTAATTTCATTTTTTTCTATGATTTTTGGAATGGTAACTAAATAAACTGGTGATATGGCTCCATTAGCCATTTATTTCTGTGTCTTGATTTAATTTTTAAAAAGAAAGTATGCTTATTTCTCAACCAGTACCTCTCTTCTACAACTCAGCAGTACTTATATAATGTTAAACTCTTTGGCTTCCACTGCATATTTTGCAACTTTTACTTGGAAAAGGAAAGTTGCAGGAGAATCAAAGCTACCTCCTGTTATTAAATCCTGTACCTCTGTGTCTTCTTTCTTTCAAAATGAAAGGAATGTGAAGCCTAAGAGTTAAAAGGCAAATCATGGGAAATTGGGAAAAAGAACAGCAGCTGAGTTTTCAGAAGGTGATTACTGTTTGTAAAGAAGGTAAAGATTGCATTTAAAAATGAAAATTGCTATTGCAGCAAAAGCACACTAGAAGTCTGCTACAACTGATTAGCTTCTTGACTTTCTATGTTCCAGTGATTTGTTACTTTAAGATGGAAGCAAACTGTTAGTTTAGTTGATGTTGCCACACTTTTGCATTTAAATGCAAAACTACTGTTATTCAATTCAGTGTATTAGCAACTAGTTCTGTGATAAAGTCCAATAATGATCTCTACTTAATCAACATTTATATTACTGTGTTAAACAATACTCTCTCACATACACCGCATTCCCCCCAAAATAAGACAGGGTCTTATTTTCTTTTGAACCCCCCCCATTATAAGTGTTTGGCCTTATTATCGGGGGGGGGGGAGGCTTATTATTTTCTGGCAGGTGGCAGGTGTGGTGGGTGAGAAACGAGACATGTGTATTACCTTTCCAACTCCTTTGTGTTCCTCGCCGCTGTTGTAAAAAATGTCTTCTCGTGAGTTCAATCAAACAGTGTCCAGTAATATGTGCATCTCGTGCTGGGGTGCAATTTGCGGGATGGCAGATGGAATGGGGGGATGGGACAGGGCAGGCCACAAGACGCGCATCTTACCAGATACTGGCAGCTCCGTCACGTCTCTTGGCCAGTCTTGCAGCGAAACACCTTGCATGGTAAAGAAAAAACTTCTCACGAGTTCGAGAAGTTGTTAATTGCTTGCACTTGTGATAAGTTTTTCTTTACCGTGCAAGGTGTTTCCCTGCACAGACCGGCTGAAAGATGCGACAGAGCTGCCAGTGTCCGATAAGATGCATGTTTTGCACTGGGTGTAATTTGGGGGGTGGCAGGTCAGGTACAAGGCGTGGCTGGCACTTTTTTTGCCATGGGCGCTCTTTCTTTCATGGCCACTCTTTTTGACGTGACATCTCTTTTTGTGCAGCCAACAGCATTACCATTAGGTTTGGTAATGGGGTGTGGGCATATGGGGCATGTCCCCCCTTTCCCCCTCTGCCCTCGCCTCCTCACTTCATATTGTTGGCGCAGAAAGCAACTAGAGGAAATGGTGGGGATTGGTTGCGCATGCGTTTAAATAGTTGGGGGGGGCTTATTTTAGCACATTTGCTGAAAAGCCTGACTGGGTTTAGTATCAGGACATGTCTTATTTAAGGGGAAACATGGTATTATGTAATTGTCTTTATTACAGCAGTCCTATAGAGTAGCTCAGTATACATTTCTATATATAGAGATGTTGTAGAAAGAGTTTGGCTGGAATAAAGTTACCTTTATGATATTGTGGCTAACCAAAGATGCACAATATAGCAGTGTAGTGCACCATCCAGTAATTAATAGATTGGGGTACCTTAAAGGTTGAATATATTTTTTCTTAGTTCTTTCTAATTTTGTTTCATTTTTAATCTGCAAGAAAAAGTTTATTTCTGCTTTTCACAAGGAGAGAGAAGAACAAAAGCTAAAACATTTTTTGGGGTTATTGAATCTTATCCAAGGAAGAAGTGATGACTCTTAGTGTGATTATTCAGACATCTGGCTTTCATGCTGTATTGCCTAGTCAGACTGAACAAAGTCTAATATTTGCCTATTAGGGCAGATCTATTTCTACTCTATATCAGTGTGACTTCTATTGTCCTGTATCTCTGCTTTTCCTAGCAGAGGAAACTATGCTGAAACTATTTTTAAAAAGAAATAATTTAATTACATATTTTAAAAAAGTTTCTTTCAAATTATACTTTGCTAAATATATTTTATTTCAAAATATGCATTAAAAATTGGGGTATCTTTTTTAGCTGAAATTTGTATTGAAGTATTTAGGAAGTGAGACAACAAAGATGTAATTTACACAACAGTCTAGCATGCCCAGAACATGATAGTTTGTTCCAGAATTTAAAAAATATCAAATCCCCTATATTTTTTTTCAATGTCCTTGTCTCAGATACTATGTGTCCCCCAAAATAATAATAATAATAATAATAATAATAATAATAATAATAATAATAATAATAATAATAATAATAATAATAATAATAATAATAATAATAGTTGAATTTATTAACCGCTCCCGCTCCCCACAGGGACTCGGGGCGGTGCACAGGGAGAATAAAAACAATAAATATACAAAATACATACCAATTTAAAACAAATTAAATTAATTCCTGTGCTAAAATCCCATTAACTAAAAATCCCCACTAAATATAGATATACATTTAAAAAACCATAGAGAGAGAGACTACCCTAGGCCGGCCAGGCGGAAAAGATGGGTCTTCAATTTCAAGCGGAAGGAGCGGAGGTCCGTGGTCGTTCTAATATCGGGGGGAAGGTCGTTCCAGAGGGCCGGGCCCGCCACAGAGAGAGCCCTTCCCCTGGGCGTCGCCCAGAGATCATCTACCAACGCGACCAATGCCGTCTCGGTGCTATGCCCGGGCCGAAAGCCGGACTGGCGCGGATCTAGATAATCAACTTCCTCCAGGTGACGGGGAAACTGTTGTGCCACCACACTCTCAACAACCTTCGCCAAAAAGGGAAGGTTGGAGACGGGACGATAGTTGGTTAAAAGAGCTGGATCCAAAGAGGGCTTCTTAAGGAGGGGCCTCACCATAGCCTCTTTTAGGGAAGCAGGCAAGGAACCCTCACTTAAAGAAGCATTGACAACCTCTTGGAGCCAGCCTCGTGTCATTTTTTCATGGATGGAATTTTTGCAAAGGCTCCCTATTTTAATTTTTTCTTCTTCTATTTTTTACCCTTGCTTACACCTATGGATTATTATTTTTTTACATAATGCTTGATTGGATGAATTGGATTGTTTTTGATCTCTATTTAAGGGTTTTTTTCTTTCTTAAGTTTGGAATATAAAGAAGATATAAGAAGAAATACAAAGAGGGTTGTAACAACAGGAGGAAAAGCAGTAACACTGCCACTTGGAGGCTGGAGGCTGGATACATTGTTTTTTTCCCTTTGCTTTGAACATTTAAGACTCAAGGTTCTCTAACCAACCGACACACTTTATATAATTTGTAATGGAAGATGTTTTTTTTATGTTTGTTTGTCTTGTTCAAAAATAAATAAACATTGTTTATAAAAAAAAAAACCCACCAGGCATGGGATGTCTGAGATCCAAACCAATGGGGGCGCAGTAGAATAGAACTCACTCTGCCACCTTCCTTCCTATCCCAGGGGGGAATATTAGGCTGTCTGCAGCAGCTTTTTGTCCAGGGGGAAATGTTAAAAAAATCTAGATTCTTCTTCTTGCAGAATAGCAGTCCTTTCCCTTTGTATGTGCATTGCATGAAATATTGTAGGCAGCACCCTGACATTTTTCATAGCCCATACCTTCTCCTCCTTATAGATGCCTTTGTATGCCATTTCTTTTCATCAGTTATGGTTGGAGAGACTGAAGTCATCTCATGCAATCTTTGATGCCAACCTCTGCCTTGGGACTGTACCGATTCAAACTGCAAGTAGGGAATAGAGGTTCCCTTGTATTTGAAAAAAGTATAATCATCTGACATGTAACAAATTACAAATCATCCTCATTTAGTGACTGCCTCATTAGCACAATAATTCAATCATTCACAATTACAATAATGATAAAAAAGTAACTTTGTGACCAATCCTCACTTTTACAACTTTCTCAGGTTTTGTAAAACAAAGGAAAACTGAAATAAGATTGTAAACATATAATATCACTTAGAGACCACTTTGCTTAATGATTGAGTTGTTCCTCCCAACTGTTGTCACTAAATGACTACCTGTGGTATATCCAAAAATAGCTTAGTTAAAATCTTAAAAGAAAGATAAAATAAATTTAATCAAGAATGTGGAATTGCAAGGTAGTGGGTTACACAAGTTAGCAACAAAAGTACAATTTGTGTCTTTTCCATAACTATTTTCACTGTGGGTTTCCTTGAAGCTTTATCTATATTTCACTTACTTCGATAACCTCGGGATATATCAATTCAGGAATCATTTCAGGCTGGACTTATATTCAGTGGAAATATCTATAATATTCACGTTCTCAGCTTACACAGGCTAATTATGATCCTTTTGAAGATGAAAGTATGAGTTGCCCAAAAGAAAGGGGTGAAGTAATGGTTAAAGTATTGGACTGGCCCTGGGGAGATCCAACAATTCTAAGAATTGTTACATCAGTATTGGCATCTTCCCTGCTCCAACCAGTAGTTCAAATTGATCTAATTGCCAAGAGATCGGCAGATACAACTATATGTATTCATTTTCTCCAGCTGCCCATATCTTCACTCATCCTCTGCCAAATTCTGCATCACTTGGGAGAAATGGCAATTGTGTATTAGGTGCATTATAATAAAATTGTGACATTATCAAGAATCAGCGCCACAAGACATTTTGAGAAACTACTGTTTACTCTACAATATTGTTACCCTGAGGGTTTAGCTCAAATTGTTGATTCCTCAGAAGAACAGATTGAAGCAGCAAAATTTTCCGGAGAAGAACAGGTGGGAGAAAGTAAACAGCACAGCAAGAAAGAATAAAGAATTGATTTCCGTTTAAGAAATTGCATTAAAGACACACATACATGGATAGCTGAACAGGTTGTCTTTATGCTGTGATCTGTGCAGGCAGTCTGTGTTGCCGTGTGCTTTGTGCATTAATCTGTACAGCGCAGCTCTGGTTTATTTTAGGAGTGGTTTAGTTTGAATTTCAGCCTCCAGGCTCCCAAGGAGCCACTCAGTAAATACAATAAATAGCAGTACTTCTAGCCTAGAAGGTTATTTATGAATTTTTTATTACTGATTTTCTAATCATTGCTGGCTTTCTAATGCCAGCCCAGCAGGGCTTTTCTGTTTTTGCTTTGTTCTTTAAATACTTGTAAATAACTGATACTCATTTCAACAGGTTTGCTAGGGCAACACAGCAATATTCTTTATATGGGCTTTTGCCTTCAGGATGCACAATTGAGCAAGACACATTCCATCACGAAGGCCAGCTGGCATTGGCTGTGAACGACAGACCTGCACATTTCTTATAAGTGACATTGCATCCATTGATCTGATTAGGGAGAGCCAAGAAGGGGGAGAGGGAGACAAGGAATAGAAACACAGTTTTGTAAAATTACAGGGTGGCTCCCTCAATCAATTTTTGTGTCCCGAAATAAAAAAATTTTAATTTTAATTTTATTACATTTATATCCCGCCCTTCTCCGTAGAGGACCCAGGGCGGCGCACAGGAGATTTAAAAACATACAAAAATAGAACATAGATAAATAATTTAAAATATATATTAGATCCCAAACCTGTGCTAAAACCAATTATTAATTAAAACCCAATTTAAAACTTTTCTAAAAGTCCCCATGGGAGGTTAGGCTAGGCCGGCTTGATGAAAAAAGTATGTCTTTAGACATTGGCGGAAGAGGCGGAGGTCGGTGATGGTCCGGAGTTCAGGGGGTAGGTCGTTCCAAAGGGCAGGGCCCGCCACAGAGAAGGCTCTTCCCCTTAGGGTGCCGTCGGCATTGTCCGGCCGACGGCACCCTAAGAAGGCCCTCTCTGTGGGAGCGTATCGGTCTAAGGGATGTATGGGGCACGAGACGGTCTCGCATATAACTAGGCCCCGAGCCATGGAGCGCTTTAAAGATGGTCGTCAAGACCTTGAAGCGCACTCGAAAGGCCACAGGAAGCCAATGCAGCTCGCGCAGGATTGGTGTTATATGGGAGCTTCTGGTAGCTCCCGTAATTACCCGCGCGGCTGCGTTTTGGACTAGCTGTAGCTTTCGAGTGCACCTCAAGGGAAGCCCCATGTAGAGAGCATTACAGTAGTCGAGACGGGACGTCACAAGAGCTTGAGTGACTGTGCGAAGGGCAGCCCGGTCCAGTAAGGGGCGCAATTGGCGCATCAGGCGTACCTGATGAAATGCCCCCCTGGCCACGGCTGCCACATGGTCCTCCAAGGACAGCTGGGAATCCAGGAGGACACCCAAATTGCGCGCCCTCTCCACGGGGGCCAATGTTTTGCCCCCAATGGCCAGAGTTGGAGTAATCTGGCTGAACCGGGGTGCCGGAAACCACAGCCACTCAGTCTTGGCAGGGTTGAGCTTGAGTTTGTTACCACCCATCCAGATCCGTACGGCCTCCAAACACCGGGACAGCACTTCGATGGCATCGTTGGGGTGGTCTGGGGTGGATATGTACAACTGAGTGTCATCAGCGTACAGATGGTACTCCACCCCAAAACCACAGATGATCTCACCCAGCGGCTTCATATATGTGTTGAAAAGGAGGGGCGAGAGGACCGACCCCTGAGGAACCCCACATAGGAGGGGCCTCGAGGTCGACCTCTGCCCTCCCGTCAACACATATTGCGACCGACCAGAGAGGTAGGATGAGAACCACCACAAAACGGTGCCTCCCAGCCCCAACCCCCCCAGTCGGTGCAATAGGATACCATGGTCGATGGTATCAAAAGCCGCTGAGAGGTCTAACAGGACTAGGATAGAGGAATAACCTCTATCCCGCGCCCTCCAGAGATCATCAACCAACGCGACCAATGCCGTCTCGGTACTGTGACCGGGTCGGAAGCCGGACTGGCGCGGGTCTAGATAATCTGAATAAAAAGCTGAATAAGTAGCCTAATAGGCGTTAGAGATGTATCCAGTTCTGAGGCAGTGTTACAACTGTAGGCATTTTTATGGGCTAGAGTTCTATGTTATGATATCTGGCATATGCTGCTTAAAGCTTTGATGCTCAAATGCTATTTGATGTATAAATGCTATTAATAACTAGAGAGACATGCATTTCTTCCACATTTTTGATTTCTTCTACTAGTTTTAACTTTGATATCTGAACTTCATTCAAAAATAATAGTAATATTACATGGTGTATATATGGTAATAAAATTCATTCCAAATCCTAACAATATGGTAATCTGTCATTTGAAATACTGCATTTTTTGGACTATAAGATGCTCCAAAGTATAAGATGCACCTAGATTTTGGGGAAGAAAACAAGGGAAAAATATCTGCCTCTCAGCAATTTGCCTTCTTGCAACAAACAGTACAAACAATATACACTGTTTGTAGTGTTATATTTCAGACTATACTTGTACAGATGCTGTTAAAATTGATGTGCTTTCTGGAAGCATAGTTATTGTGTGCTATTTAAAACAATAGCACTTTTTAAAACAATAGGCACGGGCCTCTTCAAATCAAGCATTTCTTTTAAAAAGTTTCTTCATTTTGTAAAGTTGTCTAGAACAATAATAAAGCAGTCTTTAAAAAAATAAGTCTAATAATTTGAACATTCTATAGGCACTTGTAGTTGTTGATTTACCACCTTGCAGAAAACAGCCTGATTAGTACAAGAAAAAAAAAATCTGCCTCCCAGCAATTTGCCAGGTGGAGCAAACAGCAAGTTTCACTTTCAGTTTCTCCTGATCATCAGCTGTTACAGCTGCAGGGATTGCTATAGTTTACTGAAGCCTGTTTGCCCCCCTGTTTGCTGCAAGGAGATAAATTGCTGGGAGGCAGAGGCCAAAGGGTTGGGGCCGACTACATTTGGTGTATAATATGCACTCAAATTTTCACTCTCTCTTAGGGAGGAATAAGGTGCGTCTTATACTTTGAAAAATATAGTAATCACATCCACCTTTCATTTTTAAGATGATCCAATAATACTAAGCGGCAAACATAAAATGAATAACTGTCAGCTAGTCTCTTTGATTGTTATTATTAATTATGCTTGTTTATCCAAGTAAATTACTTGGACCCCAAGTGGTTAACATTGAGGGTGTATATAATTTAAATAATTCATGATAAGAAAATAAATCAGTAAGCAAATTAAATTATTCAGTGAAAAATCTACTAAATGAGAACACAGACAATAATAATATCCCAATAATCAGTGCTCAGTTACAGATAAGAAAGAATGCCTGGTGGAAGCCAGTTTTCAGCAACTGCCAAAAAAACCTCCTCTAATTCTCCAGGGAAGCAGTTTCATGGGAAAGGTGCCACAATTGAAAAGCAGTACCTCTGCACATCAATTCCCATCCCCATCCCCACTTCTCATGGAAGTGTATTGCCAGCAAGCAAATTGGAAAGTCAATTCTGGCTGAAGAAGTCAGTCCTAAGTGCCAAACTGCATAGGCCATTATAGATTAAAGCCAGTACACTGAATTGCGCTGGAAGTCTATTGGAAGTCAATGCAGGAAATTGATGCAGAGAAGATATAATGTATTCCTGGTGTCATGTGCTACCCAGTAAAGAGACTGCTTATAAGGCATAAACTGTAGATTCCAGATGAACTCACTAATCCAAATAGTAATAAGGGCATGAGTTACTGCGTCAAGCTATGTCAGCCTTACTAGGTAGCCCAGACAGGAAGCATGACTGCATAAGCTATTTGTACTTTACTTAAAAGCTATATTAACATAACCTTGCAAGTCTGAAAGTACAGTTCTTTTGCCATCTCCTTCATAGCCCAAGAAACTAGGGAGGTTCTCTTCTAAACATCTTGCAATACCCAGAGTACCCAGCTGTGCATTATGCCCTTCTAATCAGTACCTGAGCCACCCAGAAAGAAGTGCCAGCCAGGTAAACCTCTCTTCCCCTTCAATTGCCAACTCTCCCAAGTACCTGTCAGAATCCATCAAATGCTTGGAACAAGCTACTGGAATGTTCCCTCCCCCTGCAGAAGTTTCTTCTGTTTGAGAAAAGGATTCAGTATGATAAATATTATGCTTCCCATGTGTAGTTGACATAAGAACTGCTTTGAGGGAAAGATGAGATCTAATATCTGACACTAAATGTGTCAGGCCAGAAATTACTTTTTTACAAGCCCAGGGAGGCCTCCAATTTAGCTTAGCAAGACTTGGTCCCCGTGGCATGGAGATTAAAATCTCTGGATACTTAAAAAACAAGGGCTTTCAGCATCAGTTCAGAGAGCTAGGATTTCAGTTATGGGCTTTGTTGGACAGCAATGCAACCAATGTACCAACAGATTATTAGCTTTTCATATAGCTCAATTTATTATATAAGCATTTCAGAAAAAGAGCCCTAGTCACTGACAAGATATCATTTAAGGTCAACAGCACTTTCTTAGTCATAATATCAGATTCATAAATGACTTAAATTACCTACAAGATCATAAACGGCTAAAGCCTTTTTATAGCTATCAGTAGTTTGAGTCTAAGAGCACAAACCATCTGGCCACCAGGTCTGCAGATTGAGATTATTGGGACAAAAATAATTGGGGGAATATGAGCAAATTTATAATTAGTCTTCTAGAATAACCAAGCCAGTATATCTTGGCATATCTCCTTTAATCCATCACTACTGAGGTCCTTTCAAGCTTATTCGGTGCCTTGGATTCCTTTCTGCCTTTTGCCTAAGCATGTGTATTTGCAGTTTTCCATTTGTGATGTTTTTCTTACAGGTTATTAGTTGATAGAACATATGTACATTTTTACTGAAAAGTAGCACTTAAAGTATGCTCCTCATTTGATAACATGCAATGGATGAGGGAATAAATGGGGAACTCATCAAATTTGCAGACGACACCAAGCTGGCAGGAATAGCCAACACTCCAGAAGATAGGCTTAAGATACAGAAGATCTTGACAAACTTGAACATTGGGCACTATCTAACAAAATGAAATTCAATTGTGAAAAAAGTAAGATTCTACATTTAGGCAAGAAAAACAAAATGCACAGGTACAGTATAGGTGGTACCTTGCTCAATAGTAGCAACTGTGAAAGGGATCTTGGAGTCCTAGTGGGCAACCATTTAAATATGAGCCAGCAGTGTGCAGCAGCTGCCAAAAAAGCCAACACAGTTCTAGGCTGCATAAATAGAGGGATAGAATCAAGATCACGTGAAGTGTTAATACCACTTTATAATGCCTTGGCAAGGCCACACTTGCAATACTGCATATAGTTTTGGTCGCCATGATGTAGAAAAGATGTGGAGACTCTAGAAAGAGTGTAGAGAAGAGCAACAAAGATGATTAGGGGACTGGAGACTAAAACATATGAAGAACGGTTGCAGGAATTGGGTATGTCTAGTTTAATGAAAAGAAGGACTAGGAGAGACATGATAGCAGTCTTCCGATATCTCAGAGGCTGCCACAAAGAAGAGGGAGTCAAACTATTCTCCAAAGCACCTGAGGATAGGACAAGAAGCAATGGGTGGAAACTAATCAAGGAGAGAAGCAACTTAGAACTGAGGAGAAATTTCCTGACAGTTAAAACAATTAACCAGTGGAACAGAAGTTGCCTCCAGAAGTTGTGAATGCCACAACCCTGGAAGTCTTTAAGAAGATGTTGGATAGCCATTTGTCTGAAATGGTATAGGGTTTCCTGCCAGGACAGGGGGTTGGACTAGAAGACCTCCAAGGTCCCTTCCAACTCTGCTATTGTATTGTATTCATTGTGTATGTGTAATCTTTATTTCTTAACATCTAAGCAAACAACCACAAATGGAAAACTGTCAGAATGTGTATCTGCAAATTCCGGAGTTAACTTTAGAGATTCTCTCAGTTGGACCTGGAATGCAGACAGAAGGGAATGCAAGGAAAAGTCAGCTTAAAGACACTCACAACACACAGCTGCTCGTTTCTGGTGTCTGCCATTCTTACAAGAAAAGATCTGTGTTCCATGTTATAGATGAGGGAAAGGCTGAAGGAAGTATACTTTCAAGATTAATAAAGGTGTTAGTGTGAGCAGAACTCTTACTTTTGTTGGCTTTTTCATTCTTTGGAAATTTTCAGAGTTTTTATTTTCCTTTAGTGAAGGTTAAATCTATCCCTCTTTTTCCTCATATTTGCATTAAAGGTAGCCAGGTAATGTTGTATTCAGGTGTTGGATGAGTGCTGAAGCAGGTGAGAGCCAGATGTAATTTAACACACAACATAACTTTTTGGATATGGCTATTTTTCAGCTAAATCTACATTACTGATTTATTGTTCTGGAGATAAAATCAGAGTAGCTCTCTGCATACACCATCTTGATCAGATGAGTTATAAATATAATAAATAATAATACCTTGATGTGATTGTGGGTCTTGTGTGCTCTAGGGAAATAGGAGTTATGCCAGAGGTTCAATTAAATGTCTCTACTAAAAAGCAGAGACATCACCTGCCAACAAAAGTGTGTATATTCAAGGCTATGGTTTTTCCAGTTGCAATGGATGGCTGTGAAAGGTGGACCATAAGGAAGGCTGACCACCAAAGAATTGAGACCTTTGAACTATGCTGCTGGAGAAGACTCCTGTGAGTCCCTTGGATTGCAAGGCGATCAAATGGGTCAGTCCTAGAGGAGATCAACCCTGACTGCTCTTTAGAAGGCCAGATCCTGAAGATGAAACTGAAATACTTTGGCCACCAAATGAGAAGTAAGGACTCACTGGTGAAGAGCCTAATGCTGGGAAAGATTGAAGACAAAAGAAGAAGGGGAAGTGAGATGGCTGGATGGAGTCACTGAAGCAGTCGGTGTGAGCTTAAATGGACTCCAGAGGATGGTAGAGGACAGGAAGGCCTGGAGGAATGGGCCCATAGAGTTGCAATGGATCGGACATGACTCTGCAACTAACAACAACAATAAAGGAATTGAAGTTCTTGGATATCTGTTGATAAATGGACTACAAGGCTAAAAACTGTTGGCTGAGCAACCAGGGCCAGCAGCTGTAAGACTGGGAAAAACTGTTTACCCATTAGAAATATAGGAAGATTGAAAACACAGAAATAATGATCTGTTATTACAAATCAAGTCCAATAAGAAGAGGATATCTGAAAGAATTGCACCAGTTCTGAATAGAACAACATCCAGAGTCAGAAATAACAAACAGAGAATAGTAGATCAATGACAATTTATAATATGAAATAAAGTATTCACAGAAATGGAATTGGAAGAACAGCAAAGGTCTACCAGGGTAAAGAAATCAAAGCCTTTTCACAAGTAGCTTCTGAGTAGACTGTAGAGTCAAACTAGGAGGAATCGGCAGTAGAGGAAACCAGCACAAATAAATTTTCATTCCCAAACCAACACATTATCCTTTGCCTTCTCCTCAGAAAGAATACTCTATTTAAAGAAGAGGAAGAATTTAAACAAAGAGTAAGGGAGCATCTAGAACAATAGAAAAACAACAAAATAAGGTTTCCTGCATTGAAGCTTGTTCCAAAGAAACAGCTAGCACAAGTAATAAAAGATGGTAATGTTATAAAATTGCCAGGCCCATGACACATAATGATTTTTTCAAGCTGAGTTCTTTCTGTTTCCACATTGATAGAGAAAACCTTGCCAGACTGAGCACTCTACTATCTGCATCTATAAGCCAAAACAGATGAAAGAAGCTGAAGAAAAGACCAAAGGATACCTGATGTCAGGGTTCCAAATAGCATCCAAAATTAAATCAGAGTCTGAGGCAAAGCATTCCTCAAAGTTCCAATTTATTAAGAGAGCCATGTTGGCACATCTGGGAAAAGCCGAATCTGAAAGCTTCCTGGTTTTCCCCACCCAGTTGAAAGTTCAAGATGTTGCCTCCACACCCACAAGTCCATCACATGATCCAATCTTCCACTGCCATGCTGGCAGTTCCACCCATCCAGTTCCGGCCAGGTGCAGAAGTGCTAAGACAAAGAATGACCTTGGTTTTCTAGAAAGAATTTTGTTATGGCTACATAGCATCTAACTCCGTACAATCCCCCCTCCCATTTTCACACAATAGAAAATGCATAGTAGAATAATAGAAAGTGTGGCAGGCCAAAGATCCAAAAGAAAAGATGGTTGAAGACCTGACACCTGATCAAGAAATATCATCTAGGAATAAGGAAGATTAAGGAAGCACTGGAAATAATAAAGCAGCAAATAACAATGGTAGCCAAGTAGATCAGTAAATACAAACCTTGAATTCCATACTATAAGCAGAATCTTCAATTTTAGTCAAACAAAGAATGTTTTTACCAATCCATTCTTGGAAAAATGCATTGAAGCAGTCAACACCAGACAAAGAAGAAACAATGCAGTTCTGGGCACAGCTATGGGACAACTCAAAATAACATATTAAGTGTGGTTTATCAGCCAGTTATGAATCCATCAGTGGTGATGTTGTCTAGCCCAGGGGTCCCCAACCTTTTTTGCACCAGGGACCGGTTTCATTTTAAAGAAAATTCTGTGGACCGGCTGAGTGGCTCAGCAGTCATGTGACTGGGTGGGCGTGGCCAACTTGGAAAATGTGAAACTCACTTAACAATGATCTTGGTTAGCAACCAAACTTTTGGTCTCAACTGTGGTCATAAGTTCTTTCTTTCTTTCTTTCTTTCTTTCTTTCTTTCTTTCTTTCTTTCTTTCTTTCTTTCTTTCTTTCTCTCTTTTTTCTCTTTCTTTGTCTCTGTCTCTTTCTTTCCCTCTCTCTCTCTCTCTCTCTTTCTTTCTTTTTTCTCTCTCTTTCCCTTTCTCTCTTTATTTCTTTCTCTTTCTTTCTTTTTCTCTTTCCCTCTTTCTCTTTTTCTTTCTCTCTCTTTCTCTCTTTCTGTATCTTTTTCTGTCTCTTTCTTTCCTTTCTGTCTCTTTCTCTATGTCTGTCTTTCTCTCTCTCCCACTTTCTTTTTCTTTCTTTCTCTTTTTCTTTCTCTCTCTGTCTCTCTCCTTCATCCGCCCATCTCTGTCACTCTGTGTGTGTGTGTGTGTGTCTGTCTGTCTTGCATTCACTCAATCACTCATTCTGTGTCTCTGTCTATCTTTCTCTCCCTCCCTCCCTCTCTCTGTCTCTCTATGTGTGTCTATCGTCGTCGTCCCCCCCCAGCCTCCTCAGCCCGCCTGCCGCGCTTGGTCGCTCGTTTGTTTGTTCAGGCTCCGTGGCTGGGTTGGAGCCGGGCTGGAGAGGAGGAGGAGGGAGGAGGGGGCAGCCCATTGGGCAGAGCGCGCGGGAGAATGCAGGAGGATGGTGGGGGCTCTTCCTCCACCCTCGTCGACAGAGGGACTCCTGGGCGCCGCCGGAGCAACCCTCCCTACGGCCGCCAGTTCCCTCCCCCGCCCGCGGAGCCTCCGCAGCCCCTGGAAGAAAACGAGTGGCCGGCATGCCAGCAGGGGAGGGAATCGGTGGCCGGTCCGGTGGCGCCCAGGAGTCCCTCCGTCGACGAGGGTGGAGGAAGAGCCACACTCCAACGGCGCGAACAGCCGCGCCTGCGTTCTCCCGCGTGCTCTGCTCATGGGACTGCTCCCTCCTCCTCCTCCGCGGCCCGGGGGTTGTGGACCCCTGGTCTAGCCCATATTTTTTAACTTACTAAGAAGTAGGTTGTGGTTACTTTGTCAAAGGAAGTTGATAAGAGTAAAACAGTCACTCAAGCTCTTGTGACGTCCCGTCTCGACTACTGTAATGCTCTCTATATGGGGCTTCCCTTGAGGTGCACTCGAAAGCTACAGCTAGTCCAAAATGCAGCCGTGCGGGTAATTACGGGAGCTACCAGAAGCTCCCATATAACACCAATCCTGCGCGAGCTGCATTGGCTTCCTGTGGTCTTTCGGGTGCGCTTCAAGGTCTTGACGACCATCTTTAAAGCGCTCCATGGCTCGGGGCCTAGTTATATGCGAGACCGTCTCGTGCCCCATACATCCCTTAGACTGATACGCTCCCACAGAGAGGGCCTTCTCAGGGTGCCGTCGGCCGGACAATGCCGACTGGCGACACCCAGGGGAAGAGCCTTCTCTGTGGCGGGCCCTGCCCTTTGGAACGACCTACCCCCTGAACTCCGGACCATCACCGACCTCCGCCTCTTCCGCCAATGTCTAAAGACATACTTTTTTCATCAAGCCGGCCTAGCCTAACCTCCCATGGGGACTGTAGAACGTTTTAAATTGGGTTTTAATTAATAATTGGTTTTAGCACAGGTTTGGGATTTAATATATATTTTAAATTATTTATGTTCTATTTTTGTATGTTTTTTAAATTTCCTGTGCGCCGCCCTGGGTCCTTTGCGGAGAAGGGCGGGATATAAATATAATAAAATAAATAAAAATAAATAAATAAAAAATAAATAAAACAATAGATGAATGGAAAGAATATGTAATAACAGAAGAAATTATAGAGAAAAAAATCAACGAAGATCAAGAATTGGTCAACACCAGGTGAAGATGAGCTACATAGTGTTTGGTTGAAATATCTGACTGGTTTATACCTACTCAATGCAAAACAGTTTAACAACATATAGCAATGATATGCAATTGACGAGTGGCTAAAATCTAGCAAAATCTACCTGATAATGAAAAATCTAACAAAAGGTGAAATAGCAGGCAACTACAGGCCAATTACCTGCTTACCAACAACTTTCAAATTGCTAACTAATCTGATGCTAACTGGTATCTGATGCAGTCCAACAGCATCTAGTTGAGAACAAGCTGTAGTTGAAAGGAAGCTCTTTCCACCTGAGTGGAAAAAAAACAACCCAAACAGCAAAGGAACAAAAGATTTGCTTCTAATTTGACAAGATGATTTTGGAAAACTGCAAGAGAAAGAAGACTTTAATATAACTTAGGTTAACTTTAAGGAGGCATTTAATACCTCATGATTGGATGACCAAGTGCCTAAAAATAACAGGAATCAGTAGAAACTGTGCATAGCAGCTTTGTGCAAAGATCTATGGCACAATGGAAGACGCTAGTTGCTATCAATGGTGATAGACTGAGAGAGGCTAATATCAAGAAAAGAATGTTTGAAGGAGACTCATTTTCACTACTACCTTTTGCATTGATTTCTCTGTCAACAGTACTAAACAAGTTAGGATCATGGCTATGGAACATCAGAAACATTTACCAAGCTATCCCACTCCTTTACATGAGCAATCTGAAGCTGTATGGAAAAACATGATCTGAAATAGAATTGCTGCTGAACACCATATACATACATACATGCATACATACATATATACACAGTACATTGCCAAGATATGAAAATGAAGTTTGGACTGGACAAATGAGTCACAATTAACAGGGGGGAAATGATGAAAACCAAAGGACTCAAGATGTCCTATGGAAATAATATCTAGAGTCTGTATAAATATGCTCAGTACAAATGCCTGGCATCCTTCAAACTGACAACATCAAACATGCTGAAATCAAGAAGAAACTTAGAAGCGAATACTAAATTGTGACAGTGAAGAAGATCTTAAAGCCCTTTATGAGTGCAGAAAATACCACCAAGGCAATTAACATCTGGTCAATTCCAATTATTAGATATACATCTGGAATAGTGGATTAGATTCAAGCAGAACTAAGAGCCCTGGATAGGAAGATCAGAAAAAAGTCAATGTATCATGCCCTTCATCCTCATACTTACTCTACTTACTAAAGAAAACAGGTGGGCGTGGAATGTTGCAAATACATCAGACAGCTGAAGAAGAAAAGGGGTGTTGGAAGAATATCTGAAGGACAGTGAAGAAGATTTGCTAAAGCTAGTACAACATGAAGCCTTATTGAATACTAGAGAGACCAAATTGGCCTAAAAGAAAGACCAAATGAAGAGTAGAAGAGACATGGCAAGGATAAGTATTAAAGGGCCAGTATATAGAAAAAAGTAGCAGGCAAAGTAGATAGCAACAAGAGATGGCAATGACTTAGGAGCAGGAAAATTAAAGAAAGACAAAGAGGCCACACAAGACCAAGCTTTAAAAACAAATGTATACAGTGGCAAAATGGAGAAGACAGAAAATGCCACCTCTGCAAAGCAGCTGAAGAAACAATGGACCATTTAGTAAGCTGCTGCAAGAAGATCACACAGACTGACTATAAACAGCAGCATACCAAAATAGCAGCAATGCTACATTGCAATATACACTGCAAGAAATACCATTTGCTGGCAAGCAAGAATTGATGGAACTGCAAAATAAACAAAATAATAAAAAATGAAGAAACTAAAGTACCCTGGGCATTTAGAATTCAAACAGATATGCACCTGCCAAATAAACACTTAACACCTGTCAATAAGAAAGTCTAAAAATGCTGGACATTGGATATGACAATACCTGGAGACAACACAATGGAAGAGAAAGAACTGGAGAAAATCACAAAAATGCAAAGATCTGCAGATAGAATGAATGTGGCAAAAGAAATCAAAAACAGTACCAATTCTACAGAAGTCTTGGATATAATCCCAAAACATCTGGAGGACAACTTGAACATCAACAGCACTGACAAAATCACCATCAATCAATTGCAAAAAGTAGCTTTACTTGGAACAGTTTATATCTTATGGTAATTATCTTTAACACTATCAAGCAACATTTGCCTGTCTGAATAACTTCAGGGAATACAAATGCCAAATTCAGTCTAAACACCTGGCTGACTGGGCACTAAACCATAATAATTTATCAAAGCACAAATGCTTTCTACAAGTTTTCATGAAAATATTTATTTATTTATTTATTTGATTATTTCTGTATTGTCATCTTTTTAGCCATTATCTATCCACTGCAGGATGAAGGCCTCTTCTGCATGTTTCCAACCTACATGGTCCTGAACTTTCTTTTGCCAATTGGCCCCATAGTATTTGTTGATGTCGTTGATCCATCTTGTTTTAGGTCTCTTTTGTGGATGCTTTTGATCAAGTGGGATCCATTCTATAATTGCTTTGGTCCACTTGCCATCAGTTTTTCTTGATCTGTGACCAGCTCATTTCCATTTCAATTTTTTAGTTTCTTAATGATATTGTATACTTTTGTTTGTTCTCTAATCCATGTGCAGGTCTTTCTATCTTGTCTTGTAATACTGAGCATGTAACTTTCCATGGCTTTTTGTGCTACTCTTAGCTTTTGTATCAATTGTGAGGTTAGCATCCATGTTTCACCAACATATGTTAAAGCAGGTAGCACACACTGATCAAAAACATTTCTCTTCAGGCATAGGGGGAGGTTGTTATTGAAAATTATGCTTAGCTTGCCGAAGGTCTGCCAGCCATATTTAACACACCATTCAATTTCCTTTATTGTGTTGTCTTCCATTGAGATCCGTTGGCCAAATAGTGGTCTACTATGTCTAGTTCTGATCCAGATATTAAAAAAAAACTTTCATTAGTAAATTTATTAAGCATGTTGATTCTTTTTCAAGCTTATTTTTTAAACCAAATGGTTCTCCTGCTTCATGCAGTTTTTGTATGTGTCTTTGTAGCACTTTTGGATCTTGTGAGAAGAGAACAACATCAGCTGCAAATCTTAAATGATTTAGTCCATTTTCCCCCCACTCTAGTTTGCAAAATACTTCTTCAAGGTAGGCTGAGAAAAGGATAGGTGACATCATTTTGCCTTCTTATACATCTCATTGTATGTTGATTTCCACTTAAAGATCATTAAAGTGGAAATCAACATACAATGAGATGTATGACAAGGCGATACAATATTACCTATCCTTTTCTGTTTAGTTGCATCCAATTATTCTCAGAGACTACCTGGACAATTTCCTGCAGTTTTCTATCCTGGCAATTTGCTCCCTTTTTTAGTTCACAACTTAAAAAGAAACAAGAAAAAAGCAATTTGTTAACAAATGAAAATAATATGAGTTACAGGCAATATACAGGCAATCTACTTTTAAAGTGTAAGTAACAATATGCTTCTTAATGGTAAAAGTCAATCTGGTATTTGTTGTATAATTACAAAAGTGGTTTCAATGAACATATCTGAACAATACCAATCTGAACATGAGAGTAATTATTGTCCATGGAACCTACTTCCTGCAGAGAGGTGAGCCATTCTCCCTTCTCTGCTTCTCTTTGCACCATAACAATAATCTACTGCTATAAACAAGCAAAACTACATACTAGGCACTGGCCATGATTAAAATTGGGTAACAGACCATAACATTCAGAAATGAGATCTTGCAATATTAACAGTCAACAAGGCATTTGAACAAATGCTCTTAATTCTGTCAGGGGTGTAAAATCTGCAAAATGAGCACATGTGGTTTATCCAGAAGTCATAAAATTTTAATTGAAAATCTATGTTTAGTAAACTCATATGTTATGTGGAGAACCACACCACACACCTCAATGGGCAAGAGCATCATAGAAGTGGCCAACCCCAGAGTGCTTCATACAATTTGATGAAATAGGATAGGAAGCAGAATTACAAGCAAACTGTCTTTCATTTTCTTGTGGCATATCATCAAAATATTCCATTTAAATGCATGTATTGTAGCTGGTACTAGTACATTTAAACTATAGATTAAATAGCTTTCCATATTTATTTCTGATCTAGTATATGTGATGCAGTAGAACTAATTGTCATAATAACACTCCTAGCATGTGAACACTTATTGTGTTGCTGCCTCTGCTTGTACTTGCATTAGTGACAAAGTCCTGGGCACTATTTAAAATTATATCCATGCTTACAGTTTGCATTTAGTGGCAAATATTTAAGGTAGCTGGAAATAGAGTCTTTTTGTTATATTCAGAATATGCATTTTCTCAGTTTATGTGAGAGGGATTGAATTTATCCAATACAATATTAGTTTTATTTTCCAGATGCCTCTTTGGTTTCATCAGATCAATTGAAATTCTTGTCTGTATTGGAAAGGAATGAGACAGTATACTATCAGCACCAAATTACCCATCATAATACTCATAATGATTTTATGGAAAAAATTTGCTTTGGTGTTGATTCTAAATGATTATGCCTCATTTGAAATGGAGAACATGGATTCCAGAGTACCATAGTTTTCAGAGTATAAGACGCACCGGAGTATAAGATGCACCAAGGTTTTGAAGAGGCAAATTACAAAGAAAAGTAGGTGGGTAGATAAAGGGATAGAGAGGGAGAGAAAGAAAGAGAAATACAGTAGGTAGGTAGGGTGTGTGTGTGTAGGTAGGTAGATAGATAAAGGAATAGAGAGAGAATAGAGAGAGAGAGAAATACAGTAGATAGGTAGGGAGAGAGAGGGTAGGTAGATAAAGGAATAGAGAAAGAGAAATAGAGAGAGATAGAGAAATACAGTAGGTAGGTAGGGAGAGAGAGTGTGTGTGTGTGTGTGTAGGTAGGTAGATAAAGGAATAGAGAGAGAGAGAATAGAGAGAGAGAGAAATACATTAGGTAGGTAGGGAGAGAGAGAGAGTTTGTGTGTGTAGGTAGGTAGATAAAGGAATAGAGAGAGAGAGAATAGAGAGAGAGAGAAATACATTAGGTAGGTAGGGAGAGAGAGTATGTGTAGGTAGGTAGGTAGGTAGGTAGGTAGGTAGGTAGGTAGAAGGATAGAGAGAGAGAAATAGAGAGAGAAATACAGTAGATAGGTAGGTAGAGAGAGAGTATATAGGTAGGTAGATAAAGGAATAGAGAGAGAGAATAGAGAGAGAGAGAAATACAATAGATAGGTAGGGAGAGAGAGAGAGGGTAGGTAGGTAGATAAAGGAATAGAGACAGAAAGAAATACAGTAGGTAGGTAGAGAGAGGGGGAGAGAGAGAGAGAGAGTAGGTAGGTAGGTTGATGTTTCCAGGTGTATTTATCCATGTCCTGGAGAAGGAAATCACTGACAAACCTTAAGACTTTTGTTTCTGCTGGCACAGAAACAGTTAAAGAGTCTTCCGAAAGGTGGGGGGAAGCCTTTGCACTCTGAAAACCTCCCCAAAACTGCCCCAAAACCTCCCCAAAAGGCCCTGAAAAAATGGGGCCTTTTTTTCAAATAAAAAGCATGAATAGCCTTGGGGGAGCTTGCAGAGTGTTCCTAGGGGGGTGGGGGTCAAAATGAGCAAATAACCGGCCCATTTATCGCGAAAACGGGCCATTTTCGTGTCAAATAAATTACATGCATAGCCCTATGGAGGCTTATAGAGTGCTGCTGGGGGCTGGGGGGCAGAAACCGGCCCATTTTAGGCTAATTTCTGCCCTCCCCATGCCCCAGGAGCTCTCTGAAAGCCCCCATAAGGCTAGACACAGCTAGTTTGGTGAAGGGGGCAGGGTTCCAGGAGGCAAAAAAAAAAATGCTGTATTCGATGTATAAGACGCACCCAGATTTTCAGCCTCTTTTTAGAGGAAAAAAGGTGCGTCTTATACTCCAAAAAATATGGTAATTGTATCTCAGTAAGTTACCACCATTCTTCCACCTTTCAACAATGGTTGATAAATCTAAGATCAAGCATTCCAATTCTGATTTTGACTGGGAGGTGCCAATTGAATTTAAACATTAAGCCTCCTTGATTTTTTTAAACTTGGCATCTACCTTTGCTCTTGTGATTCTGCAGTTTTCTGAAACAATTATATTTATGTTGTAGTTCCACACCATCCCATTTTGAATAATCAGAATACTTTTCAGTCTCATTCACTGCAGATAATTTTTCTTGAAGTGGATGCTCTTCACATCCTGTGGCCTTTCCATCTAATCAATTTTAAAAATTTTCTGCCACCTTTTTCATATTAAGTGTCAGCTTCTGATACTCTCTAGTTAAGATAAAGCCCATCAGTCATGAGGTCCATATGAAACAGGTAACAAGTTGCTCAGTTTTTGCTAGATAATTATACAATAAAAAGAACTAAATTACTGCAGTAGAATATTAGTCATCCAATCCAATTTTGTCCAACTGATACCAGGGTGGATAAAAATCAATGATTTTTTTAAAAAAAAATAAAAAAATGGATTTTTTTATTTAAATCAGATTTTTTTGATTTAAATCGGATTTTCTTTATTTAAATCGGATTTTTTTTATATAAAATGCTTTTTGAGGAAAATATATTACCATCCAAAGGTTATTCCATCATGAAATAAAGATTAGTTTTTTAATTATGTAGAATAAGGCTGTATATGTTTAATTTTTTGGTAAATAAATTCCATTAATCCATTCACAATGTCATGCTCTTCCAGAGGTTTTTGTAAAATTATTGGGCAGTTTCTCTGCCTACAAGATATTATCACAGATGCTTGGTTTACTTTTGCAGTTCTCAAAACTGAATTTGACTCAGCAGAGATCACGTGCCTCTTCTTCACAGCAAAATGTTATAACATGAACAGAGTTGAAAAAAAGACCTTAATCGGGAGATCGTTTCCGGCTTCGGACGCGGACGGACGTGGATTCCTCACGTCCGCCGCTGTGTTGCCTCAGCTGCGCCCTTGGGCGCGGGGGGGACGGGCATAATCCCCCCCTCTGCACGGGCAGCTTGCGGTTAGGGCCGCCATCTCGACGGCGGTCAGGGGGGCTGCTCCTGCCTCGCCCTAGGGGCTGGGGAACTTTCGTGGGGGGAGCTTCCCTTTCGCCGAAGGAGCTGGAACATGGAGGATGTTAAAAGGAGCTGAAACTCCGGGGCTGAATGGCTGCGCCGAAGCTCCGGATTAGAAAAATGGTATGTGCCTTATTTGGATTTTTTTACATTCAATTCGATGAAAAGAGAAGATAGGGGGGAGTTGGAAACAACCCCCCTGGAAATAAAGCGGCATTGGATAAAGAGTCCCGCGCTGTGGAGAGAGTGAAAGTGACTTCCGTCGGATTTATTGAAAAAGGAAGTTTCTTGTTAACTAAGGGATTGTTGTTAGACAATGTATCCTGAGCCTTGCTACATTTTAAATTGATTGTTTCCACTTTTGGTTTCTCCACCCTGCCGGCAAGGCGGAAAGATGGCGTTCTCTTTGTTCCCAATTTTCTTTTTTGGAAATAAGCATTCCTTTATTTCAACAAAATTAGGCTAACTTCAAAATATATAAGAAAAGGACCTGCTCTGGTGTCTTTTGGTGCTCTCCCCCTTCGTGAAACCTTCTGCTTTTGTTTGGAAAGTTTTTTTCCTTTTTTCCTTTTTCTCTCTGGACGTTGCAAATTTAACTTGAACTACAGCTGCTTTTGTCTCAGACTTCACAGACTGCCCGTCCAACAGCGGCATTTTTTTTCTTTCTTCTCTACACACCAACACTTAAAACTTTAATTATGGCATCGAGGAAACCCCCATCTGGGAAACCAAGCTCTGCTCCAGCATCTACAAAACCCAGCCCATCCTCACAACCAAAGATTTCAGCTTTGTTACAGAAGGAAACAGAAGTAGAGGATCCTAAGTCACCAAGCCCTCAGCCATTAAACGTAGAGGAGATGTTTCAAAGAATAATGAATGAAATGCAACAAATCTGGAAAGACAATTTAAGCACAAGATTGGAATTACTGGAGGCGCAAAGAGAAATAACAAATAATAAACAAAAAATTGTGGGGCTGGAAGGGGGGGCGGTTGAGATGAAGGAAGAGTTAAAAGACTTTAAGAAAGAACTTACAGATATTACTGGTCAAATGTCTAAAATTGATTTTGAACGCATGTCTTTCTTTTTAAGATTTCAGAACGTTCCAGAATTACCGAATGAAAATTTAAAAGAGGTGATGGCTACTATGTTAGCGGATTATATTAAGAAAGATAAGGAATTTATTTGGGGGGACATTGATTTGATTTATAGAATTAACTCAGCATTTGCCAGAATAAATGAGGTACCCAGAGAGATACATATTAAATTTATAAGAAGGTCAACGAGGGACGAGATATTGAGAGCGCAAAGAGGGGGCCCTTTGATGTATCAGCAAAACGAGGTGGCCATATTGAAGCAGATCCCAAAGAAAATACAAGATATAAGAAAGAATTATTCCTTCTTAACAAAAAATTTATTCAAAAAGGGGGTGTGGTTCAAGTGGTTGATGCCGGAAGGGATGCTGGTATTCTGGGAGAGAGGAAGAGTTAGAATCAAAACAGTTGAAGAGGCGCAGAATTTTCTTAAAAAACACTCCTCAATCCTGGATGATGATGAGATGGGAACGGGAGGGGCCGCGGGGCCCCCTGCTGGTGGGGGGGGGGAAGAGACTATAGCAAAGAGGCTCAGATCGCAAAAATAATTTGTTATATATATATTTTTTATGATGGTAATTCCTGTACGGATGTCAATATTACAAGGTAATTGAATGTATAAAATAATATGAAAATTTATGATTTTAAAATGTATGTACCCCTTCTTTTTAATATTTTTTTAATGGAATATGTATGAAGACTCGGAGGTGGTCATCAAACCCGATGTGGAAGCTCCAAAATATTATCTAATACCTTATTTACCCCTTTCCTGCCATAAATTGTTAACCCCCCCCCCAAAAAAGATGCTAAAACAAGAGGTGGGACCAGTTGTTCGTCTGTGCATTCCTCATCAGGTGTGATGGGGGAAGGAGCCTCAAGTTGATTCTTTAAATTCAGACTCTCAGAGCGATCCCTTGCTCTTCTATTTCTTCGAGTGACATTCCTCCATGGATCTACCTCTTGAGTTAGTGAAATGACTTCTTCCTGAGAACTGTGCCCTGTCTCTTCATTGTCCAGGATAGTCTGCTCTGCACTGTCCAAGAACAGCTCAAGCTCCTTAATTTGCTGATGGTTAGATATATGTGCCTCCAGCTGCTGGACGTTCTCTTCTAACAGTGCAACCAGCTTGCACTTACTGCAGGTGTAGTTCTCCATGCGCTTGGGCAAAATCAGAAACATGGCACAAGTGTTGCAGATAACTACAGCTGCTCCCTCGGACTCCATTTTAACTATTGCAGTATTCAGTGCTCACTTGTTCCTGTTGGTTTGGCTCTCCTCAGCAGCAGCTCAGACAGAAAAGGTTGGAATGTCAGTCTTCAAGGCTGGCCCCATTCAGCACGGTAAGCCACTACTTACTGTTCCTTTTTGTGTCTTTAAATCCCCCCTCCAAAAGCACCTCCAATCAGCCACAGGAAAAGTCCAAATCAAACAGCCACTACTTACTGTTCCTTTTTGTGTCTTTAAATCCCCCCTCCAAAAGAGCCTCCAATCAGCCACAGGAAAAGTCCAAATCAAACAGCCACTACTTACTGTTCCTTTTTGTGTCTTTAAATCCCCCCTCCAAAAGCACCTCCAATCAGCCACAGGAAAAGTCCAAATCAAACAGCCACTACTTACTGTTCCTTTTTGTGTCTTTAAATCCCCCCTCCAAAAGAGCCTCCAATCAGCCACAGGAAAAGTTCAAATGAAACAGCCACTACTTACTGTTCCTTTTTGTGTCTTTAAAGGTAATTTCTAACCATGTTTAACACTTCCATAGTTGAATGTTTCTCTTTTATCCTGCTTTGTACCATTTTCTTAAAGAAAATTGAATAAAATAGGATTTCACTACCTGTATTTTTTCAGAGTATAAGACACACCTTTTTCTCTCAAAAGAGGGTGAAAATCTAGGTGTAATTATATAATGAATACAGCATTTTTTGCCTCCTGAACCCCCCCCCCCCTTTCACCAAAATGGCCATGCATAGCCTTTAGGAGTCTTCCAGAATGCTCCTGGGGGCTGGGGAGGGCAGAAATGAGCAAAAAAATGGCTGCTTTTTGCTCAATTTTGCCCCCCTCAGCAGTATTCTACAAGCCTCCTAAAGGCTATGCATACCCCTTTTTTTGACAAAAAACGGGCCCATTTTCATGAAACATGGGCCGTTTTTTGCTCATTTTTGGCCCACCCCACCCTGAGGAGCACACTACACGCCTCTTAAAGGCTATTCATGCCCTTAAAAGGGGGGGGGTTGTGAAAAACGGGTCATTTTCATGAGGTCTACACAGTGCAAAAACTTTTTAAAAAATTTGTCTCTTCAAAATCTTGGTGTGTCTTATACTCCGAAAAATACGGTAGTTACTTTTTGTCTGTACTACCTGTTAGCATTTTTCTATTATTATTATTTTTACTGAAAAGCTGGTATACCAAACCTTTAATTTTCCTTTCATTTTGTTATGTAAAGAAGCTGTATTTGTTATTCTTAGCATTCTTTGATAGCCTCAGCTCATTTTAAACTTTAACTTTTCCAACATCAGTCTAAATTACCTCTAGACTGAAGAAATCAGTCTAGACTTTTATTTAATGACCTGGCTTTGTTTTTATTTCATATGTTCAGTTTGCCTCCTTCTCCCCACCACCACAATTTATTAGTCTTTTGCAGCAGCTTCACTGACTTCTACTGTTCTTCATCCTTTTTAATTGTTTGCACTTGTGCTTCTACTGTAGTATTTTATTCTTTAAGAGCTCCCATTTGTCCTGAGCTCCTTTTCCCATTAACTTCTCCTGCCATTCAGTGTTACTCAGCATTCCTTTTATATTATTAAAATTCTGAAATTTTAATTAGATTTCACTATTCTGAAATCTAAGTTGCATGCTTAATTACTATATGCTCAAGTTTAATTTCTCTTAAACTAAAGAAACCTAGCACCTCGTAGTCTCACTGAAGGAGACATTTGTCATCATGAGAATGCTCTTCTACAACTTCTGCAGTCTGCAAAAACCACTTGAAAGCATGCCCTGTTCTCACGGAAAATTCCTTGAGACTGAGTTGTGTTTTAAAGAATAAATCTTGAGTGTTGATGAATGCTGAAACATTGTGATGTATCACCTTTCACATGTGTTGTAAGTTCACCATCACTGGTCTAAGAGCTAGCAGTTTACCATATTCATAAAATTGCTTCAAACCAAGTTTCCAATGCAAAATCCCATTCTAATAAAAAATTCCCTAATAGACAGGAAGATTTGCACTTTTTCTTGTCAGAACAGCAAGAGACATGAGGGGGGAAGACACACTCAGTCCTTCCTCTGCCTTGTATATAGAGATGGAACAATTTTAGTTTTTTCAAAAGACTTGGTCAGTCATTATAGCCTTGCACAAGCTGTTTTTAAATGAGGAATTAATCCAATTAATTGGACTTCTTATAAAAAAAAGCAATTTCAGACTGTTCTTTGCCATTGTGATCTTATTAACATAAATTACTCTTTTACTTTGATGTTAACATCTTTTTCAGTAAAGCTACTCTCTGCAGTTCAATTTCAATGGATCCATTCTATCTGTGTTTATATCATAGGTTGATTAGAAAATAAATGGCTCTCGTAAATAAAGAAGCTGGCAGTTTGTAAATAAGTCAATAAGCACAGAAGTGAATCTATAGTGTCACCAAGTCTATGATCCAATAGAGCTCTGCAGCAGCTTGGAATTGACATGAAAGCATGCTTAGTAATAGCATTTGTCCTTTTCATTCAGCACCTTCACAGCAATTAAAAATAGAGGAAGATGAATCAGAGGCTCACCAAGCAAAATAATCATAACAGAATCATGGTATATCTGTACAATAAAAATTCTAATCCTTTCTCTTCTTAAATGGTCCTATTTCAGGGCTACATATGCACGTATTGTGCAAGTGACAAATTTCTTTGTGGATCTTTCTTGAATTCTTTCAAAATGCCCATAAATCTATTCCTTTCAGACTCAATGCTCAGAGAAAATAGACTGCAGAAGAGGTGCTTATTCATTAGGCCTAAGTCATGTTATATTAAGCAGAAACATTTCGGGCAAAGCCCCCTTGAGAGGGGCTGTCGGAACCTTAAGTAAAGAAATGACAGAAGATTGGAGCTTGCTCTGACAAAGGTAGCTGTGATCTCACCAGTGTGCATAGATATTTGGAATGTGCTTGTTTTGGGGCTGCTGTTAGTCCCATCGTTCCTGAGAAATTAGATTCTAGAAAAGCTATGATCCATTCTATAGCTTCCAAGGTAGACATAATCAACGTTCTTATGTTGACAAGGAAGATGGTTGTAGATATCCTGTTGTCAATGGAGGGGTGGTCCAGTTCATTTTGGATGGTTTGACCATCAAAATAATTTGAGGTAAAGTTTATGAAGCAAACCTGTCAATAACTGAGTCTACTGAGACCAGATCAATGAAATAACTAGCAATCCAAACCATAATGTAAAATAACCACCCTCCTTCCTTCCTTCCTTCCTTCCTTCCTTCCTTCCTTCCTTCCTTCCTTCCTTCCTCTTTCTTTCTTTCTTTCTTTCTTTCTTTCTTTTTAGATTTTTATTCCTCTTTTATTATTTTTATAAATAATTCAAGGTGGCAAACATAACTAATCTCCTCCTCCTATTTTTCCCCACAACTGTGAGGTGAGTTGGGCTGAGAGAGTAACAACCAATAGAAGAGAATATTTGTAATTCAAGTTTGAACTGTGGGGCTTTTGGTACTTTTGGTACTTTCTGAATTTGCTTGTTTCTTGTTCCAAGTATTGGGTAATGAAGCATTTGCAAGAAAACAACCAATCTCAGACAACACCAAGGATACCACAGAGAATGACTGGCCCCAAATAATCAAGTTGGCTTTTATGCCTATTGCCTAAGGCAGGATTAGAATCCTCTTCCTCCTGGTTTCTAAGCCAACACTTTAACCATTATGGCAAACCAGCACTGTCAGAAACGGAGAGCACTCTTATGGTTTATCTATGAGTAAGACAGGTATAGTATCTACATCTGAAGCGCCTATTCTATTTATTTATCAACTGTTCAAGATTACAACAGTGATTAAAAAAAGGAGAGTTACTGGTACTAACATTTACGACTATCCCATGACCACAATTCAGCCACTTGGCAATTGACACACATTAATGACAGTTACAGTGTCTTGCAGTCATGTGATTTGCCATCTAATCTGCTGTTTCCAACAAGCAGTGTCAATGGCAAAAAGTTACAAGTTATGGTCACTTGATGTTTTACTTAACAAGCATGGGTGATTTACTCAATGGCTACAATCAGAACTGCCATTGCTAAGTAGAATGGTCAAATGATGTTTCTCTTTACAACAGTTTGCTTACTGAGGGAATTACAGGTTCCACTTGGGGTTGTTAAGTGATGACTTCCTTATTGTTTATCTTAATTGACATTACTCTCTAAAAGTTGGGAAAATCCCTGTCTTTTTCCACCTGAGTTGTCAAGTTTCTTTAACAGAAATGCTGAGACTAAACATATAGAATGTATACAATGTAATTTGGAATGTTTGCAAGTTGATTTCCAAAATTAATTATGTTACAACTTGTGTGTTTTGATAACAATCAATATAATTTTTAAAAGAATGCTGGCTCATATTTTGTTCTTCCAACTTGGTGAACTCAATGCTTCTCAGGTTCCTATTCTCCCCATAGGTAATTACTTCTGAGGTCAGCTCCCATTCCCTTAAATCCCTTTATAACTATAAAAGAGTTCATTTCACAGCTATTTTTTAAAAGTTTTCTCTGTTTTGTTTTTTTGCTGCAGTTGCTTCAGTCACTATAACTAAGCCAACAATTATTTTAAAAGATCTATTTTGATAACTTTACCAAGAGTATTCTTTCTTAACCTTCTTTAGAGAAAAATCAGTGAGATGTCCTTTGCTAATTTATGTTAGAGAATCAGGTATGAGTTGTGGATGAGAGTTTACCTTTAACATTTTAAAAATTCATTTTCTAGAATGAATTAAAATATAATTGAAATTTATATCAGTTAAAATTTCAGTCATTTTGTTAAGAAACTTTCATGAAAGTTAGTGAATATAATCAGATATGATTGACAAGTTGACTGTAACCAGGTTTTCAAGTATTTAAGATGTTGGGGTCAACTGGAAAGCAGGCTTGGATCTCCTTTTAAATTAGATCTTGTCATTGTGGGATGGTCTAGTTGCCTGGGCTTGCCACTAGAATAGAACAGCTACCATTTTAGAAGAGTGGGAACAGATGGCACAACTCTGTATTCATACTCTCCTGCTGCAAATACACCGTCTGGGCAAATTTTCCTGCTGCAGTTTTACAAATGATAAGGGATATTGTTTAATAATATATATATGCATCGGTTTTGGTAAAATAAATTTGGATACAAATTTTAAATAGCGAGTTGGGGAAAAAAGGCAAAATTTTATTAATTAACCTTTATTTAGAATATGTCATGAAGATGTAATGTGAATGGAAGATTTTTGAAATAGCTAATGATTGCCAATGTGTTGTTGTGTTTTTAAGCATGAAGTATTTCAGGCAAAAGGATGCTTAAATTGTAGTCAAAGGAGAATTGTGGCACATTGATAGTAAGATATATAAAGATTATTGGTTTAAAATATATAACCTAATATGAACTATAAGTAATGACTGTGGAAGAAATGCACAAAAGTTATCTGTAACCAATTGACATGCTTTCTACAAGATGTAATTAAGGATGATTCTTTTTATGTTTTTGATTAAAAAAAATCTTATATAAAAAAAATAACATCACTGAACACTGGGAGTTCTCCTCAGATCAAATAATTCTTTTATCTGCAATTGTGGATAAGTTACTGCAATTCTCCAATTCGTCCCAGACAAAAATAATGTCCTATTGATCATTATGCCATTTAAATATAATTTTGCTCTAATGAATTTATTCTATATGCTAGCTACACACGTGGCTTGTGAAAATGTCCCATTTACATTTGGATGCATAAACCCTTTCTTCTAAACAAACTATAAAATGCAATCAAAAGGATGACCTCATTAATATAACAAGTTGAAGCACTTATTATAATAAGTGCTTACACAAACATGCAGGCATAACTAAAAGCAAACATAGCAATTTCTTTTGCATGTACAATTAAATATTGGCCTCCCAAGTGCTCAACAAAAGGAGTGTCTTAAGTTACATGTTGATGATTTCCTATTCAAACCCGGTTCTCCAGTAAGGACAGACTTTCATGGGAAAACCCAAGAAACAGATGTCACTGGCATGGGTGGTTCATGTAAGACAGCTCCTTGTGCCGCTTCCTTGTAAGGAAAGTTTTTCTTAACAAAAAATTGAAACATGAAATTCTAAGAATTGTTCATGTTTATAATCACAGTATATGTGCACTTGAAACTGTGACAAATGCAGATTATATGCATTCATATAATATGCATTGCTTTGCAAATTCCTGTAATGTTGCAGCAATCATCTACTTTTAGTGAGGTACGAGGTTATTATTCAACAATTTCTGATCTTGTATCTGCAAAGCAACTGCTTTGCAAAACTTGATTGGCTGAAGATTGATTACACAGGAATTTACTGAATCTTGTTTTTAATTTCTGAGCTGAAATTTCTGGGAAAAATAACATTCAATATGTAGTATGCCTGAAGATAAGCAGACTTGTAAATCTTACTAGATAATTATCAGTACTGACTGAACTCTTCCTTCAGGCAGTCAGGCAGCAATGCTAACAGAGCAGATCATATTAAGCCTTTGTAACTCAGTCTGACAGTATGCTAGAGGGAGCTCTTCCAAATGAAGCCACTTTCCAATGCCGTGAATACAGTAGGAGTCTTTGTTTCTTGCTACCAGTAGTTAGGGGTTTGCTTGTCTTTTTCACCCTTCCATTGACCTTTCTTGTTATTTACTATTATTTTGCAGCTAGAATCCCCCCCTGTTGTACACGAGCTGTAAATTTGGTCACTCTGCCACTGCTAAATAAAAGCAAGATGGTGCTGAAGGGGTCTCACAAGAACAGCCACAGGACATGCCTATTTTGTTTTCTGTAGCACGGTGAAAAAGTGTCATCTCTAGGCACTGCGACCTTGAACACCCCTCATGAACAGGTTGGGAGGAGCTGATGGAAATGATATGAACCTCTCCTCCCTCAAGCTCCCAAGCAGTTACAGCAAAAGGAAAAGCATGTAAACTTATGTCTGATGTCGTCCCCCTCTCCCCCATGATAGCATTCCAACAGGGACCTGACACTCTCTCCTGTTGGCTTCTGCTCTACCTGCATATGTGTCTATATGAACATTAAAAATGCATGGTGGGCTGAATATACTGTATTCTTGATCAAGAAGTAGGAGGTCTTAGCCAAGCCTTGCTGGCCACGGGGGTACCGCAAAACCCCTGATTGACCCAAGGGAAGAGCTTCTGCAAGGCAGCAAACAGGTAGTCCCTGGGCTGACGAAGGCGGAGGCAAGCTCCGGAAGGTGTGATGTGCTGCCACTGGAGGTCACTGGCTGGTCTTTATGAGACAATTTATTTCTTTTTTCATTTGAAGCTGCTGTGAAGGTAACAGAGCATGGGTTGTTTACAACAGGTGCTTTTTGATAACTGTCAGCAATAATTTCTTTGGGAAAATACAAAAAGATAAAATAGACCTGAGACCAGGGTGGCAGTGAGAACCTAACTTTATTACTTTTTGGATTTGTCAACATGGTTCCATATCTAGAAGAGGATGCTTTGGAAAATCAGAGTGCTTTGGTTGAAATCTTAAACTTCCTGAAACAAAATAGAAGAACAACTGATAAAAAAAAACTGGACAAACCTTTGTCTGTTACAGCAAGCTATGAACAGTTGGAGGCTCCCAAAATTAAATAAAAAGAAGAAAATGCTGAAGATAAAGAGATACTCATTTTAGTTGAAGATAAAGATATGATAACAGATATGATTATCAATGGATTAAATGTGGGAGAAAATATAAAGAAGGAAATTCTAAAAAGAGAATTTGAGGAATGTGAGCCTCATTTTGGTCACCAAGGAAAAGAGGGGGGGAAAAGAATTGAAGATGGATGGAAGAGGAGAAATCTCTCCAGAAATACATCTGACATTCAAAGACAAACAATGTGTAAAGATAGAAACTGGGCAGCGGTATTATTTGAGAGTTATGCTGGACAAGTGCGAAAAGAAGTTTACAAAAAACCTAGAAAGAAGAATAAAAAGAGATGGGGGTCACAAATGGCAAGAGAGATAAGTCCAATTCACTACTGGAAAGACACTGGCTGATAATGAAAGTTGTTATCCTTTGATGATTAATAACTGGTTAGATTTAGAATATCATTGAAGGATTATTAGTTAGTTAATAATTATTTACAATACGAGTAACTAATAATAAAGTTATAGTTTAATGATATATATCTATGTATCTAAGTATGTGTAGAAATGTATGAGTATGAGATTGGATATAAATAATAAGACTGTTAATTCGTAGGAATGTTGATGGATGTAATTTAACAAAATGGGGGAGAATTTTAGCAAACTTAAGACTGTTTTAGATTATTATTGAAGAATTACCAGCTAATAAATAATGAGTTATAATAAGAGTAACGGAATAATTATAGATGATATATTGATACAGGTGTATCTATATATGCATGTATGTTTGGAATAGACAATGGATGCCATTATGTGGTTATGTTTAAGTAAGACATGTTTGAAGAAGAAGATAGACCAAATATGGAATATTAGAGGACAATTCTGGCGTAATGATATTAAGATATATAATGAATCTTTTGATTTAAAATCTATAAAACGAGATTATCCATGAATAATAATGATTCTAGAAATACACAAGAGTTAAGTATAACCAATCAACATACTTTCCAAAGTATATAAAATAGAATGATGACTTTTCCTTTTTGTATTTTTGTTTTATTAAAAAATAAATAATTTTTTTCAAAAAAAAAAAGATTAGTATCACCAAATCTTCATGTCATTGTTATAGTGCGCATATAATAATAATAATAATAATAATAATAATAATAATAATAATAATAATAATAATAATAATAATAATAATAATAATAATAATAATATATTATATTTATAAACCGCCCCTTCTCCCTGAAGGGACTCGGGGCGGTGTACAGGAAAATTAAAAACCAACTAAAAACATACAATACACACAAATTTAAAAACGAATTAAACTACCCTGTACAAAATTTAAAAACCATTAAAATTACCACCCATTAAAACCCAATAAACAATTTGAGAAAACAGACTGGGGCGAGGAGCATAGATTAGGCCAAGCCGGCCTGATGAAACAAATATGCCTTTTCATATGCAACCAACCTCAAGAGATTGGATCTTCGGCCCCACAGCTCTGGGGAACTGTGGACTTCCACTATTCACATTTCAGTTCTTGGCCTTTCCAATGGCAGTCTATCTGTCTCCTGATTTACTTTAAATATATTGATTAATTTACAAGCCAATGGTTTTTCCCACCGGCTAATACATCACAACCAAAACGAGATTATCCATGAATAATAATGATTCTAGAAATGCCCAAGAGTTATGTGTCACCAGTCGACATACTTTCCAAAGGATATAATGTAGAATGATGACTTTTCCTTTTTGTATTTTTGTTTTATTAAAAAATTAATAATTTTTTTTAAAAAAGAGGAAGTAGGAGGTCTTAGATTGTCCAACTACATCTCACATGGAAATGTATGGGATATTTTTAAAAAAATGTTTTTCTCTGTAGCCCTCAGTCTCAATTGACCTTTTCTTAACTTGTTAATTTCTTTGAAGCCATCTGCTTTCATAAAACATGGTCCCTTTGTTTTCTCCCCTTTGGTGAATTCTCCATCTTAAGCCCCTTTCCAAGATTTTATGGGGTTTGGAAAGAATAACAAAATCAAGAAAAGGAGATTTAGAACTCACAGAATGCAGCACTAGCCATGTTCTCCAACCAGGTCCCATATGATGCCTAGATAGAGATCCAGAGAGCAACAGCATTTAGGTTTATATATCGGCCTCTCTGAGTAAGCTTACAGAATCAGCATATTGCCCCCAACAACCTAGGTCCTCATTTTACCAACCTCAGAAGGGATGTAAGGCTGAGTCAATCTTGAGCCCCATGAGCAGAGTTAGTCTGAAATACTGCATTCTAACCACTGTACCATCAAGGCGCAGAGCTCTGGAGGTAGCATTAACATATAGGCCTCTCCCCTCTTCAGTTGAAATGAACAAGGCCTAGTTAACAAACTGGAAGCATACAGCTTGATGAACAAGAGAATTGGCCCAACATTTGCCAGTATCTAAATTGTATAAATTGCATCTTGTTTTCAAGAGTGGCTTATTAATCCTTTTTTTAAACCCAGTTTTAATGTAAAGTTTCTTCCCACACAGTTTATTACTTCTAAGGTTACCTTCCCAACACAAACTGGAACCCTCTTGCAGCAGCTCCTGTCCTACATTGTGAAGAAGACGAATAAAAAGAGCTTTAGAAAATATAGTAATGGGGGCTAATATACCCACGTTCAAAGTTAGACAAGGGTTATAAAATTCTTCCAGACTGCATTTTATTTTATTTTATTTTATTTTGCTGGTTGAAATGAAATTAAAAGGCCCCACCTTAGTCACTTTATCTCTTTGACTCCCCACTTGTTTCCAGCAGCTCCAATCCCAGCTTTAGGAAAGTTGAAATGAAATATACTTGAACCCTTGTCTGAAATGATGCTTCCATTTGAAAGTTGAATCAGTTGAAATGATGCTTTCATTTAAAGCATCTTTATAGATGGTAACATTCTCTATATCAACAACATTTGGGTAAAACAGTGCCTCCATTGTGGAGAAGCCGCTGGGTGAGATCATCCGTGGTTTTGGGGTAGAGTACCATCAGTACGCTGATGATACTCAGCTGTACATTTCTACCCCAAACCACCCCAACAATGCTGTTGAAGTGATGTCCCAGTATTTGGAGGTCGTGCGGGTCTGGATGGGGAGGAACAAGCTTCGACTCAACCCATCCAAGACCGAGTGGCTGTGGTTTCCGGCCTCTTGATATAGCCAGTTGGTTCCATCTCTGGCTATCGAGGGCGAGTCACTAGCCCCCGCGGAAAGGGCTCGCAACTTGGGCGTCCTCCTGGATTCTCGGCTGTCCTTGGACGACCATGTGACAGCCATGGCCAGGGGGGCTTTTTATCAGGTTCACCTGATACGCCTTTCTAGATCGAGATGTCCTATGCATGGTCACTCAAGCCCTCGTCACTTCCCGCCTAGATTACTGCAATGCTCTCTACATGGGGATCCCCTTGAGGCGCACCCGGAGGCTCCAGCTAGTACAGAATGTGGCCACGCAGGGGATTCTGGGAGGTTCACGATACTCCCACGTAACACCTCTCCTGCGCAAGCTGTACTGGCTGCCTGTGGCCTTCCGGGTGCACTTCAAGGTGTTAATAACCATCTTCAAAGCGCTCCATGGCCCGGGACCTGGTTATTTGCGTGACCGCCTCCTACCACATACCTCCCTTCGACCTGTTCGCTCCCACAGAGAGGGCCTCCTCAGGGTGCCGTCCGCTGGTCAATGCCGGTTGGTGACCCCCCAGGGGGAGAGTCTTCTCTGTGGCGGGTCGGGCCCTCTGGAACGACCTGCCTCCCGATCTTGGCACCATCACAGACATACGCCTCTTCTGCTGGGGGCTTAAAACGCATCTCTTTCATCTGGCCGGCCTGGCAGAGATTCCATGATTCAATTTTAAGATATGTTTTAAATAGTTTTTAATAGCTTTTAACAATTTTAACACAGATTTATCAAATTTTATTTTATTTTATCCTGTATTTATATGTTATTGCTTGTTTTTATCTCTTCTGTGCACCGCCCTGAGTCCCCACAAGAGAGATAGGGCGGTATAGAAATTTGAATAAAATAAAATAAAATAAAAATAAAATAAATAAGAGCCAGACCGGTATTTTCAAATAATGTTGTTCTTTAATTTTCTCCCATACTAATATATTTGAAATGTTCTTATAAAGGTGCTGACAATAGCATACAGTACTTCTAACTGGGATCAGAATATTAATTATGTGATATGGCAAGGAAATCAGTGGTTTTACATCAATTGTTGCCAACCTTGCAGAAGTGTTGAAGTACAAACATCATCATTCTTTAGGCAACAGAATGACAAGTGCTTGTGGAACTTTGTGACTCCCCCCTCTCAACGGCTATGCTAAATAGGGAATCATGATTATGGAAGACCTCAGTTTGGGCACAGTTGATTATAAAGTTCCAGGTCAACTTATTTGTATACTATATTAAACAGGTATACTATTACAGGTATACTAAATGTACTTGTAATAGTGCTGAATTACAATCTAACAGTAATTTACTGCAGCAAACAAACTGTTCCCATCCTTTAAATGTAATCCATATTTCAGTGGTGGGTTGCCATTTTTTTTACTATAGGTTCGCTCTGCACGCAGGTGCAGAAGCACCCAGGTAGGTGGGTGGAGCCTCCCGCCACCACTACCAGTTCGCTCAGTCTCTTCTTTAAAGCCTCCGGTGATGGAGAACCAACAACTTCTGAAGGCAAGCCAATGGAATGGCTTGCTTTCAGAAGCTGTAAAACAAATATAAACCAAAGGAAAATGGTCTTTATTGTAGGCCCTGGAGCGGCTGCTTAAACCCTCTTCTTGATGAGGCTGGAAGGGGTGGCATTGTTGTTTGATGGCTGAACCTCAAGGTTTCCTCTGGCCCCTCAAATATTGTGCGTTAACGCCAACTGACCTATGATGACCCTCTCCATTTTCTCTTTGAGTTTTTTGTTGGAATACAGGCACTTGGCCATACTATAAAGTTTGGCCAATTTCTTTTTTTTTTTATTGCAAAAGTTTTATTGAGTTTTACAAATTTTTTAGGTAGGGTAGGGTAAGGTGAAGTAAAAAAATATTTTGAGAACTTTCACGTCGAGATCGTTGGCCCCTCCGGGGCTTCTTAACAAAACATTGATAATACATATTTCCATTGATAATACATATTTCCATTGATAATACATATTTCCATTGATAATACATATTTCCATTGATAATACATATTTCAAAGTTTGGCCAATTTCGAATGGAGCTTGTAAACCTTGGACTTCAGACTAAATATAAACCCATTCTTTCATTTTGAAAAAGTTTTATTGGGTTTTACAAATTTTTTTTACAAATAGGGTAAGGGTATGGTGTAAAAAAGATATTGTGAGAACCTTCACGTCGAAGTCGTTGACCCCTTCCGAGACTTCATAACAAAATATAGATAATACATTAAATTTTCATTTGTACTACAAAGTGGAAAGAAATGCAAATATATCATCGTAAAATCTATGCTAGCAATCATGTATAAACATCCAAACAAAAGTTATACTGTACTAAAATAAAGTCACTTTTGAGATCTAAGTCTTTTGGCAATTGTATCTTCTTCTCCCTGGCCCCCAGTGGGCGGGGCCGCGGCACCCTCTGCTCCCCATTTTCATCCTCCAGGATTGAGGAATGTTTTTTAAGAAAGGCTTCCGCCTCTGCAATTGTTTTAATTCTTACTCTTCCTCCCTCTCAGAACACCAACATTCCCTCTGGCATCACCCACTTGAACCAGACCCCCTTTTTAAATAATCTTTTGGACAAGAAGGAATACTTCCTTCTTATCTCTCTAATCTTTTTCGGGATCTGCTTCAAGATGGCAATCTCTTTCTGCTGATAAATTAAAGGACTGTCTCTCTGCGTCCTCAGGATCCTTTCCCTTGTAGACCTTCTTACAAATTTAATATGTATCTCTCTGGGTACTTCATTTATCCTGGCATATGCTGAATTTATTCTATATATCAGATCTATGTCCCCCCTAATATCTTCTTTAGGCTTTAGTACATAATCTGCTAAAATTTTACACATTAAATCAGTTAAATCTTCACCACTTGTCTCAGAAACATTCTGAAATCTTAAAAAATATGACATCCTTTCAAAATCCATCCTAGACATATGACCAGTTAAATCCCCTATTTCATTATTAATACTTTTAAGCTCCCCCCTTGTCCCAACCAGCCCCACCTCCAGCCCATCAATCTTTTGTGTATTTTCCATTAATTTCTTCTGTGTCTCCAAAAGTTCTAATTTAGAACTGACATGGTCCTTCCTCATTTCTTTGATTTCTTTCATAATGTTCTGAAGAGTTTCATCCATTGCTGCTAATTTAGCATCTGTATCTGATTTTTCAGGTAACATCGAGGTGATTTTAGGTTGATGCGTCTGCTTTTTTGAAGCCATGATGAAAGATTTAAGTCTTTGTCAGTAAAATGGCGTCTGCTGAAGAGGAGTCAGTGAGTCAGGGTGTGAGCAGATTCCAATGAACAAAGTCACAATTTTGTCTAATTAGAGTCCAGAGAGAAACCAAGTTCTTCAAACAATCAAATAAAAAGAAAAGGAAGAAGGCACTTCAGGGAAAGGTCCAATTAATCAAATACATGCAATCATTAATAAAAAGAGGAAGGCAGTCCCGAGCACAAGGGAATGTCAGCAGTTTTCCATGAAAAGTATGTCTCCTGAGAACAAAGGAACGCCATCTTCCCCCGCCTATCTGAAGCCACCGGGAATTAGCAAGTAAAAATTGTTTCTTTGTTGCCAGACTTCGATACTAAGTATCCAACAATCATGCCGGAAAGACTCACTATAGTTTAAAAAGATTCGGATGTTGATTTCTCCGCTTCCCCAAGCCTGAGGAGCATTTTTAAAACGCCGCTTTTTTTCAATCCAAGGTTTTTTTTTACAAACTCCCCCCTCCATCTTCTTTCAAGGCAAAAGTTGCAAGCATTAAAGTAAAATCACTCACAATCCACTCTATAGCAGGAGTCTCGGTGTTGCCTCCAACTCTAGCGATTCAGCTCTCTCGAAAGCGATTAAGTGTTCCGGTCCTCCATCGGCAAAGGGAATGAAGCCCCCCGCAGCATGTTCTCCCACGCCTGGGTCGAAGACAGGGACCCCCCCCCCCCGACCGCCGTCGGGATGGGGAGATTCCCTGCAAGCCAGCTGTACAGCGGGAATCCTTTCAAAGGACTCCTTGCCCCTGCGGGGCCGTAGAAGCAACAAAAACGGCAGACAAGTCCAGGACTCGACCGTCGCCTCTGGCCAACCGGAAGGAAGTCAATATAAACCCATTCTTATATACATAAAACAAATATAAAGCCATTATTTCTGGTTCTGTTTTATGGTCCCACTTCAGCCCAGTCTTTTATAAGAGAGTTCTTCAGGGACTTACTTCATTATGACAGTTATCATGTTTCCCCACAACCATTATAGGGTTCTACAAATGTTTAGGATGAAAGCCATTTTTCAGAAATAAGTAAAATAGTTGATGCTGTACAGATTACCAGTTTATTAACTATAACAATGAATATTTCTATATCATGACTTTAAAGCTAACAATTTTTCATTTTTATTGAGGTGGCTATTCATACTTTTTTGGATTACTCCTTAAATTTTCTTTGTGATAGGAGGAGTAAAGCTATTTGACTTGAATGAACCACCTAAAATAAATCAAAGGATTGTATTTTAAGCTGTTTAAGATGTTTTACACTATTTCACATTGATAGTTGAGTTGACATTTAATTGTAATTAACATGTTAAAAAGAGAGTATTCAGACACAAAGGTGACCTTACCATGGTACCTAATGATATATATTGCCAATCAAATAGCAGAATAGTTATTTCATTAAAAATTGTTCATTCAGATGGAGAGAGTTTTTTACTTGATTAATTAAAATACAATTCTACAAAGAATAACTTCATTGGAGGCTTTTAAGAAAAGACTGGGTACCATTTGTCTGAAATGGAATAGGGTCTCCTGCTCAAGCAGGGTATCAAGCTAGAAAACTTCTAAAGTCCCTTCCAACTTGGTTATCTATGTTCTGAATGTCATGAAATAGAATGGCTCTAAACATACTTAGGATTTTCAACTTACAGTATGAAATCATACTTTTCAAAAATCTTCAGGGCAAAGAATAATTCATAATAAAATATAAATGGCTGTCTATGTATATCTTGATTAAAAGTCTACTTATTGGTTTATTTTAGAGGCTTGTGAAAAAGATAGATCTTTTTTCAGTCCTTACCACATTACGAATGCAATTCTCTTCACTATCAAATACTGTATCCTGTTGTTTTACCATGTTCATATCTACCTACTTTGAAATAGATTTACCTCTACATATATGAGTGGCAAAAATGAAATGCACTTATCACGTTATTCATTTAAATAATGAATTTGTGCCTCTAATTTCATTGTTGCTCTGATTGGTTATACTTTAAGTTGGGAGGGGAAAGTTTTCCTTTTAGATTCACTATATAAAGCATGGCAAGCATTTTTTCCTCTTTTTCTTTTATGAATGAGACAAAATAATGTGTAATATCCACCAAGAATACACTAGAAACTGTAATACCTCACAGAATGTCAGCTTAATAGTATATAGATATAGCTGTCAGACAGAAGTATTAAAACTGAAGCAAAACTGTCCCATGGGATTACTTTTTTTTAACCATTACAAAAAATTATTCCCATTGGAAAATTAGTAACTAATGTATCTCTGTGACCACACATTCACAAAGTAATATAGTTTTTCATCAATACCTCAGATTTCTCAGTTACATTATAATCCAATCATCAGCACAGCTTCAATTTTAAATGCAAGGAATTCTGCAGACTTCAATGGCACACACACTTGTCTGTTGCTATTTTTCAGAGAAGCAGGTCAGCTGAATGTTAGAAAACTTAATCTTTTGGACCTCTACAATATCTTACAGGGCTTCAGTCTGACAACTGAGCAGAGATTATCTATTATGGGGATTAAAATTGTTTCTGTTTCACTGTAAAAGCAGATATATGATGGAACTGGCATTAAAGCATTCATTGTGTAAATGCAGCACCTGCACAAAATAGAGTGCGGGACACAGGAATGTGACAAAGAGATGGATGGCCCTTTGGTCATTTACCTTGGATCATCTGGAAATGGCTGGGGATTTCTCACTTCCCTTGCTGAGAAAAGCGCAGGATCCTTTTTCAGAACTAAAGATTTTCTGTGGAAAGATTATCTGTGCAACCTATTGGGAGTAGCCTCCCAAATATGCAAGCTAATAAAGTAAAAGTATTCTCAGTAGCTTGCATAAGAAAATTAAATAATGAAATATTGTGTGCAAAAGCAACAAAGAAGACAGCTATATTTTTCACTAATCCTGGTTAAAAAAAATGAGTTTTCCAGACAGCTGGTAATCTCCTCTTCTGACCTTCAATCTGGTTTTCTGAAATCTGTTACCATTTGTTTATGTAATTTAACCAAACTATGCACTGCAAAATAGCCAGCAATAATGTTCCTGTGCTCTGATTTCAAACTGAAGTAACAAATAATATGAGATAAAGTTCACAAAAGAGTTTTCTGGACAAATACTCAGTAGAATCTTGCTGATATTTTTAGTTCTTCAAGATGCAGGATCCATTATAGGAGCAACGTTCTACCTCTTCAACCACTTGAAAAATACAAAAATAAAAGGTACATTTCCAGAAGCTGTGCAGATGATACCTTCGACATTTAATTATTTCATTCAGCAAAGATGATGTAGGGAATATGATACTTGGAATTACTGCATAATCTGTATTTTCTCCCAGTTCAGCTATTTTTCTACAATATTTAACCATGAAAAAAGAATAACTCCAAGTTATAAATGGGATCCTGGCTTAATGCAGTTGCTAGTCCTCCTATTCCACAACTGCCATCCTCTGTGTATGTGTGGGAGGGAAAGGCTATGCCTTTGTATCTCATTGAAGCAATCAGCAGCTCGGCAATTCATTAATGTCACTGTTCATTACCCTTCGTTAACAGCAGTTTTCCTCCCACAGAGCCTGTTTTTCTCTCCCAAAGCCATTGGGTTTCATTTTTTGCTTACAACCAATCGTCAATTCCCCAAGCAGTGCATTGTGATTTAATGGGCACATGTAGGTCTCTCTCTCTGTGTATATATACTCATACACACATACATATAAACACAAACATTTTAAATCTTTTACCCATCTTTCTTTCTGTTGTGTTGTGTAGCTTAAACAATTTATGCTAATTTTATTAGATTTATTGTTTTTATTGCTAGTAACGTATACCAGTCATTCAGAGTCAGATAGTCTCTTGACCCTTATAAGATTTAAGTTATCCAGTGCTGAGTATACTTTTCTGCTTCTGTCACCAATAAATGATAGCCCTAGGAGACATTTATTGTAATGCCTGGGAAACCTGAAAGCTCCTAGAGTCACCATTTTATAGCCTTGATTAGTTTGAATCAGGCTGTAACAAAATTTAAATGGATATTTTAAAAGTACCGTATTTTTCGGAGTATAAGAGGCACCAAGGTTTTCAAAAGGCAGTTTAAAAAAAAAGTAGGTAGGGAGAGAGAGGGAGAGAGAGAGAAATACAATAGGTAGGGAGAGAGAGAGTAGTTAGGTAGGTAGGTAGATAAAGGGAGGGAGAGAGAGAGAGAAAGAGAGAGAGAGGGAGAGAGAGAGAGAGAGAAATACAGTAGGTAGGTAGGGAGAGAGAGTGTAGATAGGTCGGTAGGTAGAGGGATGTAGAGAGAGAAATAGAGAGAGAGAGAGAGAAATATAGTAGATAGGGAGGGAGGGAGGGAGGGAGGGAGGGAGTAGGTAGCTTGGCAGGTAGAGGGATAGAGAGAGAAAAATAGAGAGAGAAATACAGTAGGTAGGGAGAGAGAGAGAGTAGGTAGGTAGGTAGGTAAAAGTTTCCAGGTGTATTTACCCATGTGCTGGAGAAGGAAATAGCTGACAACCTGTAGTACCTAAATCTTTGTTTTTGCAGGCACAGAATTTGATCAACGTAATTTGCAGAGTGCTGGGGGGGGGGGAGGCAAAACAAGCAAAAAACAGGCCATTTTTTGGTCAAAAAATTGCATGCATAGCCTTATGGAGGCTTATAGAGTGCTGCTGGGGGCTGGTTGGGGAATGCCCTGTTTTTTCTCATTTTTGCCCTCCCCAGCCCCCCATAGCTCTCTGAAAGCCTCCATAAGGGTATGCACGGCCATTTTGGTGAAGGGTTGGGGCTTCAGAAGGCAAAAAATGCTGTATTTGATGTATAAGACACATCCAGATTTTCAGTCTCTTTTTAGAGGAAAAAAGGTGTGTCTTATACTCCGAAAAATACAGTACTTTTCTGTCAAGAGTGACATTTCTCTTCCCAACCTTTCTTTTTCTTTTTTATATTGAAAAAGTTTTATTGGTTTTTACAAATTTTTTCAAGTAGGGTAGGGTAAGGTGAAGTATAGAAATATTTTGAGAACTTTCACGTCGAGATCGTTGGCCCCTCCAGGGCTTCTTAATAAGACATTGGTAATACAGTTTTCAATAATACTACAAGGTGAAAATAAATGCATACATCATAAATTCTAAATTCTATGCTGGCAGTCGTTTACAAACATTCAGATAAAAATTATACTGTATTAATAAAGATAAAAGTCATTTTTTAGATCTAAGTCTCTTAGCAATTGTGTCTTCTTGTTCTCCTTCCTGGCCCCCAGTGGGCGGGGCCGTGGCCCCCTCTGCCCCTCCCGGATCTCCCCCCAGGGTAGAGGAATGTTTTTTAAGAAAGGCTTCTGCCTCAGCAACTGTTTTAATCCTTACTCTTCCTCCTTCCCAGAACACCAACATCCCTTCTGGCATCGCCCACTTAAACCAAATCCCGTGTTTAAACAATTTTTTAGATAAGAAGGAATACTTCCTCCTCACCTCTCTAATCTTTTTTGGGATCTGCTTCAAGATAGCGATTTCCTTTTGTTGATAATTTAACGGACCCTCTCTCTGCGCCTTCAAGATTGCCTCCCTAGTCGACCTTCTAACAAATTTAATATGTATCTCTCTGGCAGGGGTGGGTTTCAAGATTTTTGGAACAGGTTCTGTGGCTTGCTGGCCATGTGACTGGGTGGGAGTGGCTTGCTGGCCATGTGACCGGGTGAGAGTGGCTTGCCGGCCATGTGACCGGGTGGGAGTGGCCAATTTGGAAAATGTGAAACTCACTTAACAATGGTCTTGGTTAGCAACCAAACTTTTGGGCTTAATTGTGGTCATAAGTTCTCTCTCTCTCTCTTTCTTTTTCTTTCTTTCCTTCTGTCTTTCTTTCTCTCTTTCTCTGTCTCTCTTTCTTCCTCTGTCTCTTTCTTTCCTTCCCTCTTTCTTTCTCTGTCTCTTTATTTCTTTCTCTTTCTCTCTTTCTTTCTTTCTCTCTTTCTTTCTCTTTCCCTCTTTCTCTCTCTTTCTCTCTCTCTCATTTTTTCTTTCTTTCCCTCTTTCTCTCTCTCTTTATTTCTTTCTCTTTCTCTTTCTTTCTTTCCCTCTTTCTCTCTCCCTCTCTTTCTCTCTCTCTCTTTCTGTCTCTTTCTTTCTTTCCCTCTCTTTCTTTTTTTCTCTTTCTTTCTTTCCCTCTTTCTTTCTCTTTTTCTCTGTCTGTCTTTCTTTCTCTCTCTCCCACTTTCTTTTTCTTTCTTTCTCTTTCTCTCTCTCTTTCTTTCTCTTTCTTTCTTTTTCTTTTTCTTTCTCTTTCTTTCCCTCTTTCCCCCCTCTCTTTCCCTATTTCTCTTTCTCTCTCTCTCTTTCTTTCTTTCCCTCTTTCTCTCTCCTTCTCTCTCTTTCTTTCTTTCTCGCTCTCTTTCTCTCTTTCTGTCTCTTTTCTTTCTCTCTTTCTCTCTCTCTCTTTTCTCTTTCTTTCCTTTCTGTCTCTCTTTCTTTTTTTTCTCTTTCTCTCTGTCTGTCTTTCTTTCTTTCTCTCTCTCCCACCTTCTTTTTTTTTCTTTCTCTCTCTCTGTCTCTCTCTCCTTTGTTTGCCCATCTGTCACTCTGTGTGTGTGTGTGTGTGTGTCTGTCTGTCTCGCATTCAGGCACTTAAATCACTCATTCTGTATCTTTCTCTCCCTCCCTCCCACTCTGTCTCTCTGTGTGTGTCTGTCACTCTCTGGTTCCCCCCTCCCTCCCTGTCTCTCTGTGTGTCTGTGCCTCTCTCTGTCTGTCTGTCTCCCCCCCCCCCACAAACCTCCTCAGCTCCTGGAAGTAGCCTGACCGGCCCGCCAGCCCACTGGCTGTAATCGCTCTCTCACCCATCCACCAGACGAAGGAACCTGGCGTCCGATGGGTGAGCAAGCAACTTTCCTTACCCGCCCGCTGGCCAGTCGGCCACAGTTACTCACTCGCTCGCTCACCCACCGGACGCCAGGTTCCTTCGTCCAGTGGGTAGGTGAGCGAGCGAGTAACCGCAGGCAGTGGTTAGGCAGGTTGTTGGGCGCTGCTGCAGCAAGTTTCCTTGCCCGCCTGCGCTTGCTTGTTCGCTCGTTCACCCACCCCCGGACGAAGGAACCTGGCATCCCCGTCCCTGCCCCCCGTCCCCGCCCACCGCGATCACTCGCCTTAGCCTGCCCCGGCCGCCTGGCTGCTTGCTCTGCCCAGGGAGCTCCCCTCTCCTCCTCCTCTCTGCCGCGGTGGCGGCAGCAGCAGGGGCTGGGGCGGACAGGCAGGAAAGCAAGCAAGGCGGCTGCGCTGTCTTCTTTTTCCCTCAGTGAAGTGCCGCTGCCGCGGCGGCCGCAGCAGCACTTCGCTGAGGGAAAAAGAAGACAGCGCAGCCGCCTTGCTTGCTTTCCTGCCTGCCCGCCCCAGCTGAGGGAGCAGCAGTTAGCAGCGGCGGTTAGCCGCCCCCCCGGCGTCCAGCGATTTTAGCGTTGGCTGGGGGGGGGCGGGGACGAACGCGGAGGACTTACTTCCGGGTCCACGGTCGAAAGGGAATGCTCGGGATCGGGAAATTTGACGAAAGGGCTCGCGGGATCCCGGGTGAACCCTTAGAAACCCACCCCTGCTCTCTGGGTACTTCATTTATCCTGGCATATGCTGAATTTATTCTGTAGACTAGGTCAATGTCCCCCCTGATCTCATCTTTTGGTTTGTGTAAATAGTCTGCTAAAATTGTACTCATGAGATCAGGAAGGCATTCACCAGATTCCTCAGAAATATTCTGAAATCTTAAAAAATATGACATCCTCTCAAAATCCATCCTAGACATATGACCAGACAAATCTCCAATTTCAGTATTAATATTTTTAAGTTCCCCCTTTGCCCCAGCCAGCCCCACTTCCAACTCCTCGGTCTTCTGTGTATTCTGCATCAATTTTTTCTGTGTCTCCAAAAGTTCAAGTTTAGAGCTGCAATGATCTTTCCTCAATTCTTTAATTTCCAACACCAAGGAGTGTAACACTGCTTCCATAGCTGTCATTCTTTCTTCCAATCCTGGATTTTCTGGTTGTTTTTTTTGAAGCCATGGTGAGCTGTTAAAGTCAGTGCCACTAAGATGCCGTTTTTTGGGTGTGGCCACTGGAGCAAGCCCAGGGAAAAAAGTTCAGAAAAGTTGTGGAAAATTATAGAGTCCAGAGAGAGAAGCAATTTTCACAGTCAATTATTAAGACAAAGAAGGCACTCCAGGGAAGGAATCAATTAATCCAAAAAACCCTCCGTTGGTAGAGAGAGACAGTCCAAGTCACAAAGAGATGTTGGTAATTTTCCATAAAAAATAGTCATTTAGGAACAAAGGGCAGCCATCTTCCACCGCCCAGTCTGGCAGCCAGCAGGAGAAAGTGCCAAAGAAAATTATTTCAATAAAGCCGGACTTAGATACATTGTATAGAAACAAGCCGCGAAAGACTTTCACTTGTTCCGCAAAAGTCCGATGCGAAATTTCCGCTCCCTCGCGTTCGAGGAGCCATTTCTGCGCGCCGCTGTTATAAATCCGAGGGGGGGTTGGCAAACACCCCCCTCCACGTTTCTCTCAATCAAAGCCACCAGCAAAAAAGTTAAAGTCACTCACTCTCCACCTTGCCGTCAAAGCCCCGGCAAAGCCATCCGGCCCGAGCGCTCCTGTTCTCACCAAATCAATCATTTGTTGCCGTCCTCCGTTGGCGAAGGGAACCAAGCCCCCCGCAGCATGTCTTCTTCCACCTAGACCGAAGACAAGGACCCTTGCCCGGCCGCTGCCAGGCTGAACAGGTCCAGGCAAGCCAGTCCTACGGAGGGTCCCCCAAAAAAAGGGGCACCCCGCCCCGTTTGGGGCAGAAAAAAGAACAAAACGGCGGACGAGTCCCAGGACTCGTCCGTCGCCGCCAGAAGCCGGAACAGGAAGTCCTTCCCAACCTTTCTTGATATCATACCAGCAGTTACTAGGTAACATATGAAATAAAATGAAGAAAATAAATAGTAAAATCGACCCAGTCTGTATTTTTAACACATATATTTTAGTTGTTTACACTCTTATTCTTTGGAATAGGCAAAACAATGTGTGTTCATTTAAAGAAACCTCCAAAATACCAATTATAGGTATGTTTAATAATAATAATAATAATAATTTATTAGATTTATAAACTGCCCCCTCTCCCCGAAGGGACTCGGGGCGGTGTAAAGGAAAAATTAAAAACCATATAAAAACATACAATATATCCAAAGTTAAAAATGGATTAAATTAACCTGTAATAAAATTTAAGAACATTAAAATTACAACCCAGCCTATGCTAAAATTCCCCTAAAATCTAACATCCATTTACGTATTTGGCAGATGTTATTTATGAAAGTCTAAACTATTACGCAAGACCAGCTTGCTGAAAAAAATATGTTTTAAGTGTGCGGCGAAAGAGGGGAAGGTCCGTGATAGTGCGAAGTTCGGGGGGTAGGTCGTTCCAGAGGGCCGGCCCTGCCACAGAGAAGGCCCTACCCCTGGGCACTGCTAGCCGGCATTGACCGGTGGTTGGTACCCTCATTAGGCCCTCTCTGTGGGAGCGTATCAGACGCAGGGAGGTATGTGGCAGGAGACGGTCCCGCAAGTAGCTAGGCACCGAGCCATGGAGCGATTTGAAGATGGTAACAAGCACCTTGAAGCACACCTGGAAGGCCACCGGTAGCCAGTGCAGCTTGCGCAGGAGAGGTGTTACGTGGGAGTAACGAGAAGCTCCCAGAATCCCCCGCGCGGCCACATTCTGAACCAACTGGAGCCTCCGGGTGCACCTCAAGGGGAGCCCCATGTAGAGAGCATTGCAATAGTCTAAGCGAGACGTCACGAGTGCTTGAGTGACAGTGCGGAGGGCATCTCAGTCCAGAAAGGGACGCAACTGGCGTACCAGGCGAACCTGGTAGAATGCCCCCCTGGTCACGGCCGTCACATGGTCGTCTAGGGACAGCCAGGAATCCAGGAGGACGCCCAAGTTGCGAGCCCTTTCCACAGGGGCCAATTACTCGCCCCCGATAACCAGCAATGGAATGAGCTGGCTATGCCGAGATGCCGGAAACCACAGCCACTCGGTCTTTACGGGTTGAGCCGAAGTTTGTTACTTCCCATCCAGAGCCGCATGGCTTCTAAACACCGGGACATCACTTCGACGGCATCGTTGGGGTGGTTGGGGGTAGATATGTACAGCTGAGTATCATCAGCGTACAGATGGTACTCTACCCCACAACCACGGATGATCTCACCCAGCGGCTTCATGTAGATGTTAAACAGGAGGGGTGAGAGGACCGACCCCTGAGGGACCCCATAAATGAGTGGTCTCAAGGTCGACCTCTGACCTCCTGCCAATACAAATTGCAACTGACTGGAGAGGTAGGAGGAGAACCACTGTAAAACAGTGCCCCCCAATCCCAGCCTCTCCAGTCGGTGCAATAGGGTACCATGGTCGATGGTATCGAAAGCCGCTGAGAGATCTAATAGGACCAGGATAGAAGAAAAACCCCTATCTCTGGCCCTCCAGAGATCATCCACCAATGTGACCAATGCTGTCTCGGTGCTGTACCCAGGTCGGAAGCCGGACTGGCACGGGTCTAGATAAGCAGTTTTGTCCAGGTGCCGAGAGAACTGCTGTGCCACCACACTCTCTACAACCTTCGCCAAAAAGTGAAGGTTGGAGACCGAACGATAATTAGTTAGCAATGCTGGGTCCAGGGAGGGCTTCTTGAGGAGGGGTCTCACCATCACCTCTTTAAGGGAGGCCGGCAAGAACCCCTCACTAAGAGAAGCGTTCACAATTCCCTGGAGCCAGCCTCGTGTCACCTCCCTGGAGGCCAGTACCAGCCAGGAGGGACACTGGTCCAATAAACATGTGGTGGCATTCAGTCGCCTCGGCAACCTGTCCATGTCTTCAGAAGTAACAAAGTCGAACTCGTCCCATAAATGGAATAGTAAGAAGTTTTCAATTGCAATCTTTGATATTTCCATTAGTCTAACTTTGTAGGATCTACAGAAGAATTCAACATTTGTGTATCCCCATTTCATCTGTGAAGTGGCCTTAATCAATCTAAATGAGTGTTTTCACACAGTGACATTTAGAAGCTCATAAATATGAGCAAAAAGTTGCTAGCTTTTACTCTCCAGCAGCTGTAATTTCAGCCAGGCTGTTGTCAAGAGAGAGAACAGATCTTCCAAAACTCTGATCACCGGAGTAGCCTTATTTTCCATGAATTTGTCTAAATTGGTAGCAGCACAACAGTGAATTTCATCGTTTAATTTGATGCTATACGGAGAAAACAATTTATTTATCCATTATCATCTATGCCTTGCAAATTTTACACATCTCTATCATGTCCTTCTTAACCATCTTCTTTCTCAGCTGAAAGGACCTAACCTCTGTAATTTTTATTCCACTGGGAGCTGGTTTTGCTTCCCTAATCATATTAGATAGTCCTCTTGTACTTAACACAACAGGGACCTGCAACTTGGCTGTTAAATGAAGCAATTGCTAATTCAAACTACATCTGTGAGAGATATGTGAGTCTTGCCAAAGTATTCATAATTGTTAACTGTTAGATCAAAATTAATATACTAATTTATTAAATGCATATGCCACCCAATTCTCAATAGGTCTAGGCCAGTGATGGCGAACCTATGTTATGTGTGCCACAGGCGGCACACGGAGTCATTTGTCAGGGCACACGAGGCAATGTCCTGTCAGCTGGCCAGCATGCATGCACACACTGGCCAGCTGAATTCGCCCTTTTTTCATGCTTTTTTCACCCTCCCCAGGCTCCAAAGGCTTTATAGGAGCCTGGGGAGGGGTGAAAAGAGCCTCCCCCCATCAGAGGCCCTCCGGAGGCTTCATGAACTTCCCCTGAAGCCTCCGGAGCCCTCAAAATGATGCTGCCAGCAATCGGAGGTCACTTCTGGTTTCGGCGGCATGTCATTTTGAGTGCTCCGGAGGCTTCAGGGAAGCCTCCTGAAGGTTGCTGAAGCCTCCGGAGGGCCTCTGGAGGGCCTGGGAAGCCTCTGGAGCATTCAAAATGACGCACCACCAAAACTGGAAGTGACATTCCGATTGCTGGCAGCATCATTTTGAGTGCTCTGGAGGCTTCAGGGAAGCCTCCTGAAGGTTGCTGAAGCCTCCAGGGGGGCCGGGGGGACTCTTTTCGCCCTCCCCAGGCTCCTATAAAGCCTCTGGAGACTGGGGAGGGCAAAAAGAGCATGTTAAAATGGGGGGGCGTCTGTAGTGCACACATGCGTACTGGGGGGTCGCGCATTGCATTATGGGTGAGGCACACCTGCACATGACCCCCCTACGCTCCCCCCCTTATGGCACGCGAGCCTAAAAAAGTTTGCCATCGCTGGTCTAGGCAGTTCACAAGAATAAAAGAAATTGTAATCAAATCATTAAAAATAAAAAAGCGAAGGGACTCATTCTTTTGTGCCAAAAATCTAGGTGGAGAGTCAGGTCTTCACAGCTCTTTTAAATATGCATATTCAAAAAAGTCTAGAAACTTCATGAAATAGAATTTATGTTAACAGAGGCTGTATCTTTAGCACATTGGGAAATATGGAAGCACATTGGGAACTTTAAATATATGTCTCTCTCTCACACTTGTACATATAAAGCAGGGGTGTCAAACTTGATTTCATTGAGGACCACATCAGGATTGTGTTTGAACTCAGGGGGCCAAGTGGGCATGGCTGGTGTGGGTGTGGCCAGCTCAACATTCTGCAGCCCTCTGCCAGCGAAAATGGAGCCTGGGAGAGTCATGTGTTGCCTTCCTGGGCTTCATTTTCAGCTGCAATGGCCTCCTGCAGCCCTCTGCCAGTGTGGCCCTCCCGGGCTCTGTTTTTGCTGGCAGAGGCATCCCGGGCTGGTGCTTTGCTATATCCGGGGCATCCCTGTGGGCCGGATCCAAGCACCCTGTGGACTGGATACAGCCCAGAGGCCTTGAGTTTGATACCCTTGATATAGAGTAATTGCATGATTTATTTTTGTTTTGTGTGTTTCGTGATTTTCTCTTTAGATACTTATTTTCAATCTATCTACAACAATCTACCTTGACCCTGTTTAAAAAATTAATATACATTGGGTATTTTGTAATTCTTTAGGATAGATGCTGACTTTGTAGATCAGCTGTGCGGTTTCAGGTCCTAAAAGGAAGGCAGGCTGGTTGCAGTGTTTTTTCTGCAGTTCTAACTATTCATTGGGTTCTGTACCTATCCTTTTTGGTTGTTCTACTAAACCAGAGAGTTATAGAAGTACATATGACAGACTCAATAATTCATCTATAGAACTGTATCAGCAGCTCCTAGTTCAGTCTGAACTTTTTGAGTTGACACAGGAAGAACATTCTTTGTTGTGCCTTTTTAATAATGGTTTTAATGCTGAATGTCCTGGAAGATTATAGAACCCAAAACTTGAAGGACTCTACTGCTGATACTGTGCTATAAATATAGTAAGAGGTGGTAGGAGGGCTCCTCCTAAAATCCACTATTATCTTTACAGTTTTAACCATGTTCAGCTCCAGATTGTTCTGCTGCACTACAGGGTCAATTGTTCAATCTCCCATTTATATGCAGACCCATCACCATCTCATATGAGACCACTGACTGTTGTATCATGTACAGACTTCAGTAGTTTAACAGAGGTATTCTCAGAGATGCAGTACATACAAAAAAATACAAAGTAATATAAAGTAAGAAAAAGAAAAGAAAAATGAAAAATAAAAGATATAAAGAAGTAGCTTATGATTTTCTTCACAGCAGTTATAAGTACAATTATAAATTTATCTCTTACTCTATGGTTACAACATCACTCTGTTCTTTCTATAATCTATCCTGTCTTATCATCGAAACCATAAATATAAGTTCCTTTTTTCTGTTTCATACAAAAAGTCTGTAAGACCCTTCTAGTCCGCTATAAATGTAGATATTGTCTTTTCTCTGATCAAAGAAGTCAGTTTAGCCATCCATGATATACTGCTTTTAAAACAGCAGGCAGTTTCTAACATGGCTTAAGAAGTTTGTCATTCCATCATGTCATTCACTGAAATAAGCCAAAAATAGTGTTTGGATCTCTGCCCATGTGTAGATTAGCATAACAGAAGTCACAGTCCAGGGTCTGTAATGCATTTTTAAATTACAGCAAAGCATTTTTAAATTAGTTTTGGTGAAGTCTTAGTCATCTAACACACATCAATTATGGTATGGGAATGTGTGTTACTAGGAACAATTCAGGTATAATCTTTGAAATGCACAAATTGTGAGTCAAAAATCTTCTGTTGCTCTTTATCTCCTGGTAGCTTTCTCTGGTTACTCTACAGGCCATACAATCGTCACACAGAAGTGCTGCTCCTCCAGAGCATCAAATGGGAAAGTATCACAGACTATCTTACAAAAGTGCTGCAGCTCATTGTTGATCCCCATAATCTCTGAGGTTGCTTAGACATTTGTAGTGATTTCAGCATAATTTTATGAAGAATAATGAGAGCTGCATATCAAATTTTATTTCTTCTTCTTCTTTTTGCACAATTAAAGAAAATGTACATGTAAATGAAGCTAATGAAAAAAACATGTCCAGTAGCCTTATATGGGAGATACAGATGTTTTTTCCACTGGAGGCAGATTATCCAGGAAAATACAACCCTTGGAATGATTATAACTTTATAATTTTAGAGTTATTTAGCTTATGTTTTGGTAAAACTTTTTTTAAGATTTATTTTAATTTTTGTTTCAAAATCCAAGTGCTTATTAAGTCACTCTCTGCAGCTATCAGTTTGGATGCCAAATCAGAAAACACTTCATGTTGGTAAATGTGAGAGAAACAATCATTGCAGAATAGTTCAAACATCTATATCTGTAAGTGTCCCTATGCCTACTGTAACTAATGAAGCATTCTCCATTTGGGATTGGTATGCAATCTGACCTTTTTTCCTGGACTTGCAATTCCTGCTTAAAGAGCAGATGACAGCTGTGGGAAAAAGACCTTCACAAAGGTTTATCTTGCATGTTAGTTGCACCTCCATAAGGTGTTTTTTTTTTGCAACATGCACTACTTGGGCTACTCTTAAATACTACTCAGAAGCTTCACCTGGTCTAAAATACAGCAGTATGGGCTGGGTCCTATTGATCAAACAATTACATCTTATGGGATCTTGGAAGCTGTAGGACTTCTACCCTGCCTTTACTGAAGAGGTCATTACCTGGCTTTCCCTGCAGGCCTTGAATTAGGGTAGGTGATGAATTTCTCATAGTACTTTCTCTGTTGAGTTGGATGGTTAGTTTTTCCAGGCAGCTTTTGTCTTTTTTCATGCCTCATTTATGGTTTTTATATTTTTTATTTTTGTAAGTTGCACAGAATTGTTATGAAGTCAAGTGGCTTATCAATAAAAATGAAATAAACTACTGTCAAAAAGGAGAGTAGATGAAGAAGTACATTCCAGGTCTGCTCTCCTACCTTTAACCTTTCTGTGTACATAAGAAAGGGCTGTTGTAGAACTGTAAGGACATTCATTGGAATGCAGTTACAATCTTGACTTTATCAACCATCCTACTTTCAAGTAGGAGAGCAAGGAGAGCAAGCACGCAGAAGATTATTGTTACATGTGTATTCAAAAGACGAACACACACCTGTCACTGAAAAATAAATACTCTCCTATTTAAAAATAATAGAATATGGCAGGCTTGGCTTTTTAAAATAAAAATTCAGGGATGTTATTTATAAACAAGTCTACAGAACGTACAGCGGTCCTTCTATTCTGGAATCAGCTAAGCTCCAAAGAGCTGCAGGCCTTCAGGAAGAAGAAAGGATGTGTTTTGACAGCCGGGATTCCTTTAAATGCTGAGGAATTCAGCTGGGAGGTTTTGTTGGCAATATGTGTGCTGTCTACCATTCTTTTGTTATGTATTTGCATATAGAAAGCCAGTGTGGTTTGAGAGAGAGGCAGCATTGTGACAGCAGTGACTTTTAGCAGAGGTTGAAAAACAGGGAGGAATGCAGGAGGATTCCCTGGACCGTCATACTCCAGACTAACTGGCCAAGAAATAACATTCCATTTTTTTTCAATAGAAACAGCCATTTACATGGAAGTAGTACTCCTATCTTAAAGTCTGCTGTTAAGCTAATGCATGATGTAAGATTCCAGCCTCTCTTGGTAAAAACCATCCCTCGATTCCAAGAGGGGGAAATCCCAAATTGAAATGACTCAATAGATTGAAATGGATCCAGGAAAACAGTTTCAAGAAAAAGTGTCTGGAAGTGGTTGGCAGCCATTTCCCAGCGAAATAGGTGCAACAGCTCCAGCAGCAACCTTCCCACTTTTCTCCACCACTTTTCAGTCTCATCTATCTATCTATCTTGTGTATATTGGAGAGTCTTCTCTCGGTGTATGTCTGTAATTATTTTCTTAAAGTTTTTGCTCACATATTTCTTCACTACTAGCTGAAATGTGTGGCAGTTTGTGGTGTGTTAAAATTAACAGTGAAATAGTAAAAAAATAAAATGAAAGTTTCTTTCAATAATTGATCTTCATTCCTGTTCATTTTTACTCTATTAAAGTTGACCTACCAGTTTGTGCAGTGCAGACCCAACATGTTGCTCAAAGGTGAGCTTGACAAGAGCTGTTCCTCCTTCTTCTACAGCTTGCCTAGAAATGATGTTAGAGCTACAGGTAGCATCATTATTTGGCTTCTGCTTAGGTTTTTGTTAAGAAGGCGTGATCTCCACATCTTTTAAAAAGCTTTTGAATCAGAGAATATTCAAAAGTAGACCTTTAATAGGTATTGTGGTGATGCCATGCAGATGGCAAGATAGGATTTGCCTCTCAGTGCCACTGAAGAGGCTTTATAATGGAATGTCAACTGTTTTATATGATATTGTAGTGTACTTGCACTGTACTTAGTGATTCATTTGCATTGTTGTCTTCAGCATTGTTATATATCAAGAGGTTAACTCTTCTGAGAAAGAAGCATAAGCAAATCTCTTGATACCACAAAATGAACACTGCATTGAGAGAGAGAAATACCCTAGAACCTTTTGGAATCCACAGAAAATTCATTTCCTTTTAGGTGTAGATATTTCAAATAGCTCCTGATAGCCTGTTAAAAATCTAACCCTTTGGAAGAAATAATCTAAAGATATAAATAGCAGCTATTTAAAAACCTATTTTTGAAAATTAGAATCTGCATGACCAGTTGAGAAAATACTGTATATTCAGAATACTGTATGGCTAACCACTGTGATGGCATGTTAGGGTAGCCTGTTGTGGCTTCGCCTCCCTAGACAAGAATCATCCTCAGCATCAAACCTGGAACTCTTTCTATAAGGGAGGCCAACTGGCAGGTGAAGGAGAAAAACATTTGCAAAATCTCTTATGTGTCCAAGTAGCTGATAGAAGATTGGTACTTATAGACTACTTGTATTGAGATGCCTACCCAGGGTTAACAGTACATTTATAAGAAGCAGTGCTGCTCAACAGGCTGATACTTTTCCTAAAGAGAATTATTACTCTACTAGAATAGAAAGCCAGGCATATAAATCTATTGTTGCCAAATTCAGTGATAATAAAGATTCGCCAAGACACAGAGACCAAGAAGAAGATGTATGGCATAACGAGGATTCATCATGAACATGTATTGAAAAATATAACTCTAAATCCATATACAATATTATTATAACAGCCTTTTGCCTGAAAAGGTGACACAAAAACTTCACAACACACAACACTAGAGAAAGCCTTTTTATTAACTGAGTTGAACTTTAAAAATTATGTTATGACCAAAAATCAATAAAGAGAAACTGATTTAAGTTCATCCAAGTGTGAAGGGGGTTTATTACCAGTGCTACATCACCCTAATGATGTACTCTTAAAAATTTGTTTTTGTGATATATTACATCCATTATTGCTAAAAGGATAAAACTGCAAAGCAATACTGGACATTAATAAATCAATTTAAAGAAGGGGAGGGAAGAAAGGGGTAGATCGCCAAGGGATAACAAATTCCATTTGTGGATTTTAACTGTTGTGCAATTCTATAATGTAATGTAAGCTAAACCATCCTCTAGCTTTTAATGGCTAATGGATTTTCATTCAGTCACATGTTGGTGGCCACTGTGACGTACTATAAAAATTAAGCAAGAACAAATCTTATTTGGAAGATGGGAACTTCTGCTTCCAAAATGCATAAGATCTATTGAGAACACACACCATAATGTTAGCTTTTATTTTGGTTCCTTTTATTAAATGTGTCTTCTTCTTTTTTTCAACTCCCTATTCTCATTTGTGTGGGTTCTTCATGTTGTTAAGAAATAGGTTAATTTTAGAGATAGCCACTAATTTGTACATGTCACTATACCATGAATTCTTTAACTACAGTTTGTGAAACAGAATTACAATAAGTTGGTTTTGTATAACACTCCAAAGTAGAACCCTAATGAATCAAATAAGGCTTTGGCATAACAGTTGACACACAATGAGTTATAACTGCTAGGAATTGCTACAAAAAAAATCAGACTCATCAACAGGAATTCTATTGTCAAAACCACTGATTATGATTTGTATTTTTAATCTTCAAAATATAACAAACAATTATACCCTGTTGCCCTATAAAGCCTTGAAAACCTGATCTGTTTCGGGAAGCAAATCCTACATCCAATTGCAGATTTTGAATGTGTTTGCAGTTTGGCTTTGGTTGTGTTATAATGGGTTGGTTGGTAATTTTTGCTTATTGTTTATCTGATGTTTTTAATTCTATGTTAACTACTCAGAATCACTATGTGAGTTGGGTGATCATATAAATCAAATACATATGTAAATAGCCATTTTCCTCAGCAGATTTTCTATTTAAACAGTCGGAATATATTTAGATGTTGTGATTAAGGTTGCCTGTGAATTTCCAAGATTCAGTGTTCCAAGATTCATTGGTCCATTATCATATTGTGTTGTTTTACTTTGTTATATCATTGCATTTTCAGGATTGTATGTGTTAGAGGCTTAGGAAATGATTCAGAGCGGCATTACATTCAGAGTAAGACAGGGAAGTGTACATTTTCTTTTCTTTCTTGTTTTTTTTTACATGTATCACTGAATAACAGAAAAATAAATTACTCTAGTCATCTTGATCAAGAATTTTATCTCTAGTATGGTAATAATTGTTGAGTCTTAAAAAGTTAACTATATGAAATGTTTAACATAATGTCAGACCTGGCTCCTCGCTATGCAACAACAGCCCTGCCCGAGCTCCTAGAGGTGATAGCCGAGGCGGCGGTTGAGACCCCCAGACTTTTGGTCATGGGGGACTTTAACCTGCCGTTGGTAGGCGAAACCTCTGGTGCAGCTCGGGAGTTCATGGCTTCCATGGCAGCCATGGACCTGACCCAGGTAGTTTTGGGCCCTACCCACGAGGGTGGACACACCCTGGATCTCATCTTCGTCTCGGGACAGTGGAGTCGTGATCTGGGAATAGGGGATTTAGTCATCACACCCCTGTCACGGACAGATCACGCTCTCCTTCGGCTCGACTTTCCGATCGCTGCACCCCATCGCGGGGAGACGGAACCGGATATTCCTATATGGTTCCGCCCCAGGCTTCTGATGGACCCGGTAAGGTTCCAAAGGGAGCTTGGGCCAATTCCTGTGGACTTGCCCCGCGACTCGACTGAGGACCTAGTGGCCGCATGGTTAAATGCGGCCACGGGGGCCTTGGACCGAGTCGCGCCCGTGCGGCCTCTCTTGCGGCGACGATCCACCCGGGCTCCTTGGTTCACCGTGGAGCTTAAGAAGATGAAGCGCCACAAGAGACGCCTAGAGAGCAGATGGAGATCCTCTCGCTCCGAAGCCGACCGAACACTAGTGAGAACCTACATTCGGGCTTATCTGGTGGCGATAAGAGTGGCCAAACGTGAGTATTGTGCCACTCTTATTGCATCCACAGATAACCGCCCTGCCGCCCTGTTTGGGGTGACCCGCTCCCTCCTTCAACAGAGGCCGCGGGAAGCCCCTCTACAGGGTCGAGCAGAGGAATTTGGGATTTATCTGCAGGAGAAAATCACTCGGATTTGGAGCGAGCTGCCCTCCATCGACAGTGGTCCAGCTGAGCGGTCCGAGGTTGCTCTTGAGACACCATCTTGGGAGGAGTTTGATTTTGTTACTACCGAGGATATGGACAAGTTGTCAAAGAGACTTAGGGCTACCACATATTTATTGGACCCGTGTCCCTCCTGGCTTGTACTGGCATCCTGGGAGACGACACGAGGCTGGCTCCAGGGCATTGTCAACGCATCTTTGAGTGAGGGGTCCTTGCCTGCCGTCTTGAAAGAGGCGGTAGTAAGGCCCCTCCTCAAGAAGCTGTCCCTGGATCCAGCATTACTAGAGAACTATCGTCCCGTCTCCAACCTTCACTTTTTAGTGAAGGTTGTTGAGAGTGTGGTGGCCCAACAGTTTCCGCGACACTTGGAGGAAGTTGATTATCTAGACCCGCGCCAGTCCGGCTTCCGACCCGGGCATAGCACCGAGACGGCATTGGTTGCGTTGGTTGATGATCTCTGGAGGGCGCGGGATAGAGGATATTCCTCTATCCTAGTCCTATTAGACCTCTCAGCGGCTTTTGATACCATCGACCATGGTATCCTATTGCGCCGACTGGGGGGGGTTGGGGCTGGGAGGCACCGTTCTACGGTGGTTCTCGTCCTACCTCTCTGGTCGGTCGCAATATGTGTTGGCAGGGGGGCAGAGGTCGGCCTCGAGGCCCCTCGTATGTGGGGTACCTCAAGGGTCGGTCCTCTCGCCCCTACTGTTCAACACATACATGAAGCCGCTGGGCAAGATCATCCGTGGTTTTGGGGTGGGATATCATCTGTACGCTGATGATACTCAGTTGTACATATCCACCCCAGACCACCCCAACGATGCCGTCGAGGTCATGTCCCGGTGTTTGGAGGCCGTACGGATCTGGATGGGTAGTAACAAACTCAGGCTCAACCCGTCCAAGACTGAGTGGCTGTGGCTTCCGGCACCCCGGTTCAGCCAGATTATTCCAACTCTGGCCATTGGGGGCGAAACACCGGCCCCCGTGGAGAGGGCGCGCAATTTGGGTGTCCTCCTGGATTCCCGGCTGTCCATGGAGGACCATGTGGCGGCCGTGGCCAGGGGGGCTTTCCATCAGGTACGCCTGATGCGCCAATTGCGGCCCTTACTGGACCGGGCTGCCCTTCGAACAGTCACTCAGGCCCTCGTGACCTCTCGACTCGACTACTGTAATGCTCTCTACATGGGGCTTCCCTTGAGGTGCACTCGAAAGCTGCAGTTAGTCCAGAATGCAGCCGCGTGGGTGATTACGGGAGCGCCTAGACACTCCCACATAACACCTATCCTGCGCGAGCTGCACTGGCTTCCTGTGGTCTTTCGGGTGCGCTTCAAGGTTTTGACGACCATCTTTAAAGCGCTCCATGGCTCGGGGCCTAGTTATATGCGAGACCGCCTCCTGCCCCATACATCCCTCAGACCAATACGCTCCCACAGAGAGGGCCTCCTCAGGGTGCCGTCGGCCGGACAATACTGACTGGCGACACCCAGGGGGAGAGCCTTCTCTGTGGCAGGTCCAGCCCTTTGGAACGACTTACCCCCTGAACTTCGCACCATCTCTGACCTCCGCCTCTTCCGCAAGTGTCTTAAGACACATTTGTTCCATCTAGCCGGCCTGGCGTAGCCCCCTATACTGACTTTTAGATAGTTTTTAAATTTGGGGATTTTAATCTGGTTTTAGCACAGGTTCTATTGAATTAGTTTTTTAAATTTTATATGATGTTTTGTATGTATTTTAATTTTCCTGTGCGCCGGCCTGGGTCCGTTTGGAGAAGGGCGGGGTATAAATTGAATAAATATAAATATAGAAACCTTGAGGAAATATGTATGAAAATATGGTATTTTTAGGTGCACTGGCTAAAGTGGAAGATAAAAAAAGAAGAGAATAGGAGATGAAACTTTCTGTCATTAGGATGTTACTCAACTATCTCATAACAACATCTTACGTCTGAGAGATTTTCAGCAAGATTCCTTTATATGAAGTATACATATCTTATAAAAGCTCATTAAAGTGAACTTTGCTATATTCCACTTCATTTTAATGGAGGTTACTGTCAATAATTCCTCCTGTTGCAATGTTCTTCCATTTGTTCTTTTAAATTAATTAAATGCATAAGTTAATGTAAGGTAAATGGATCATAATACCCAAAGATATATGGACAGTTTAAAATTAGGATTATAATGTTTTTACGGTTTTGCAGTGTGAAGTGCTGGTAAGGAAAAATGTTCTGTAAATCATTGTCAAATATAAACATCTTTATACACACACAATTACGCACAGAGAGAAAGAGTCAGAGAAAGACAGAGGGGGGGGGAGAGTCGCACATTGTACACACACACACACACACCAACCAGCTTGGAAAAATGTTTGGTGGGATTGTGAGTGACCGAAATTAAATCACTTTTACTCTGAAGTTTAATACCAATGTTTTAAATAATCATGCAGAGTGATTTATGAAAACCAAAAACAAGAAAAACAATCCACTGAGCAATTTATTAGTGAATATAGGAGTAATAATTAATGACAAAATATAAACTTTCAATAAACATATTTGGAGAAAAATAAAATATAAATAGGAAGGTCAGAGGAGGCCTGCAGTTAAAAGTAAGTTCGATGGCTCACTCACAATCAGCTTCAACTAATGAAGTTGAAGCTGTGCTGAAAGATGCTAGCCAGATGAATACTTGGTAGGCAGAATTTTTTTCCCTATTGTCCTCCCCAAAAACTAAGGTGTGCCTTATACTCCGGAGCATCTTATACTCTGAAAAATACTGTAATTTCTTTATAAGCTGATGATAGTATATTTTATGGGGACAAGAGCTGATGTTTATCTCATCTTCAAAAAAAAAAAAAGAGAAAGAAAAAAACAGATCCAGAAAATTACAGATCAATCAGCCTGGGTAGATCTTGGAAAAGATAAGCAACAAATCTGTGAACACCCAGAAGCAAGCAAAGTTATAACCAGAAGCCAACATGAGTTCATCAAAACAGATCATGTCAAACAAATATTACATTTTTGACAAAGTGACTAAATTAGTGGATCAGCGAAAAGCTGAGGACATAGTACAATTGGATTTCAGTAAGGCATTTTACTAGGAAGAACATCATCATTTACTTCTTGATAAGCTAGAAAAATGTGGTATAGATAGCACCACCACCAGATGGGTTTGTAACTTGCTGACAAATCATACTCGATGTGCAGTTCTCAACAGAACTACAACTACATGGAGGGAAGTAATCAATGGGGCATCCCAGGTTTCTGTTTTAGGCCCACTATTCTTCAATATGTTCAAAAACAATATAGACAAGGGAATAGATGGGGAACTCATCAAATTTGCAGATGACATTAAGCTGGCAGGAATAGCCAGCATCCCAAAAGATAGGCTCAAGTTCCAGATGGATCTCGAACACTGGGCCCTATCTAACAAAGTGAAATTCAAGGTAGATAAAAGCAAGACAAGAAAAACCAACTGTATAAATATAGACTTGGTCAGTGGTGTCAAACTCAAGGCCTCTGGGTGGAATACAGCCTGCGGGGTGCTTAGACCCGTCCTGTGAGGCCACCCTGAAAACAGTGATGGTCCAGCCCGCTGTACTTCTGCCAGTGAAAACAAAGCTCATGAGGGCCATGCAGTTTCCCAGGCTCCGTTTTCAGTCACAACAGCCTCCTGCCAATAAAAACAAAGCTTGGGGGGGCATGCTCATTTTTGCTGACAGAGTATGCAAGCCATCACAGACACCCCCGACATAAGTGATGTCATGCTGGCCACACCCATCCTGGCCACACCCACCGAGTTCCCTGAAGTCAAACACAACCCTGATGTGACCCTCAATTAAATTGAGTTTGACACCCCTGAACTAGGTTAAACTTGGCTTAATGCGAGGAACTGTGACAGGGATTTTGGAGTCCTAGTGGGCAATCACTTTAAATGAGCTAACAGTATGTGGCAGCAGTCAAAAAAGCCAATGCAATCCTAGACTGCATTAATAAAGGGATAGAATGAAGATTACATGAAGTTCTAGTACCACTTTACAAAGCCTTAATAAGACAACACTTGGAGTACTGACCCAGATTGTTGGGGACAATATTCTGAAAAAAATGCTCAGAGCATTGTGTCAATGTCAAGCATTGTGAAGTGGTATTATTGCTAAGTCTAAATGCTATTGCTATTGCTAGTTCTGGTCATTACAATATAAAAAAGATGTTGTGACTCTGGAAAGAGTGCAGAGAAGAGATACAAGGATGATTAGGGGGTTGGAGGCTAAAACATATGAAGAACATTTGCAGGAATTGGGTATGTCTAGTCTAGTGAAAAGAAGGGCTAGGGGAGACATGATAGCAGTGTTCTAATATTTGTGGGGCTGCTACAAAGACAAGGGGGTCAAACTATTTTCCAAAGAACCAGAAGGCAAGACAAGAAAATTAACCAAGGAGAGATCCAACTTAGAAATAAGGAGAAATTCCCCAACAGTGAGAAAAATTAACCAGTGGAACAGCTTGCATTCAGAAGTTGTGGGTACCCCATCATTAGAGGCTTTTAAGAAGAGATTGGACAGCCACTTGTCTGAAATGGTATAGATTCTCCTGCTGGAGCAGGGATTTGGACTAGAAGATCTTCCTACTCTATTATTCTCTGTATTCTATACCCGTACATCTTACTGTACACTTTGCTTAATTTATCTTATGTGCACCAAAAACAAGGGCAATCAAGCCTTGTTTTTAACTGTTGCTATGCTTTCTTTATTTCTGCTTTCTGTTAGGCCAAAAAGGTTGTGCATGTTGCTCATGGCAGGAGAGAAAAGGAGGTGGTTTTTGTTCTGAGATTGCAAATGGAAGATATCACTCTTCACATGCCTCCATGTGAAGAAAACAAATAATAGTGCAAGTAAGAAAATAAGCACATCAAAAATTCTTTTCTCCTTGGAGGAGTATTTGTTTTTTTGTTTTGTTTTATATTGAGTATTACAAAATTTTGATACAGGATTACTGCTCGAAGAATTCCCCCCCTAAGGGCCCAACTGCTTAATTTCCATCTCATTTTTCTATATTTGTAGATTGGATTTAATTAGATAACTTTGGCTGGATTCTGTCTTCAATATGCAAATTATAGTGAAAAGTAGCTGGTGGTTCTGAGGTTTCTCAAACTGATTATGAAGTATTTGGAAGTTGTAGGAATAAATAAATACAATACTAGCGTGCCAATTAATTTCTTGGATGTATTTTACATTTTAATATTCTACAGAGGGAAACATCCCCCTCCCATACTATATGATTTTTATAGATTTTAGGGTAATACGAGAAAAGCTGCATTTTCACTAATGTCTTTTTTTAGTCAACAGATTTGTCATCATTAACTATTATGACAAATGAAGGTAACTTCTTTGTATTGTGTTTTCGATAAATAATGTTATTATTTCAGTTATGGTGCAACTGTGGAATAAAATAATGAACATAATAATCATTACACTTTTGGGAGAATATTATAGAAATTGAGACTGCCTATTGCTGAGAGTGATTAGCTTATCCATATAGGAAACATAACAATAATTTATAGTAAGTGTGAATCATCATCATCATCATCATCTGGAACACAACACGCCAGATATCACAGTTGTTGAAAACCAAAACGTACAATTTATTGACATTGCAGTACCAAGAGATGCCGGAGTCAAAGAAAAAGAACTGGAAAAAATCATTAAATATCACGACCTGGCCATCAAAACTATGTGATTATGGATGAAATATGTAACATTGATACCCATTGTCATCGGGGCACTTGGTACCATGTCCAATAATTTTATAAGATACATCAACAAATTGCAACTTCCTTCAATAACACCAGCAGGACTGCAAAAAACTGCGCTACTTGGAACATTGTATATTTTAAGAAGGTACTTGGTTGGTACCTAGGATGCTGGCAGCAACCTGTATCAACCATTAGCACCAGTCAATGGTATTTGTGATGCATTTTTGAATGTTCAGTTGACTGAGTTTCATTTTTAATGAATGAAGTATATTATTATTATTTATTTTATTTTATTTTATTTTATTTTATTTTATTATTTATCCACTTAGCCAATTAGTTAATGGACACAATATATGGGAAAATTTCTTTTTAAAGTAGATTGATTGCAAAAATATTAGTTTTGTCTTGTAACTTCAGCCTTTCTTGTTGCTTAAGCTTTCATGGATTACAGTTGACATTATCAGCTGTATATTGTGCTATTATTCATGAAACTAGTATTAACATTCACTTATGCAATGAATTTTCCTTTTCTATCTGCAGGCTTTTGAGTGCTTCCAGATACCAAGTGGTTTTAAATACATTAGTTTTGTTTCTCATCTATAGAAATAGAAAAAAAAGATAAGATTACAAAATGGATGTAGAATAAGTATTCAGCCTAGCAAAGAGAGACAGGCCAATCACATAGTTATATTGACTTTGTTAGGTATCTGTTAAAATTGAGGGACAAATAGTTACTATTGTGGTAAGGGAAATCATATATCTTATTCATTCTATTTTTCCTTCCAATTTATTTTAATTTGGTTTTCTAAGGAAAAGTTCATGTAGCTAGAAAAATACACACTGTCCTAATACTGTACATATATCAAAGCTAGAAACAGACCATAGGCATAAATATTTTTTTTTTAAAGTTAGACATGATTAAATTAAAATAATAACAATAAAGGAAAAAGAGAAGATTTGGAGACATGAGTGCAACTTCATTTAACAGAGATTAACAGATTAACAAATTTGGAAGGGATTTTATAGGTCCATAATGGGGAACCTATGGCACATGTGCCAGAGGTGGCACGCAGAGCCCTCTCTGTGGGCACAAGTGCCATTGCCAACTGCTCTTCTAGTTCCCGATGCACATTGGCCAGCTGATCTTCACATGTGCCGGAGCCCCAGAAACCCGAAGACCAGCTGGCTGGTGCACATGTGCATACTGGCCACCTGGTCTTTGGGTTTCCAGCACTCCAGTGCACATGAAGACCACCTGGCCAATGCCCATGTGCACACTGAAAACCAGAAGACCAGGTGGCCAATGCACGCATGTGCATTGGTGAGCTGGTCTTTGAGTTTCCATGGCTCCGGCACACATGTGTGCACACACTCACCTATTCCGGTTTGGGCACTTGGTGCCAAAAAGGTTCACCATCACTGTTATAGGTCATCTAGCCAACCCCCGCTCAAGCAGGAGACCCTACACCATTTCTGAAAATGGCAGTCCAATCTCTTCTTGAAAGTCTCAAGTGATGGAGCTCCCACAACTTCTGAAGGCAAGCTGTTCCATTGGTTGATAATTCTCACTGTCAGAAAGTTCCTCTTTATGTCAGAACCTATTTATGAATATGTTCCTTAAATGCAAATGGAGTCCAACTTTATAACTGAGATGGCCTCCTCTGCTTTTAGATCTGCTCATCAGAACGCTGATATTGCCTGGGGTTCTGGACGTAGTATTTTTTCAGTTGTAGAAATTTAGGTTGATTTTCTGGCCTGGCTGGTAAAAGCTATATTACTTCTACAGGTTCTAAGATATTCAGGCACCTCTTTAAAAAATGATTACTAGGAGCCCTTGGTTGGAGAAGCTAATAGGAAAAGAACTTAAGACGTCCTAAAGCCTTAAAGTTTTAAAAGCACAATAGCAAAGACTTTCAATGAGAAAAATAATGGAGAAAAACAGATTATTTTTTTGTTCCTAGTGAAAGTCATTTGAAAAATCACAACAAGAAATATGCATATATAGATTACACTAATGTTCTTTTATTCTGTAGGCTATCATTTTTTAAAATATTTGTTTTACAAATCTTGATCACTTGGTAAGGCTATAACATTAATAGCAGATTTGTAATGTATTAGTGCAGGGGTCCCCAACCTTTTTGGCACCAGGGACCGGTTTCATGTTAAAAAAATTCCGCGGACCGGTGGCCATGGCTCGGCCAGCGTAGAGGGGGAGAAGGGGAACAGGCGGCGCATGCGCAGGGGGGTTTGAGTCAGCTCATTTGCCCCTCTCGGGCCCCCAACGCGCAAGCAGCCCCCAGTGGGCTGCTCCCTCCTCCCCCTCTCTGGCCTTTTCTAAGAGTTGTGCCCCTCACTGTGGCCTGGTTCCTATCAAGCCACGGACCGGCACCGGTCCGCGGCCCGGGGGTTGGGGACCCCTGTATTAGTGTATAATGCTGCCAATACAAAACTAATTCCAGATGCAACTTTAATGCACCCTTAAATATGTTTTTATGAGCATGTTTGATCAATCAGTACAGTGCAGAGAGTGCTTATTAAAAAATGAAGTACATTTTGTATAATGTGAATGTAAATATCAGGACTTCATTTTCTCGATTAGTCTTTTCTATTTCTGCAACAAATTGTCTTTCATTTCTCATTCCCTCTATGCAGATATGGGAACCATGGGCACTTTATCAATATCGAAATATCATTGGGAGCCAGAGTTCTTCCTCTGGATCTTAGCATCTCAGATAGGAGTTGCCTTTAGGAGATGGGAGTTGCAATCTCCCAGACCTGTCTGGCACCTGTTGTGCCCTGTCACATACCTGCTCATCCTCCCAGACTACCCTGAACCCCTGCACAACCTCCCCCCTTAATGTATTCCACAATTTTGCCATTCAGTATATCTTACAATGCACCCCAGTGTATATAGTTATTTCTTGTCTACTGTAAATTTACATAAATCCTATGGAATTTATGACACTGAAAATAATGATTGACCTTGGACTAAGAAGAGATATGCAAGAATCAGGCTAAGCATTCTACCGTTATTTAATGTGAACATTCTTAAAAAACAGAACATTACATTTCAGAACCTTATGAAAAGACAAAGCATAACAAACTGTAGAAATTGATGCTGGGGGCTTGAATGACACAGTATTTTGAATATAGCACACATTTGCTCCTTCTTTGCTGTTTTCAACACTCCCAATTCTCTGTTGCCATCAAAATTTGACACATAAGGACACCCCACTCCCATTTCCAGTCTTTCTTGTGACACCATCTATAGTAGTATGCTAACACATATTGTATTGATATCAGAAGTTGGCATCCTGCCATAATAGATGATTTGTATCTAGGCTGATTTGTTCAATTATTCATTTATTGTTTTCTAGACTGATCACAGTATTCCCAAGAGACTTCTCCAGCATCAAAGTCCAAAGGGTCAATATCCTTTCTATCCTGGTTTTTCAGCATCCAACTTCCATTTCCATAGAGTGCTACAGCAGAAACTGTTGCCTACATTAATCTGATCATCTTGACATCTGAATTTCCAAAGTCTTCACAGCTAATCTCCCAAGAAATCTGTGGTTTATTTCCTGACTTTCTTGACTTCTGTTATTCTATCAGTTCCTTTACTTTTTTCTTCTATTAAATTCATGTCCAATTATCAGACATCATCAGAGGCAGTTTGGACAGTTCCTGTAGTTTTCTTGGCAAGGATTTTCAGAAGTGATTTGCCAAATCCACAAGCTAAAAGAATAGATCTAATTACCTCCTCTTCGTTGGCCCTTCTTTAGTGTATCAGAGAGCTTAACTGCTCTTAAGTACCCATCAAATCAAATCAAATCAAATCATTTAATACTTATAAACCGCACCCTCTCCCCATGGGGACTCGGGGCGGTGCACAGGTAGAATAAAAACAGTAAAAAACATACAAACATCAATAAATATACAAACAATTAAAAGCAAATTAAACACAGCCTGTGCTAAAATCCCATTTAACTAACTAAACTAAAATTTACCCAATAAAAACCCTAGACAGGGGGACTATCCCAGGCCGGCCAGACGGAAAAAGTAAGTTTTTAATTTAAGACGGAAGGAGCGGAGGTCCGTGGTCGTCCTAATATCGGGGGGAAGGTCGTTCCAGAGGGCCGGGCCCGCCACAGAGAGAGCCCTTCCCCTGGGTGTCGCCCGCTGACACTGTCTAGTGGACGGCACCCGGAGAAGTCCCTCTCTGTGGGAGCGAATCGGCCGTGAGGATGTATGAGGCAGGATCCGATCCCGCAGATAGCTAGGTCCCGAGCCATGGAGCGCTTTAAAGATGATAATTAACACCTTGAAACGCACCCGGAAGACGACAGGTAGCCAGTGCAGCTCGCGCAAGAGCGGTGTTACATGGGTAGACCTTGCGGTCCCCATAATTGCTCGCGCGGCTGCATTCTGGACTAGCTGAAGTCTCCGGGTGCACCTCAAGGGAAGCCCCATGTAGAGAGAGTTGCAATAGTCCAGTCGGGATGTCACGAGCGCATGAGTGACTGTGCGAAGGGCGTCCCGATCCAATAGGGGGCGCAATTGGCGAACCAGGCGAACCTGGTAAAACGCCCTCCTGGCCACGGCCGTCACTTGATCTTCCATGGACAGCCGGGCATCCAGGAGGACACCCAAATTGCGCGCCCCATCCACAGGGGCAAGATGTTCGCCCCCTATGGCCAGCGATGGAGTGAGCTGGTTGAATCGGGCGGCCGGAAACCACAGCCACTCGGTCTTGGTCGGGTTGAGCCTGAGTCCGTTACTTCCCATCCAGATCCGCACGGCTTCCAGGCACTGGCACATCACCGCTACGGCATCGTTGGGGTGGTTTGGGGTAGATATGTACAGCTGGGTGTCATCAGCGTACAGGTGGTACTCTACCCCAAAACCACGGATGATCTCACCCAGCGGCTTCATGTATGTGTTGAACAGGAGGGGCGAGAGGACCGACCCCTGAGGCACCCCACATACGAGGGGTCTCGCGGTCGACCTCTGCCCTCCTGCCAACACAAATTGCGATCGGCCAGAGAGGTAGGAGGAGAACCACCGTAGAACGGTGCCTCCCACCCCCAACCCCCCCCAGCCGATGCAATAGGATACCATGGTCGATGGTATCGAAAGCCGCCGAGAGATCTAATAGGACCAGGATGGAGGAACATCCCCCATCTCTGGCCCTCCAGAGATCATCAACCAACGCGACCAATGCCGTCTCGGTGCTATGCCCGGGCCGAAAGCCGGACTGGCGCGGATCTAGATAATCAACTTCCTCCAGGTGACGGGGAAACTGTTGTGCCACCACACTCTCAACAACCTTCGCCAAAAAGGGAAGGTTGGAGACTGGACGGTAGTTGTTCAAAACAGCTGGATCCAAAGAGGGCTTCTTAAGGAGGGGCCTCACCATCGCTTCTTTTAGGGAAGCAGGCAAGGAACCCTCACTTAAGGATGCGTTGACAACCTCTTGGAGCCAGCCTCATGTCACCTCCCAGGATGCCAGTACAAGCCAGGAGGGACACGGGTCCAATAAACATGTGGTGGCTCGCAGTCGCCCACGTAACCTGTCCATATCCTCGGAAGTAACGGAGTCAAACTCCTCCCAAACAAGATCTGTCTCGTGGCATCCCCCTGGGCCATGAATGGGGGCTAGCTCGTTCTGTATCTGAGCGATTTTCTCCTGCAGAAAAATCACAAATTCCTCTGCTCTACCCTGTAACGGGGCTTCCCGCACCCTCTGTTGAAGGACGGAGCGGGTCACCCCAAACAGGGCGGCAGGGCGGTTTTCTGCGGATGCTATGAGAGCAGCACAATGATGGCGTTTGGCTGCTCTCAGCGCCACAATGTAAGTCCGTAAATGGGCTCTTACCTGTGTCCGGTCAGATTCAGAACGGGTAGACCTCCATCTTCCCTCTAGGCATCTCTTGCGGCGTTTCATCACCCGCAGCTCCTCGGTGAACCAAGGAGCCAGGGTGTTTCGCCGCCGCAAGAGAGGCCGCAAGGGCGCGACCCGATCCAAGGCTCCTGTGGTCGCAATATTCCATGCGGCCACGAGGTCCTCCATCGGGGCGCGGGTCAGGGGTACAGGAACTGGCCCAAGCGCCGTTTGGAACCCATCCGGGTCCATCAGGCGCCTGGGGCGGAACCAGATTGGTAACTCAGGTTCCGCCTCCCCGCGGAGGGGAGCAGCGGTCGGAAAGTCGAGCCGGAGAAGTGAGTGGTCTGTCCATGACAAGGGTGTGATGACTATATCCCCTATACCCAGATCACTCTTCCATTGGCCTGAGACAAAGATGAGATCCGGTGTATGTCCACCCTCGTGAGTGGGGCCTTGAATTAGTTGGGTCAGGTCCATGGCCGTCATGGAAGCCATGAACTCCCGAGCCACCTCGGATGATTCGCCCACCGATGGCAGATTAAAGTCCCCCATGACTAAAAGTCTGGGGGTCTCAACTGCCATCGTAGCGATCACCTCAAGGAGCTCGGGCAGGGCTGCTGCTACATAGCGGGGAGCCAGGTATACAACCAGCAAGCCCAACTGCCTCCCTAGGCCCCACTTCACACAGAGGGACTCACAACCGGTAGTCTGTGGCACAATGGTCTCTCTCGGTTCAAGACCTTCCTTTACAATGACCGCTACCCCACCGCCCCTACCTAGGGCCCGGGGCTGATGAAACGTGCGGTAACCTGGTGGGCACATTTCAACGAGGGGGAGTCCACCCTCGTGGCCCAACCAGGTCTCCGCAATTCCCACCAGGTCCGGCTCCCCCTCTGACACAAGGTCATGAACGAGGGGGGCTTTGTTGGCAACGGACCTGGCGTTGCAGAACATCAGCCGCAGGCCCTGGCTCTGTACTCCCTGGCCACCTAGCCTGCGGGGGTTGAGGCACTTGACCGTTTGAAGCCAACGGCTACGTGCCCCCAACCGGGAGAATAACATTTGTCTCCCCTCGGATCTGCCTCTCCCCACGACCTTTTGGATGGGAATGCCCTCTATCGGAACGACTTGAGTCTCCCCCCTCCTAACCGAACCTTCCGCTACCCTCCGTCGCCCGCTGGCCTGGCCCTCTCTTCCTTCACCCGCCTCTACCTGTCTATCCCCTCCCCCCTCCCTGGTACCCCCTAAAATAGACATTAATTTAAGAATTAAAAAACCCCTAAGACCACGCTTCTTCCACCTCTCCAGATTAATAAATCCTTCATCAAGGTGGGCCCTCGTTAGAGCGGAGGGCCAAACCTGCGAGAGCGGGGACTCTCGCAGTCGTAACAGGTCTAGCTTGGAATACATAATATAGATAAATAATTAAATAAATAAATAAATAATTATATATAGATACAATGTAGAGCAGTTAAATACATAAAAGCATGGGTCAAGGATTTTAAAAAGCATCGTTAGCCATCATTTAAGGTGTAATAGATGTTAAAAAGTAATAAATAGATGTTAAATATCAGTTACTAAATTAAGTGCATCAGTGAGGGATATAGTCCAGCTGAAGCGTTCCAGATCTTTCCCTAGGAAGGATTAAAAAGGTCTTAGAGAAATGTCCATAGGTCGAAAGATCTTAGTGGTTGCTTTCAGTGTTGAAAGATCTATAGGCAGGATCATACACTTGGGACCATCAGCGCCGGCAGAAAATCTGTCCTCCGGTTGGAAAAGAAAGCCTCTCGTGTCCAGGAGAGAAGGGCAAGGCCAAAGCCAGCCGTACTTCCCCCTCCCGGCTGGCCTAGCCCAGGGACTGGAGACACCACCATTCTCCTCTCCAGTCTCGGCTTGTTCTCAAAGGCCTCTCCCCACGACTGGACACAGCATCTGGGGGTAAACTCCCTCCTCTCCCGGCCGGGGCTTCTGCGCTTCCTGGTCTCCAGGGGCTCGCCCACACGAACGGCCCTCTGCCTTTGCAAGACGCCACAGGGACGCCGAAGATGTCGGCCTCCACCCTGGCGCTCCCACCGAGTTCAGCAACCATCCCCAGGGCGCCAACCTCCATTTTGGCTCTCTCACAGCCACCTCCACCACCATTGCGCTGCTGGTCTCCGTGGCGGCCCTCTCACCGCCGCCTCCGCACCTAAGTCCATCCTCCCGGCCCTCCCGGGCCTCCAGGCTCTCTGGTATCCAGGCTCTCTCACAGCCAGCATCCAGGCTCTCTCCAGGCTCTCCGGCATCCAGGCTCTCTCACAGCCACCTCCGCCGTCGAGCCGCTGGTCTCCGTGGCGGCACTCTCACCGCCGCCACCTCCGCACCTGAGTTCGTCCTCTCCAGGCCCTCCGGCATCCAGGCGCACGGCCGACTTCCACCGCCATCCCATGGACGCCGGGGACGCCAACCCCCGGTCCGGCGCTCACACCGCCGCCGCCGCCGCCGCCGTCATCGCCACCTCAGCGCAGACCTCACCCCAAAATCCAGGTGGGTCCCTCTCCGATCCCAGCCCCTCAAAATAATAAATAACGGGCTGGGGCACTAAAAATCAGCTAACGAGCTCCATGGCCCAGCGGAGCTCGGAGCTAGATCGCAATCTTCCTCGCGCAAGCGCAGTCAACAATCCACAAACAATTCCTGGAGGCAACAGAATGTAACAAAATAGCATAGGAACTTCTTTGTTAGAGGAGGGGCAGAAACAAAGTAAAATAAAAGTATAGTCCTTGTTTAAGTTTTAAAAATGCGCAATAAAGTTTCACAAATATTCCTTAAGATTGTAGAAATAGTCCGAATTTCCAGATTTTAAGTAAAGTAGATTAAACGGAAAGATGATAAATAAATCAGCCATAGTCCATTCTCTTTCAGCGCAAGCGGAAATGGCTCTGTTCTTTGTTCTTACGCTTCAGTCCGCCATTTCAAAGAGTTCTATTAACAGGAGAAATCTGTCAATTCGGTTAAGTCCGCCGCTTACTTCAAAATACAAAGCTTTAGTAAAGAAGAAAAAGTTTCTTTGCGAAGTGTTTCAAAAGCAAGATAGCATACCTTCCCGGTGTTTTTCACTTTCACTTTAAAGTTCCTTTCAGCTTGGAAACTCTCTCATCACCTTATCCCCCCGCAAGGGGGGGGGGCTTCCGTCACCCTTCAGAAGCTTTTCTTCATGTCAGACAGAGATCTTGCAAGATCTCTGTATCCCGCAAAGCTTGCTTCCTGATCACTGCCCCTCCAGGACAGCTTAGGTTGCTATCGAACCATGTGGGAGACGAAAGTTTGACCAGGGTCCCTGCAGCTTAGTGACCTCCGGTTGTGCCGGCGCGAGTAGCTCCACCTTCCCCACACATATAGATATATATACCAAAGAAAATCAGGAGCTTTTGGATGAAATTTTGAATGAAATAAAAAGATTAAATGATATATTTGATAGAAAGCCATTTACTATTTTAAGCGAAGACCAATTGAAGATTCCAGAAATTAAAAAAAGAAAAGAAAAAGAGGAAAGTGAACAAGATAATGAACTTAATTTAATTGAAGAGGACGATGATGATGGAAACCTACTAAATCATGGGGAAACAGCAGAGGAAGGGACAACATCTAAAGCTTACCAGGAGGTTATCAGGAATTTGGATCTCAGCTTGACCTGCAAGAAGAAAAGAGAAAAGGAGGGGGAAAAAGGAGAAATCTTTCCAGGAACAAACCTGACATTTAAAAGCAAACAATATGTAAAAGGAGTTGGTCAGCGTTATGATGGGACAGTTATATCAGATTGTAAAATGCCAAAAGAAGTTGACAAAGGACCTGGGAAAGAAAATAAAAAGAGACTGAAATCATAAATTATAGAAGAGATAAATTTAATCCACCACTGGAAAGAAACTGGTTGAAAAGATAAATTATTATCCCTTGATGAGTAATAACCAGCCAGACTGTGTGTTAAATATCATCAAAGGATTATTAGTTAATTGACTGCAAATAATAATTATAGACATTTATAACAAGATGAATGTATAATAAATGTCTTGGTTAATGATACACATTTACTTATCTATAGATTTAAGATGCTATTAGATACTATTGAATAACTATAGAGTAATGGAAAAATGATAGTTAATACTGATAAAATGGGAATTGTTATATTTAGATGATTAATAATTAATCAATTATTTAGATGGTTATAATGTTGCTGGAAAATTATTTAATTAATAACTACTTATAAAGCTCAAGATTGTTTTACATTATACTACTATGGAATTTATATTGCTATGACAAGACTAAATAAGGGATAGTTAGCCAGGCATTAAAGACACTCTTAAAGAAGAAATAGATCGATGTTAAAATATTTGATTAGAACTGTGGATATTGATAATAAGCTACATGACAAATTGTTAGATCTAAAATTCATAAAATGAGATTACTTTAAAAAAATAATTATTTTAGAGAGGCATAGAATTCACCAGCACCTGGTTAAAATATTCTTTAAAGGATACTATCTAGAGTGAACTTTTTTTAAAAATCCATTCTCTCTCTCTCTCTCTCTCTCTCTCTCTCTCTCTCTCTCTCTCTCTCTCTCTCTCTCTCTCTCTCTCTCTCTCTCTCTCTCTCTCTCTCTCTTTGTTGGCCTTATAAATAGAAAGCCATTATATAATCATACTGTATATAAAAGGATGCTAAAATAATTAGTAAGATGAGGGTTGAGATATAAGAATTGTAATAATCGACACGAAAAATAAGTGATAATATTGGAAGAAATTTATAGAAATCTGTGATGAATTGATACATTCTTAAAAATTGATAACCTGTTATGGAAATGGCTTTTTGATCGTTTTTCTTTCTTTTTTTCTCTGTGAAGTTTGTATTATTTGTGTTTATGTTAAAAAAAATAAAAAAAATATAAAAAAAAAAGAAGTGATTTGCCATTGCCTACTTCCTAGGGCTGAGAGAAAGAGATTGACCCAAATCCTAGATGGCTTTGTGCCTAAAGCAAGCCTGAAGTCACTCCCAGTTTCTAGCTTGGTGCCTTAATCATTACACTGAACTGGCTGTCTTGCTGTTGATGTTTATTACTGAAGCTTACAGATAATTAGCATTTTCAGATACCAGAATAGTGTCATCAGCATAGTGCGGGTTGTTGAAGTTTCTACCTATAATTTTAAACTGTGCTCATGATCTTTCAATTCAGTCTCAGTAGATACCATCCTGGGTTGAATAAATCAGGGAGGGTATGCAACCTTTTCTTACTCCTTTGCCAATTTGGAGTCAGTATATTTCACCATGTTCTATCCAGGACTGTGACTTCCTGATTTGGGACAGCAATGTCTTCATTCCCTGCTTGCAAATTCCTTTATTTGTTGGAATAGCTGTTCCGAGCCACGTGTTGCTGTGGCCCAGTCTGGTTAAATGGCCAACCAATCTGTGTGTAGATCTACACCTGCACACACAAACACCTACACACAACCACCGTATAACCCTCAACCTACCTACTGTATTTCTCCCTCTCTCTCCCCCTCTACCTACCTACCTGCCTACCTGCCTACCTGCCTACCTGCCTACCTACCTACCTACCTACCTACCTACCTACCTACCTACCTACCTATCTACTGCATTTCTCCCTCCCTCTCTCTATCCCTATAGCTGCTTACCTACCTACCTACCTACTGTATTTCTCCTTGAATCTTATGGACAGAGTATTTTATGTCATAAAGGATGACATAATACCTGTGGCCCACTGCTCTCTCTGTATCCATCTACCTTTTTTACAATTTTTTACATTTCTGTTGTTGGTACCTAGCACATTTACACAATCTCTCTCTCTCTCTATATATATATATATCATTGGTGCTGTATTTGAAAGGAACGTTGTGTGAAAATTTGGAAGCGATTGGTGCAGCACCTTCGGAGATTACCTGTTACATTTTTATTTATATACTAGCTATACCCTTTCTTTCTTTCTTTCTTTCTTTCTTTCTTCCTTCCTTCCTTCCTTCCTTCCTTCCTTCCTTCCTTTCTTTGCATCTATCTATCTATCTATCTATCTATCTATCTATCTATCTATCCATCCATCCATCCATCCATCCACCCACCCACCCACCCACCCACCTACCTTATTTCTCCCTCTCTATCTATCCCTTGGGATCCCACCCACCTACCCTCCCTGTCCCTTGCTTTTCTCCTTGATTTGTTTCCACCCGTTGCTTCTTGTTCTGCCCTCAAGTGCTTTGGAGAATAGCTTGACTCCCTCTTCTTTGTAGCAACCTCTGAGATATTGGAAGGCTGCTATCCTGTCTCCCCATCCCTCTTTTATTAAACTGTATTTCTCCTTGTCTCTCTATTCCCCTATCTACCTACCTACTGTAATACAATAATACAATAGCAGAGTTGGAAGGGACCTTGGAGGTCATCTAGTCCAACCCCGCTGCTGAAGCAGGAGACCCTATACCGTATCAGACAAATGGTTTTCCAGTCTCTTCTTAAAAACACACCCAGTGGTGGGGCATCCATAACTTCTGGTGGCAAGCTGTTCCACTGGTTAATAGTTCTCACTGCCAGGAAATTTCCCCTCAGTTCTAAGTTGCTTCTCTCCTGGATTAGTTTCCACCCATTGCTTCTTGTTCTGCCATCAGGTGCTTTGGAGAGTTGGAAGGGACCTTGGAGGTCATCTAGTCCAACCCCGCTGCTCAAGCAGGAGACCCTATACCGTGTCAGACAAATGGTTTTCCAGTCTCTTCTTAAAAACACATCCAGTGTTGGGGCATCCATAACTTCTGGTGGCAAGCTGTTCTCACTGCCAGGAAATTTCCCCTCAGTTCTAGGTTGCTTCTCTCCTTGATTAGTTTCCACCCATTGCTTCTTGTTCTGCCCTCAGGTGCCTTGGAGAATAGCTTGACTCCCTCTTCTTTGGGGCAACCCCTGATATATTGGAAGGCTGCTATCATGTCTCCCCTAGTCCCTCTTTTATTAAACTGTATTTGCTGTCAGATGGGTGGTTCTTTGTTACAGTTTGGTTCAGTTCGTATTAAACAGTTTAAAGCAGCTCCCTGCCTCCATGTTTTTACCTCAGAGAACAGTCTTGAGCAGTATTTCTCCCCCCCTCCCTCTCTCTATGGGCCACCTGGGAGTTTGCTATCCTCTGTGCCTTTTTGGCCCTAAGAGGCCGCCATATGACAGTTGAAAAGCAGTTTAATGGGCGTGGCTACAGGGAAGTTAAAACACATTTCAGTGCTTACCTTTTATTTGTGTGTAACTTGCACACGACACACGTGTGCTAGGCACAAAATGAGTAGCTATTCTATTATCGGAAGTCCTTGGCTACATTGTGTGAAAGTTTGGTGTAAATCGGTCCAGTAGTTTTTGAGATTAGTGGATTCGTACAAACTATTTTACATTTTTATTTATATAGGTAGATTGTTCAGTAGGTGTTTTTTCCTTGTGCTCATCAGATTTTTAAAAGGTAAGTTTCTCCAGTACCTCCAGCTGATCATCACTGGGAGCAATAAGCTGGACATTGTATTAGCCAGGGCTGTTTTGGGAATACTGATGCCTAGAAGACTCAAAGAGTTTTGGGAGCAATTTCAGTTTTTGCCAAAGGAACTTTGCTAAGGAGCAATGTTTGGCATATGAGAACATTTCAATCCTCATCAGCCTGTTAAACTATATGTGCGGCTTACGCTCATCAGCCATGATAGTTGAGGTAGCAAATGCAGTTTAAATATCCTTCGGTATCTGTGGATGATAAACACATCCTTAATATATTTGTCAGGATTTAGACAGCATTGAGACAGCTCTGATGTTTGTTCATAGTGTTAAAAGGTGTCTCAGATGGCACTTTAGAAGATGTGATTTAAACACTGATTACTATTATGTTAGCTGACCTCCAGGTAGCCTATAGTCTTACCCTCTCATTTGAGAATCACTGAGGTTGAATTCTTACTGAAGGAAAAATTAAGCTCAAACTGTCTCAGGGAAGCAGACTGATAAAGGTTAGGTAAACATAACAGTACTTGAGAAATGAAAGGAACAAAGAATTATGATTAGTATTTAATTAGCATTATATCTGATGTATAACACTACCTAACACCCCCAGTACATAGAATTTATCAGTGTAATAAAAATTGTGAACTCTTTGCACATAGAGGGGTAAAATTGGCTAAAGGAATTATTATATAACTTGGGGAAAATAAATCTATACCTGATTTGCAGCAGTGGACTGCTGATACATGTTGTTTATTAACATTTGAATTAGTGCTTAATCTGGACAAATGTTGTATAGTTCTTCTGAAGGGGATATAAATGTCTAGGTTATTTTTCATTTCAGTTTCTATACACAGTCTCATTTTCATTGTTACATATACATTTTGTTTCAACAAAATATAAAATGCACTAACAATAGACAATGCAGTTTTCTCCATGACCTATTCAAGAAATGTTGCCAAATATTTCTTTACAGAGATATCTGCCACCATGAGTTTTGAGACTTTTCTATAGGTGTTCCTTCTTCCTCTTTCCTACCTGCATATTTAATATTGGAACAGGGGTTGGCACTCTTTTTAGAATAATCCTAAAAACATGTAGTCTTTCAGTAGTTGTGGGAGCTTCATCACGCTTTCAAGAAGAAACTGGACTGTCATTTGTTAGAAATGGTGTAGGGTCTCCTGTTTGGGGGGTGGTGGTGGGTGGTGGTGGTGGGTGAAGTAGATGACCTAAAAGGTCCCTTCCAACTCTGAATCTGTTAATCTGCTTGTATGTGTAATTGTATTTCTTATTAAAATGATTACTATAAAATATTATATAGCTTATCTTTGAACTTATTGAATCATATGGTTTAAAGCAGTGGTGGGATTCAGTTGGTTTGCACCAGTTTGGCTGAACCTATTATTAATTTTTTGCATAGTTCGGCGAACCTGTTGTTTCCATCAATGGTTGGCCCCACCCTGCCCACCGGGATTGACATTCAAAGTGGGGAGGCTGCAGGGGCATGACTGGCAGCCGTGCTGATCAGCTGGGAGGCATCAATGGACCAGCCGTGCCAATCAGCTGAGCAGATGATCAGTCAGTTAGTCAGATCTTCCAACTTTGCAAGATCTCTCCTCCCCCCTCCCCAGAAGTTGGAAGGTCTGATTGAACATTTTTTAAACTGGTAGTCACATGGTCTTTCTTTATTGCCCTTCATGTAGGAGAATGGAGCTGGAAAGCAGGTTAGTAAGGGAATGGTGTTTCTCCTGGAATGGGGTGGAAGTGAGGATTTTGCATTATGAGGGCTCTGGAATGGGACGGAAGTGAGAATTTTGCATTATCTTTGCTCTGGGATGAGGTGGAAGTGAGGATAGTGCATTATGATTGCTTATAAGTAAGTAAGAACCAGTAAAAGAGGAATGGAAAAATCCCTATCTGTAGATCACCTTTTTTCAGTCTTGTCAAGTTTAAGATGGGCGAACTTTATGCTGCCTTGGGAATTCTGGGAATTGAAGTCCATGCACCTTAAAGTTACCAAAATTGTGAAGCAGGGGTCTACACTAGAGTTTAGGATTTTCTAATCCTGTTTTATTTAGAGTTTGATGCAATTAAATAAATCAGTTGTGGTTTCCTTAATTAAAGCAATATGAACCATTACTGGACTTTTTTTGTGAGAAACTGAAATTAAAAGTTGATGATTAGATATGGGATTATGGAAATAATGTAGACAAATATTAATCTTAGAGTAAGAGTTTGATATATTTTTTACTTATATCTATACCAAAAAAAGTTGGATGTCATTCTTTTTCAGGTTTCTTTCTTTTCCACTTTCTTACACTTTTACTCTTCCTTTCCTGAGTGTTTTCTTTTTTTTCAAATCTGTTTTTGGTTATCCCTTAGCTTTGTATATTTCAATGTATGAAGATCAAATGCTCAGCCATTATAATTCTACATTCCTTATTTACAGAAATCATATCAAAATTTAGAATGAAATCCACTGGGAGCCCTCTCATATAAGGCAGCCTCTGAGTCCCTCTAACTAAAAAGGGTTTATCGATAGAAGAGAATATTTGTAGCTCAGGTTTGAACTGTGGGGTCCTTGGTGCTCTCTGAGCTTGATGATTTTCTTGCAGATATTTCGTTACCAAACTAGTACTAGAAGAGAGTGGAGTTTGCTCTTATTTTCATATAATAATGGCTTATCCTGTTAGTGTTGATCAGCTGCTTCACAAACAGTGTTTTGATTGGTGCCAGGTCTCTACAGCCTCAGGCAGAGAAGGACTATTATGTACCCCTCCCTCAAATACAGAGTTTCTCAGCATTCGTTTAGGAACCTTCAACATGCAAACTATGGTTACTCATCCTAAAATGAATCCTCTTTTACCTGGAGCTTCAAAATTTGCTCTTTGCTGGGACGATGTATAGCTAAAAGTCAGTCTACATTTAGTGTACATCTGACTTTGGGGATATTTCTTCACAACCAAACAAAAGTGTATTTTCTGTACAGTTCACACCCCTTGCTCGCTGGATCTGGATGTCACAAAGCAAAACCCACATTTTGCAATTAACCCCCATGCCCAGTTTTGACTGGCAGGTTACTGCAGGAGTCTGAGTGGTGTGATTCCCCTTGGCCACACCCACCACTGGTTGAAAGGCACCATTTAGGTCACTTAAGTCCTACTCAAAGTGCAAAAACCCAGATAAAAGCCTCAGTTTGAATATGTCCAGTGAAGGGGAGAATATTACCTCTTACTGCTAGATACTAACTCCACAATACAATTGTTGTTTCTCTTAAAAATACTGATTTGTTATTACATTAAAATATTATTATGGTCTGAAAATCAAATGTAATAAGTAAAAGCCAATAAAACACTCAACAATTTTCATATTAAGAAAGATTAATATACAGATGAACATTTTTGTTCTGTGATAGTTACCTTCTCATAGCATATCCATTTTTGCTAAGTAGTAAAAACTTTTACATAGAACTGATGACTTTAAGATTTCCATCAGATATAAAGTAGATTACCTAAATATCTTCAGTATGACTGGGAAGGAATTTTAAAATAATGTCTAGAGCTGTGGTTCCCAAATCTTTTCAGACCACCACCCCCTTGGTGCTACAAACTGATCCTCAAGAGTATGGGGTCTCCAGGTGACCTGGTACGCAAATGCATACTGGATTTCTGGCACCAGTACATGTGTACTGGACCGGATTGACTGAAACCCACCTGTCTATATCTAAAACACTTGAAATCTATTGTATTTCCCAAACCTACTGTCAAACTTATGCTATGTGCAAAAAAAAAAAAAAGCAACAGAAACACCTGCCTGCCCTCCCGGGTAGAAGACAGGAGGTACTAATACTATGGTTGCAGATGAGGTTGTCCATGGAATGCTGTATTCACTGTTCAAGCCATCTTGTCTCTTATCTGATTGAGCTTTGTGAGATTTCTCTATTTTTTATAGCATACACAAATTAAAAATCCAGAGAGCAAGAGGAAAAAAATAACCTGAGTGTTGCCATTCAGATAGGCTGGAACTGAGGACTCTATACTAAAATTACTTAATACATGTATTAAGTAATAGATGTGATATATACCATTTTGTAGAGTGTAGAAATCACTTCAGTGCCATAAATAGGTATAACCCCATTAGCTATCATTTTCCAGGTGACCACAATTCAATGTGGTCTGCTATGCTTTCCTAATGTGAGCTCTTTTGCATTCTGCAGCACTGTGGAATATTACAAAGGACTGTAGAATGTTGCAGAGCTTGTATTAGGGAAATATAGCAAACTGTTTCATTGGAGTTCTGCAGCCACAATTCAATGTGGCCACCATTTTAAATCAAGTGGTAATTCTTATTTCTATTTGGCAATATAGTAATCAGTTGGATGTTTCTTTATCTTTGATTGAACACTATAGCCAGCCTACCATTTGACATATAGCATTTAAAAAGGGTCTGGTAATATACTAGGAGGACTCAGATGGAAGAGAAATAGCAGTAGGTTGCTTAGTGGAGAATACCTTTTTAGCCATCTAGGACTAGCTCCTTCAATTGATTTGCATTAGTTATAGGTGAAGTAGCTTCTTTATGAGACTCCAGATCCATTGAAATACTACTGTATAAGCCATCAAACTTAGTCAAGTATACAAAAAATTGTAATACCTAGAATCATAGAAATTATAGATCTTTGCCTTGCCATTTACTTTTAGTTTGATGGATAGATATACAAACAAATCAGATTACTGTATTTTTTGGAGTATAAGAAGTAGGAAGGTAGATAGAGGGATAGAGAGGGAGAGAAAGAAAGAGAAATACAGTAGGTAGGTAGGGAGAGAGAGAGAGTAGGTAGGTAGGTAGATAAAGGAATAGAGAGAGAAATAGAGAGAGAAATACAGTAGGTATGTAGGGAGAGTGTGTGTGTGTGTGTGTAGGTAGGTAGGTAGAAGGATAGAGAGAGAAATAGAAAGAGACAGAGAGAAATACAGTAGGTAGGTAGGGAGAATGTGTGTGGGTGGGTAGGTAAGTAGGTAAAGGGGGAGAGAGAGAGAAATACAGTAGGTATGTATCGAGAGAGAATGTGTGTGTAGATAGGTAGTAGAGGGATAGAGAGAGAGAAATAGAAAGAGAGAGAAATACAGTAGGTAGGTAGAGAGAGAGAGTGTGTGTGTGTAAGTAGGTAGGTAGATGAAGGAATAGAGAGAGAGAGAGAATACAGTGGTACCTTGGATCACGAACTTAATTTGTGAAATGACTCTGGTCGCGATCCGATTTGGTTGTGATGCGAGGCACAATTTCCCATAGGGTTCAATGTAAATCCGATTAATCCGTTCCGACCTTGTTTTTTGGTTGTGATGCGAGGCACAGTTTCCCATAGGGTTCAATGTAAAGCCGGTTAATCCGTTCTGACCTTGTTTTTAAAATGTCCGCGGCTCCGGTTCGTGAAGCGAAACGGAGGTCGTGAATCCGGGCATTTTTACGAACTTTTCCGTTCGTGATGCGAGGGCGGAGTTCGTGATGCGAGGCAGAGTTCGTGAACTGAGGCGGAGTTCGTGCAGCGGAGCATTTTTTACGAACTTTTCCGTTCGTGCAGCGAAACGGTGTTCGTGAACCGGGGCACATTTTTTGGGAAATTTTTGGTCGTGAAGCGAATTGGACGTGATGAGAGGCGTTCGTGGTCCGAGGTACCACTGTATATATATAGAGAGAAATACAGTAGATAGGTAGGGAGAGAGGGTCGGTAGGTAGATAAAAGAATAGAGAGAGAGAAATAGAGAGAGAGACATACAATAGGTAGGTAGAGAGCTAGGGGGGTAGGTAGGTTGATGTTTCCAGGTGTATTTATCCATGTCCTGGAAAAGGAAATTGCTGACAAACCTTAAGACTTTGTTTCTGCTGGCACAGAAACAGTTAAAGAGCCTTCCAAAAAGGGGGGGGGGAGCCTTTGGACTCTGCAAACATCTCCAAACCGGCCCGTTTCTCCGCGAAATTGGGGCTTTCTTTTCAAATAAAAAGCATGACTAGCTTTGTGGGGGCTTGCAGAGTGCTCCGGGGGGGGGGGAGGGTGTCAAAAATGAACAAAAAAATGGCCCATTTATCGCGAAAACAGGCCATTTTTTGTCAAATAAATTGCATGCATAGCCCTATGGAGGCTTATAGAGTGCTGCTGGGGGCTGGGGGAGCAGAAACCAGCCCATTTTAGGCTAATTTCTGCCCTCCCCAGGCCCCAGGAGCTCTCTGGAAGCCTCTATAAGGCTAGGCACAGCCAGTTTGGTGAAGGGGCAGGGTTTCAGAAGGCAAAAAATGCTGTATTCGATGTACCCAGATTTTCAGCCTCTTTTTAGAGGAAAAAAGGTGCATCTTATACTCTGAAAAATACGGTAATTCATCTTAATATTTACAGCAGGAATAGTCATAAAATGTGAAGCAATAGCCCTCTCACACATACAACCAAAATATGGCTATATTATATTGACAACACCTTTGTCATAAGAGGAAATGGCAATTAGAAGATACATACAATATAACAACATCTTTAATGGAATCAAATTCACAAGAAAATAATAGACTACTGTTCCTTCATATTCTCAAAGCAGAGAAAAAAAGTGACACACTTCAAACTCATATTTATAGAAAAACAATATAGACAAACCAAGTGTTGCACTATCAGCACATCTGCCCATGAGAAAAGCTGAAATAGATGAGCAAAAACACACTGCAGTGACACAGAATTTAAAAGGGGGGGAAATTACCTTTATGACACGCTTCAATGCAATGGATACCCATGTTATGCAGGAATTGAGATGTAACTTGGTAGAAATAAAAGATGGATTCCTGGTGTCTCTTGACAAGCCAAACATGTTTATTTAGCTGAACAAAGGTGTGTCCTCCTTTAAATTGAAAGAACCCCAAACACAGTGTAAAGCAGATTCTCTCTCTTTCTCTCTCTCTCCATCCATCCATACACACATGCACACACACACATTTTACTTATTTTTACTTAGTTATATACTGTAAGAGGAAGCTTGCACACAACAGATAAGGTATATAATATTACTCAAATATACTTTCTGTGGTTTTGGTCACATGTTTACCCCATAGGCTTTTTGTTTCTTGTGGAACTTTCCACAGCCTCGAAGGCCTACTGAGACCTGAACTTTAGTTTTGCCATTTCAACATATGTACCTTTTAACCAATCATCAAACTTACCAGATTCCTGATCAATACCTACTCAACTTCATTAAAAAGTGCTTTTCAATACAACCTGTCTGAATGCAACCATCAGAACCCATGAAAAGAATCATTCTCTCATCATCAAAATGGTTCAGTAACTATCAACAGGTTACTTTAATGTGCACGCATCACATTAGCTACAGATCAACAAAATCTTTTCAAAGCATCTTGAGTCAAACTCAAGAGTTCCAACAATGAGAGAAGGCCGAACAGGAACTATTTACAATATGCAAAGATTTAAAAAATCATTATGTAGGAAAAACAAGGAAAAGAATATGCAGTGAAAAGTCAGGATGAAAATTCTTCAGTTTCATTGCAAATTGACAAATGTAGCCACAAATTCAATTGAGAAATCAAACTAAAGTCAAGAATGCAAAAGAATTTTAAAGGCCTGGCATTCTGACAGATCAACTATTATCTAAAGAGACAAGCCTGGTGTATAGAGTATTCAAAAAACAAGAATCTAAGAAAGAAACAAAGAGCCTAGAAACATTTTCACTAATAACACATCCAGCAATTTTCACCAAGATAGGAGAGGTCCAACATAATCCAGTAGACAAAAATTTCTGATAAAACAATATAGCCAACAAAACCAGAGAGGCAGATTAGAAGCGGACAAATAAACTACAATAATCCTGATCTAGAGAGGTAGGATAAACTGCCAGGCAAACCCTCACTCCTTTGCACTGATGATATTAATTAGTTTGGCAATGAAACTTTTGGAAAAAGAAAACCTAATTTAGCAAACATCAAGATCTCAACTATGGTTGGAAGTAGCTCCAAGTTACTTACATTAAAGTTATCTTGGCATATTTTTCTCCTTGTTTAAAGATTTAGTACTTGGTGTTGTATTATGTAGTCAGAAGCAATATCATTACATTCATATCATAAAACTGTTCCATATAGTGCTTATGTCATTATAATGACATTATAAACAATATATATTTCCATGGACATTTTCTCTTTTTTATTGAAAAAGTTTTCCACCAACAAATTTTTCTCCCCCTCCCCCCCCTTCCCCCAACATAAAAAAACATAAATCAGGTACAAATATTATATCCCTTTACCCCCCTCCCCCAACATAAACTACATAAATCAGGACCAGATATTATACCCTTCCCCCCCCCCTCTTTCAACCTGGAATACATAAAACAAGTATCAGTATAATTCCCTCCCATATCCTCCCTAACCCTCCCCAACCCTGTGCCTTCCGCTATATGCAACCCTAGTAATTCCAAACACAATATATGTTATTCATTTCCTTCATATTCTACCCCCTGCTGACTACCTTATTCATCTAATCTCCATCAGCTAAAAGCTACACAATATTTTCTAGTCTGATACTTATTTTGTATATAATCAATCCACTTTTTCCACTCCTGTGTATAAGTCTCTTGCATCTGGTCCTTTAAAAAAGCTGAACTTTTCGCCATTTCAGCAAATCCAGCCATCTTCTGCATCCATTGGTCTATAGTAGGCAAAACATCTTTCTTCCAGTGCTGGGCAACCAGCAGTCTAGCTGCTGTCCATGGACATTTTCTCTTTCAGAACATTCTGTTGCATTTTCAGAATGCTTATTTCTGAAATGGGATGTGCAGTTTTCACATTGATTCTATATCAACAATGCCTCAATTGTCTCAATTGTCTTTTTAAAAAGGTTCTGCAACTCCCAGTCAAGTATCTGTCACTTGTCAAGAATTCTTATTTGCTATTGAGAACATGTAAATATACTGTGAGTTAAATTTTGCTGATCCCTAGGAATATATGTCATAGAAATGAAACATACTTTCATGTTTTCAATTTTAATTTTAGACTTTAGATTTGTCCATGATTTACACATTAGAAGAGCTTTCTGAACTATTTCCTGAGATAACATGTTATATCTTAGTTAGGTTTGTATGGAACTGACCTAAGAAATATGTTCACTTAATGGCCACTGTCAGGGAAATGTGGTTTTATGCAACACATTTGCCATGCCTTACAGTATCAAAGACAAAAGTGTTAGCTTGTTCCAAGTTTTGTGATAAATGCATTTCTTGCTGAGGGAAAGTATTCAAAGATAGTTTCTTTTACATTGTACTTTGTTTAAAAAAATCATTTTAATAAATGAGGTTTGCATCTAAAGTAGAATCTGGTGACTTACGTTAGTTCTTTACTACTGATGCAGCAGTTACTCTCTAAAATTGCATCTATATGCAGTATGTTGCTTCTTTAGACATTTATTTTTCTGTACACTTAGTTCTAAAAGTGAATGGCACATCATTCAGAATATATAATTGCAGATTCTTCCTAATTTCATGGTTTCAGTTAAATAATAAAAGAAAGGGTACATTGGAGGAATGCTTTGTTGTTATTAATGGCAGGACTTCATCTGCTAATCCCAATGATTATACTCTTACCTTAGAAATGCTGGCTGCACTTAATAGGAATGTAATAAAGATGAAGCTGCTTTCTTCATCTAGTCAATCAGTGACTACTTACTCCAGCTGAAATAGAAATAAGGCTAGGTCTGGCTATCACAAACAATTCACTATACTTTTGAAATATAATGTGTAGGGATTTCATTGCTCTGTTCTGTCAATAACAAAATGCTCTGTGCAGGGATGGTCACTCCGACCATCTCTTTCTGTACCAGATTGATACAGTCATATGGGGAATTAGTCTTTGGCTCCAAGTCCATATACTGGATCAAATACATTCATTTGTGATGCTTGCCTCCATGAAATGAAATCTGTTGAAATAAGACAGATGGAAAGTCAAGTTTTTTATTGTTATTGTACTAGTAGTTTTGCTCAATCTCACTCTAGGCAGATTCAATGTTTCACTTGAAAATACTAAATTATTATTTTTGAGAGGGAAACCTATGCTTGCTTTATGGATATATGAATTTTTTCCTTATGAAGGAGAATAATCAAATATTTTATTTAGGCAGATACATTTGTATGAAGGCCAGCTCCAACTCTGAGGAAGCTGCTTCAAACAATCTTTTGTGATGGCAACAGCAATAGGGAGACATCTAGGGGATGATTTGGGATGATGTATAGAACTGCAGAGGAGGCAGGTTCAATCCAGAGCTTCCTCCCAGCCCTGAGACATGTAGGGATGAGCGAAGGAGAGAGCAGAGGAGGTTTGTGTGGCTCCCCGGGAGGCAGGATGTTCCCACAGATGAATTCTTACACCTGGTGGATATTCCTATTTTACAGCCATCACTAGCAAATGGTTCCTTATTGGGAACTACCACTGTGATACCTGTAACTCTGTCCATTTGTACCTTGAACTCCTGCCTAAGGAAGCTCTTTACCTTCAAACCTGGACCATCTGTCACCTTATCCATGACCCCAAAAACTTTGGATTGTGCCCTCATGGCACTTCTAATTGTGCATTTTTAAAATGACAGCTATAGTATGAGTGTCCTTCAATATATAAAATAGGCAGAGCTTCTGTATATGAAGAACCATTACCCTGGTTTGTTTCTGCATCTGGAAATGGATTTCAGCTGGCATTTTATTTATAGAAAAAAGATACTGAGTCTGTGGGAAAGTCTTTAATTGGATCATTAAATTGGTAGAGGCTATTTTAGTCCATCAAGTCCAATACTCTGTTCCTTGTAGGAATCCAAATTAAAGTACCCTGGTCAGTTGACTGCTTGGCCTCTATTTGACATATCCAGTACAGGGGGACACTCTGCTCTAGATAATAGTATCCATTATTGAACTACTTTGACTAATAGGGCATTTTTTTACATTGGAAAAATAAGAATCTGCCTTTTTGTAACTGAAATCTATTATTGTGTGTCCTATACTCTAGAATGATGGAAAGAAAATCTTGGTACTATTTGGCATCCTTTCAATTACTTAAAAAAGTGCTGTCATACTCCCATTTTCTTCTCTGAGCTAAACATTCCCAATCATAAAATATTTTCTCATAGGATGGTTTTTGTTCTACTAAGTATAAAACAGATTCTTCTGGGAATATGTTTGAATGTAGGTGAGTTCAAGTGTGGTGGTGAGAACTAGATAAAATAATCCTAGGTGATAAGGAAACAGTGCAGGACAAAGGAATGTTATATCCTTCGATTTCAGATCTGTTGATGTAGTTTTAAGTTGCACATATTTATTTTTCAATGAAGTTATGTAAGAGGAGAGCCATGCTAGTCTATGAAGGCCAAGAATCAGAAACGCCATTTACAATATATAGTTTTTCATCTGAACCCACATGATTCTTTTTACTTTTGTAAGGCATTTTCTGGTCAGCAATCCATTGTGTCAGTGAACAAGGGTTCCATAAATACCTTATAATAGGGGAGCAACTTACTTAAAATAAACTTTAAAAACATGTTAATGTCTTGTTCCTTCCTTTTAATTTTTAACCACTAGGTAATATTAGCTGTTATTCAGGATATACTTTTAGCTTAATTGTGCTGATAATGAGGTCCCACCACTAATGAGCCTATGTTCCATTTAAGTAACCATAAATATTAAAGTAGGTTCAAGCAACTCACCATGGAAAGTGATACCTCAAGATTTGAGATATCTGAGGCTCATTTCTGCAGATAAGCTATCATTATTTGGAAGCATGTGAAATTTGTCTCCTTTTTATTTATTTATTTATTTGGATTTATAAACCGCTCCCTTTCCCCAAAGGGACTCAGGGCGGTGCACAGGAAGTTAAAAAACATATAAACATAACAATTATAAATAATTAAAACCGAATAAATAATTATCCCCTGTGCTAAAATTTTAAAATCATTAAAACTGTTACCCCATTTAAAACCCAATTAAAACAATTTGAGCTTCAGACTATAGGCTATGTGAAATAAATTAGGCCAGACCGGCCTGATGGAAAAAATAGGTCTTTACTTTCTGGCGGAAGGAGCGGAGGTCCGTAATTGTTCTAAGATCGGGGGGTAGGTCGTTCCAGAGGGTTGGTCCCACCACAGAGAAGGCCCTTCCCCTGGGCATCGCCCGCTGGCATCGCCTAGTGGACGGCACCCGGAGAAGTCCCTCTCAGTGGGAGCGAATCGGCCGAAGGGATGTATGGGGTAGGATGTGATCCCGCAGATAACTAGGTCCCGTGCCATGGAGCGCTTTAAAGGTGGTAATCGACACCTTGAAGCGCACCCGAAAGACCACAGGTAGCCAGTGCAGCTCGCGCAGGAGCGGTGTTACATGGGAGTACCTAGAGGCTCCCAAGATTGCCCGCGCGGCCGCATTCTGGACTAGTTGTAGTCTTCGGGTGCACCCCCAAGGGGAGCCCCATGTAGAGAGCATTGCAGTAGTCTAGCCGGGATGTCACAAGCGCATGAGTGACTGTGCGAAGGGCGTCCCGGTCCAGTAGGGGATGCAACTGCCGCACCAGGCGAACCTGGTGGAACGCCCTCCTGGCCACAGCCATCACATGGTCTTGCATAGACAGCCGGGTATCCAGGACGACGCCTAATTGCGTGCCTGATCCACGGGGGCTAGATGTTCAACCCCTATGGCCAGTGATGGAGTCAACTGGTTGTACAGGGACGCCGGAAACCACAGCCACTCGGTCTTGGATGGGTTGAGTCTGAGTCTGTTCCTTCTCATCCAGACCCGCACGGCTTCCAGACACCGGGACATCACTTCGACGGCATCGTTGGTGTGGTTTGGGGTAGAAATGTAGAGCTGTGTATCATCAGCGTACAGATGATACTCTACCCCAAAACCACAGATGATCTCACCCAGCGGCTTCATATATGTGTTGAACAGGAGCGAGAGGACCGACCCCTGAGGCACCTCACATGTGAGGGGTCTCGAGGGCGACCTCTGCCCTCCTGCCAACACAAATTGCGATCGGCCGGAGAGGTAGGAGGAGAACCACCATAAAACGGTGCCCCTCACCCCCAACCCCTCCAGTCGATGCAATAAGATACCATGGTCGATGGTATCGAAAGCCGCCAAGAGGTCTAATAGGACCAGGATGGAGGAACAACCCCCATCTCTGGCCCTCCAGAGGCATCCATCTACAAAAAGCTTGATTCTAGCTTTTTGTAGATGGATGCCTTAACATGTGAAATGGAATCTGATACCTTAACATTTTCTTTATATAAACAGTTAAACATTTTCTTCACATAAATGATTTTTTTCTTGCAAGCTAAATGCTCTAACCCAAGGCCTCCTGAGTTAGAGGTCTTCTAAATGACTATCCAAGAAACAGAAGATGATGGTTAACTTACTTGCTTTGATTTTTGTGACTTGAAAGTATTAAATTGCATATCTTCAGGTACTCCAGGGATGGAAAATTATATATTTCTTTCAGTTTTTCTCTGAAAATCAGAAATCATTGGGCATTTATAAAGCATAAGTGGTGTATTTAGCAGGGAGAATATAAATGTGACTATTTAATGGAATCTAGTTGTTCCCATCCCTGGGGGGGCGGAGGGGGAAATCACGTTATTATTTAGAAAATGTTGTTAATAAAAAATAGATCCAAAGCTTAAATTTCTCTAAGATTTATAGTCCTATGATACAAAAAAGTAATGTCTTGAATACCCTTGTGGGACTGGAAGACAGATTTTCAAGAAAGTTGGTCTTAAAGATTTTCCAAGAGATCCTTAATTAGAACTGCTTAATTGGGTTCATATGTTTTAAGTAGAAAAGGTTATAGCTTCAATCTGTTTAAACTATCTTCAGACCACATTGTTATACCTTGGGATCAGCAGTTTTGTAATACGTCCTCCCACAGGCCAGTCCCAAGTTTATTGTTCTGATTTGTCACATGTAAGGCAAATACCAGTCTGACAGAGAGAGAGACTGTGTGGAAAGAGAGGGAGTCCTTCTATTTGGGCTCTTCTTAATGGCCACAATCTTGGTAGAGAAGAAACTATTGTTGAGGGAAATTCTACAGTGCCCTTCTGTATGAAAGCTTCAGTGTTTTCTTCTGCAGAACATGGTGACAATCCCAGCTGGGATAGCTGGAGTAAGTAGCTTGGCTTTCTTATGGGGTCTAGGATGTTTTCCTTTCTGGGAGAGCATGCATCTTGTATATTTCCAGTTGAAGACTGAAGTGGCATAACCTAGCTCCAGATTGATCTTTTCTACCTCCATGTAAATTAGACCTTAAGGAATGTGTTTATTGTTTTGTAAATGTAAGGAAAGAGGGTTTTAAAAAATGATCACAGGTTTTGGAGCCTCAAACAAGATTTAATAATGATTTTAAGTTTCAATTAGAAATTGAATCCCTTTCTTCTTAAAAATTATATATCTTCCATAATACTCTTCCCTAGTTCATTAAATCAGTAAATGAATTTAGCAGGTATTAATTTTGAGCTTCATTAATTGTGACTTGTTTTTCATTATGTGATAATTGTCAGTTGCAAAACATAAATGCTGCATATCTGACTGGTGGCCAAATTTCCAAGAAGAAGGCAGAGAAAAGGGCAAAACAGTCAGTTCCATCAGAAACTTGTAATATAGTTTGGTTATACAGAATAACAGAGTTGGAAGGGACCTTGGAGGTCTTCTGGTCCAATCCTTTGCTCAAGCAGGCGATCATATATTTAAACATTTCAAAAGGATAACATTTTTTGCCCACAGTTATTTTCTTTAAAATGGAGAAAAGTGCACGGAATAAGAGGTGGAAAAAACCATTAGGTTTTCGTTTTGTTGTTTCGTTATTGTATGCTGTTGACTTGAAATAACATGGTTGAATTGTGAGTGATGAATGATGGAAAAAGTTCCTTTCTTTTGGAGTTCATTTCTAACTGGTTTCAAAATCAATCAATATTAGTGATCCAGTGCTAAAATATCTTATAAGGTATGCAAGCAACTCATGGCCTGGAGGCTATGCTCCAATGAACAGAGTTCATGAAAGAGAGATGGTGGCTTATTTTTGACTATGACAGTGAAATTAGCATTCTTTGCCTCATCAAGGCATGTTGCAGGATTTTAGAATGAGTCTAAAAATATGCTGGATAATGTGGGCATAAATAACCTTAGAAAGGACAGAGAAAAATAATGGGGATAGAAAAGATGCTACTTAACTCATTTTCCTTTCTTCTGTAAAACCATCCCCATCTCTGTTTTCTCCTCTCTTCCTCACCACCAATGCAAATTATACTGTCATTATCACTAGCATGATTTTTACTTGTTTGGTACTTTTTCTGTTATTTATTGAGCAAAAGGACTAAAATAGCACATTGCATTGATTCTTGATTGAGATGCATTTATTGCCTCTCATAAAGACAAACTTCAATTTCACTGTGAAGAAGTTTCTAATATAAATGGGCTTTAGATCTTTCCTGATTGAACTGCAAATGGAGGGCTCAGGTGAGGCATATTGGGTGGAGCAGCTCAGAGAAGCCTACAGCAAGAACTGAAAGCCTGTGGTCATCTGGGATGGGCACAAAAGAAGTCTGCTAAATCTAGCATGGTGGCTTTCTGCCACAATCATTTTAGAATTCAGATCAGGTCGGTTATCTTGTCTTCAGGTACAATTTCTGTTTATTTATTTTAACTTTGCAAATTTAAATTGCATAACTGAAGCAATGTATCAGATTCAAGCACTCTCTCACATGAAGCCCAGGAAGCTTCCTATATTGGAAACATACCCACTTGCTTAGATTTGGAACCTAGGCAGAATACTATTCTGTAGTATGCTACAAGGGGAGTAGAAGGGGGAGTTTCTGAATTTATTTTATTTTATTTTATTTATTATATTAATTTGATTTATATACCGCCCTCTTTCACCTAAAAGGGACTCAGGGCGGTGCACAGAAAGATAAAAACCCCACAATATACAAAATATAAAAAAAACAATTAAATTATTAGATCTGTGCTAAAATTTGAATAAATAATTAAAACCAATAAATATCGAATTAAAATATTCCCTAATCTATGTCAGGCCGGCTAGATGAAAGAAATGTGCTTTTACCATCCGACGGAAGAGGCATAGGTCCGTGATGGTACGGATATCGGGGGGAAGGTCGTTCCAGAGTGTCGGACCCGCCACAGAGAAGGCTCGTCCCCTGGGAGTCGCCAGTCGGCATTGACCGGCTGATGGTACCCTGAGAAGGCCAACTCTGTGGGAGCGGACAGGTCGAAGGGAGGAATGTGGTAGGAGGCGGTCTCTCAAGTAACCAGGACCCGCTGGTATAGTTTTTGTTGGTATAGTTTTTTTAACATGCTTTTTAAATATATAATGTAGTAATTAAAGAAATATGTGAAAAGTGATGCAAATACCATAAATTATGGCAGTTGTTGAAGGAGGTAAAGTAAAAATTCTCCTGTTTCATATGAAATCCTCCATATGGAGGTCTAAAGAATCAAGAATTTCTATATAAAGAATTGCCTTTGAAAACATTTCAACAGGCTCAGCATTCAACTGCCAAACCTGACTGGAGTTGGTTGACTGGGATATTTTTCTAATGTATCTTTGGCCTTTGGCTATAATAAAGATTCATCTATTCACTTAAAAAAACCACATTTCCGACAACTATTTCTTGATTTCTGGAATAATATCACATTTTCAATTTTTCAACATGATTCTTTTAACTGTCCTCCATGCTGATCTGCAGTTAAGGGCCTGCCATTCAGAGCAAAGTAGAGTGTCATTGTCCCGTATTGATTCTAGCTTTTTAATCATGTGTTTCAGCTATGAGTGGCTTGAGTTCTGATATTCCTAAATCAAAAAATAATGATGAAGATGGCTATAAAAATGCAGAGGTTGGGAATATTAATGTAACTTCATTTGCTGTCTGGTGCTTCCATTCCACTCTATTCATCACTAAGCTGCTCCGACAAAAAAATGGTAAAACAAAATAATGAACAGTGACATGGCATTAATTATCCAATGATTTTTTAAAACTGAAAACCCCAATTAACCAAACATTTAAATAATGGTCAATTAACCAAAATATAGATTACAAATCTCAATTTTATTTTATTCAGAAACTTACATAATTTAGATTGTTACGTTTGGAATTCTTTCTTATTTTAATTAGTACTGATTAAAATATTTTTAGGATTTATCAGTAACAGTATTTGTTTTCAAATAGGAGTAAAGGTTATATGAATGTTTTGCTTAGGGCTTTGCCAAGATTTGGTTCTCTTTTGTAATGAAAGCTATAGTATAAGTGTTTAAAAGTTAGTTAACTTCTTTAAATGTTCAGTATTTCTGCATCAGTATGACTAAAACAGGATCTATTTTCATAGTCCTAAAACTATGTCATATAAGGCTATGTCACTTAAATAGCTACTTTAGGAAGCAAACATCAGATTCTGTGAAATCCTGTCTAGAACCTTTCTTGTCTTACCCTTTGTTTTCCTCACTCTTTATAAGCTCTGCCTCTACTTGGTTATGAACTGATATATTATAATTTTTTAAAATCCTCATAAAGAACCTATGGAATATTCAAACGTCTCATATTAATTGAAGACATAAAAGAGTGAATAGCAAGCAGGAAAGAAACCTTGACAACTGAGTTCCTTTTTTGACACAGCAAGTCAAGCATAAACAAAAAATGAACACAAAAAGGTTATAGCTGTGGTGTGCTGGTAAATATTTAAGAACCGTCTGAGCCACTACTGCTCCTAGGCTGTGCTGATCAGTGTGCTTGGTATAAACGTTCAGGTTTGTTCTCAATTGGCTTGGAAAATTCCAGAAAATTTACTCACTATGGGCTGACTTTAGCAGACCATTGGATTATACTAGAGTAAATTTTACGATAGGTATTCACAACCTGAAGCTTGTGGAACAGGGGATTTTCAAACACTATGGGTTCAGTCTCCAAAAAGTTATTAACAAATTGCAATTTTCAATGTGACAGAAAGGTAAAATTTTTGTGTATACATATAAAAAAATCATATTAGCTATTTAATTAAATATAATGGGATTAGAATTAATTCAAATCTACTTCTGATTTGATCCTTACTGGGATTCGAACCGGGGCTGTATTGCATGTCAGGCAAGAGCCTTTAACCATTCAGCCAGTCAGGTTCTCCTATTGCATCAGCTGAGACAGGAGGATAAGTATCTATAATTGTTCCACAACACCCTGTTAGGGCCCCAATTAAGGGAGGAAGCATACTGCTTTCCTCTTCTGCCTTTCGGCTCATCACCAGAGACCATCTTGACAGAAAGCCATGAGTTCCGTTGTGTGATTTTTTTTAATATGTGTGTTAGTTTTATGAGCTGATTAATAAATAAATCAGGGAGACTAGTATAGATCTATTTCGAGCTTTTTAGCTCTCATCTATATATATATATATATATAGATCAAATATATATTTATAACATATAGCCACATGTATACTATTACATAGCCAACATTGTATTGTAATATTAAATATTTACATCAATGCTCTCTACATGGGACTCCCCTTGAAGAGCACCTGGAGGCTTCAACTGGCCCAGAATGCGGCCGCACGGGTAATTATGGGGGTGATGCGACGCTCCCATGTAACACCCCTCTTGCGCGAGCTGCACTGGCTTCCGGTAGTTTTCCGGGTGCGATTCAAGGTGTTGGTTACCATCTTTAAAGTGCTCCATGGCTTAGTACCTGGGTACCTATGAGATCGCCTTCTGCCACCGAGAGCCTCCCACCAGCCTGTACACTCCCATAGAGAGGGTTTCCTCGTGGTGCCGTTGGCTAGACAATGTCGACTGGCGACACCCAGGGGGAGAACCTTCTCCGTGGGAGCACCTGCCCTCTGGAACGAATTGCCCCCGGAATTAAGAACTATCCCTGACTTACGCACCTTCCGGCGCGGTCTCAAAACCTTTCTCTTTCAACAAGCCGGGCTGGCAAAAAGCATGATTTTTAAATGTTTAAATTTAAATTTTTAAATTTAAATTTTTATTATTTTAATCAGGGTTAGTTTGGGTTTTTTTTCCCACGTTTTGGCCAATATTTTAATTATGTCTTTTAAAAGCTTTCTTTTAACTTTTATATATTTGTTTTTATTTTGGCTGTACACTGCCCTGAGTCCTTCGGGAGTGGGGCAGTATAAAAAACCAATAAACTAAACTAAACTAAATTAAACTAATTCATCTTACCATCAACTACGAAAAACAATTATTGGCTCTTCTGCTCTCCATACACCATACTTGTACCTTATCCATCACTTTCTTTTCTCTCTCTCCTCCCCCTCCCTACCTCGTTTCCTCCCTCTGTCAGCCTTCTCTTCTCTACTTCCCCTTCCCCTTCCTCTCTCCTTCTCCCCTCTCACCTTTCCACTCCTCCTTTCTCTCCTCCTCTTCCCCCCTCCCTGTCTCCTATCCCTCTCTTCTTCTCTTATCTCTGCCCTCTACTTTACACTCTTCATCTCATTTACTTGGTGTATTTCAGCTACTGAGCGAGCTCCATTTATGTTGATGGTATTGATAATTACTTTTCAGTATACATATTTAATTTTAACATACCATATTTTTCGGAGTATAAGATGCACCCAGGTTTTGAAGAGGCATTTTGTTTTAAAAAGTAGGTAGGTAGATAAAGGGATAGAGAGGGAGAGAAAGAGAGAGAAATACAGTAGGTTGGTAAGGGGGGAGAGAGAGTAGGTAGGTAGATAAAGGGGAGAGAGAGAGAGAGAGAGAGAGAGAGAGAGAGAGAGAGAGAGAGAGAGAGAGAGAGAGAGAGAGAGAAACACCCAGAAGATGACTTAATTAATTTACGAGCCTTAAGACAAAGTTCAAAAGAAGTCCCATCATTTATTAGGATCAACATTCTGGCTTGAGGTCTCGTGGAGCCAAAGGGAGGGGGTTGCCTGCTCTTGGCAGCCTGCCTGCTGTGTGGGAGAGGCACTGGTTGCCGTTTTGGGCTCCTTCTCCTTTTTTCAGGAGGGAGAGAGGGGTTGCGCTCCAGTCTGCATCTCCTTCCTTCAACAGGATCAGATGTCCCTCCCCTCTCTTCTAGGTGGCAAGATGGCCTCTCAGCATGAAGGGTGGCTCAGTAAAAATCCTCCCCCTGTTACTCTTTTGCACTCCCTCTGGAGTTCATCTGGGGCTTTTGTAGCCTGGCTTGTTTCCAGTCACACCTCCAGTCCACCCTTGCCAGCTTGCTTGAGACCCTTCCCTGTATCTGGGGACTAGGGCAAGGGAATTTTCACCAGTATTTATCTTCTCTTGCTTCTGCTTCTGAGAAGGGCATCACTGCATGGCATTGCTGCATACTTCTAGCCGCAATCTCCTGTTACTTGATTTTTCCTCCAAGCAGGGGGGAGTGCTCGGAGAGCCCGGGCTTCAGGAAACCCGGAATCTTTTTTAAAAGTCAGGTTTGGCTCTCTGTGAAACTCCCAGAAAATGACCTAATTAATTTATGAGCCCCAAGACAAAGTTCAAAAGAAATCCCATCATTTATTAGGATCAACATTCTGGCTTGAGCTCTGGTGGAGCCAAAACAGCTTTCACTTCATTGTGTTTGAACTTACCTCTGTATCCCCTCCCTTCTGTCATGCGTCATAACTCATATTCTCCATGCATGGAATGGAGGCATGCATGGAATTTTCCCTCTCTTGCCAGCCTGATAATAGTCATGGCAATGCTTTAGAAGTTGACAGAGAAAGAGAGAGGGGGGGGGAAGGTAGGGAGAAGGTAGGTTGATAGGTAGAGGGATAGAGAGAGAAATATATATATATGTGTGTGTGTGTGTGTGTGTGTGTTAGTTTTATGAGCTGATCAATAACATATTGATAACTGATAACATAATTTATAACATAATTTATATTGATAACAATAATTGATAACATAATTTATGAGCTGATCAATAACATAACATCAAACACACATATCTAAAAAAACCACTCAACGTAATTCTTGGCTTGCTGTCTAGATGATCTCTGGTGATGAGTCGAAAGGCAGGAAAGGAAACAGTATGTCTCCTCCCTTAATTGGGGCCTAATAACAGGTTGTTGAGAAACAATTACCTATATATATATATATATATATATATATATATATATATATATAGAGAGAGAGAGAGAGAGAGAGAGAGAGAGAGAGAGAGAGAGAGAGAGAGAGAGAGAGAGAGAGAGAGAGAGAGAGAGAGAGAGAGAGAGAGAGAGAGAGGTAGAGTATTTATTTATTTATTTATTTATTTTTTAGATTTTTATACCACCCTTCTCCCTTTCGGGACTCAGGGCTATGAACAGGCAACAATAAAAACAACAATAGAAAACATCCAAATACGCTAAAAATACATTAAAAATATATTAAATGGGTGGCCTGTTCTAAAATCCAGATTAAAACCCCTGGTAAAAACAATTAAAAACTACGCCAGGCCGGCCGAACGGAATAAGTAGGTTTTCAAGGTCCGACGGAAGAGGCGCAGGTCCGTGGTTGTGCATAGGTCGGGGGGTAGGTCATTCCAGAGGGCAGGAGCTGCCACAGAGAAGGCTCTCCCCCTAGGGGTCGCCAGCCGTCATTGCTCAGTCGACGGTATCCTGAGGAGGCCCTCTCTGTGGAAGCAAACTGGTCGGTGGAAGGTATTTGGTAGCAGGAGGCGTTCCTGCAAGTAACCAGGTCCCTTGCCATGGAGCACTTTAAAGGTGATTACTAGTACCTTGAAGGGCACACGGAAAGCCACAGGCAGCCAGTGCAGCTCGCGCAGGAGAGCATCTGGAGGCTCCCAGAATCCCCCGTGCGGCCGCATTCTGAACTAACTGGAGCCTCCGGGTGCACCTTGAGGGAAGCCCCATGTAGAGAGCGTTGCAATAGTCCAGGCGGGAGATGACGAGGGCTTGAGTGACCATGCGTAAAGCATCACGATCCAGAAAGGGGCGCAACTGGCATGTCAGGCGGACCTGATAAAAAGCCCCCCTGGCCACATCTATCATATGATCATCTAACAACAGCCGAGAGTCCAGGAGAACACTCAAGTTGTGAGCCCTTTCTGCGGGGGCTAATGACTCGCCCCCCAATAGCCAGAGATGGCACCAGCTGGCTATATAATGACACTGGAAGCCACAGCCACTCGGTCTTGGACGGGTTGAGTCGAAGCCTGTTTCTCCCCATCCAGACTCGCACTGCTTCCAGACACTAGGACATCACTTCCACGACATCGTTGGGGTGGTCTGGGGTGGAGATGTACAGCTGGGTGTCATCCACGTACTGGTGGAACTCTATCCCGAAACCACAGATGATCTCACCCAACGGCTTCATATAGATGTTGAACAGGAGAGGCGAGAGGACCGACCCCTGTGATACCCCACAAGTGAGGCACCTCGACGTCGACCTCTGCCCTCCTGTCAACACGAATTGCAACCGGTCGGAGAGGTAGGAGGAGAACCACCGTAAAACGGTGCCCCCCACCTCCAACCCCTCCAGCCGGCGCAACATGATACCATGGTCGATGATATCGAAAGCCGCTGAGAGATCTAACAGGACCAGGATAGAGGAACAGCCTTTATCCCCAGCCCTCCAGAGATCATCCACCAACGCAACCAATGTCATCTCTGTGCTGTGCCCAGGCCGGAAGCCGGACTGGCACGAGTTGAGATAGACAGTTTCCTCCAGGTGCTGAGGGAGCTGTCGCGCCACCACACTCTCAACAACCTTCGCAAGAAAGCGAAGGTTGGAGACAGGATGGTAGTTGGCCAACACAGTCCAGGGAGGGCTTCTTGATGAGGGGCCTTACCACCGCCTAGAGTAGATAGGTAAGGGGAGAGAGAGAGAGTAGGTAGGTAGGTATATAGGTAGATAGAGGGAGGGAGAGAGAGAGAAATACAGTAGATAGGTAGGGAGAGAGAGAGAGAGTAGGTAGGTAGGTAGATGTTTCCAGGTGTATTTATGCATGTGCTGGAGAAGGAATTCGCTGACAACCTGTAGCACCTAAAACTTTGTTTCTGCTGGCACAGCACTTGACCAATGTAATTATCATCAACCACTCTAATTAATTAAATAGCTTTCTGAAAGGGAAACAAAGTTTTTGCACTCTGTAAACCTCCCCAAAACGGCCCGTTTTCCCCCCAAATAAAAGGCATAGATAGCCTTGGGAGAGGGGTTGCAGAGTGCTCCTGGAGATATGGGGACCTCCCAAAAAATGAGCAAAAAAAGACGCTTTTTTGCAAAAATGGTCTGTTTTTTGGTCAAAGAAAGTGCATGCGTAGCCTTATGGAGGCTTATAGAGTGCTGCTGGGGGCTGGGTGGGGGGGGTGGGGGCAAAAAAGTAACCTGTTCGTTGCTCATTTCTGCTTTCCCCAGCCCCCAGGAGCTGTCTGAAAGCCTCCATGAGGGTATGCACGGCCATTTTGGTGAAGGGATGTGGCTTCCGGAGGCAAAAAATGCTGTATTCAGTGTATAAGATGCACCCAGATTTTCAGCCTGTTTTTAGAGGAAAAAAAGTGTGTCTTATACTCCGAAAAATATCTTCCTCCTCCTTTTTTTAAAGAGAGAACAAAAAAGTATACAAATATACTCACTGTGCATTTAAATCTCTCCCCCACCCCCACCACCACCTAATTTTAGCTGAAATGTAGACTTGGTTACATTTCCCAGCTATTCTCATATATATATATACACACATACATCCTTACATGCCCCCACTTTGTGATTTTGTCTTTAAATCTCAATAGTTTCCCATTGTAACCTGCTACCTGCTTTTTGAAGGGCACTCAGTATTTAAAAGTGCTCAGACTGAAAAGATACATTCATTTCTGATCTAGTATCAGACAATGCCATCTTTTTTATAGTTGAAGGAAGAAAGCAGAATAAACAAAGGCCATCTAGTAATTTAATAAGCTGGTAATGTTCACTTGCTTGGCTACTAAACTGAACGAATAGCAGATAAAAATCCTACCTGTGTTCTTAGCAGAACAAGAAGGCTTAAGAATAGCATGCAATAGTAATCTACAGAGAGCACAGAATATGATAGGCCTTTCTTTGGGGTTTTTTTTCCAGTTCCTAAGCAACCTATAACCAGAGCTTGCAATAAGTTCTACATCCTGAGTGACCATTGTTATTATACTGAATGGAAATTGACCCTTAGTTTATTCCGAAATGGATTCTCTGACACTGCTATCTCAACAGAAATTTGAAGCTTCCATTTGAGATTTGAAACAAACGTGAATCTTTTCTTTCATATCCCAAGAAAGTGTCATGGAAATTTCACCTGTTTATTATAAAACAGGCAGAACAACACCAGGTAATATAGTCAGATAATGATTTGATCATTTTAGAAACCAGCTGGCACATTTTAGGCTCATTCCTTGGATTTGTTTTCCATCTATACACAGTTATAATTCATGTATATATGAAAATGCAGTTAATTGACATGCCAGCATATGAAGCCGCTGGGTGAGATCATCTGTGGTTTTGGGGTAGAATACCACCTGTACGCTGACGACACCCAGCTGTACGTATCTACCCCAAACCACCCCAATGATGCCGTCGAAGTGATGTCCCGATGTCTGGAAGCCGTGCGGATCTGGATGGGAAGGAACAGACTCAAGCTCAACCCGTCCAAGACCGAGTGGCTGTGGTTTCCGGCGCCCCGGTTCAACCAGTTGATTCCATCACTGGCCATTGGGGGTGAACATCTAGCCCCCGTGGATCGGGCACGCAACTTGGGCATCCTCCTGGATATCCGGCTGTCTTTAGAAGATCATGTGACAGCCGTGGCCAGGGGGGCATTTTACCAGGTTCGCCTGGTACGCCAGTTGCGTCCCCTATTGGGCCGGGATGCCCTTCGCACAGTCACTCATGCGCTCGTGACATCCCGTCTGGACTACTGTAACGCTCTCTACATGGGGCTCCCCTTGAGGTGCACCCGAAGGCTACAGCTAGTTCAGAATGCAGCCGCGCGGGCAATATTGGGTACCTCCAGGTATTCCCACGTAACACCGCTCCTGCGCGAGCTGCACTGGCTGCCTGTGGTCTTTCGGGTGCGCTTCAAGGTACTGGTTACCATCTTCAAAGCGCTCCATGGCACGGGACCTAGTTATCTGCGGGATCGCATCCTACCCCACACATCCCTTCGGCCGATTCGCTCCCACAGAGAGGGACTTCTCCGGGTGCCATCCACTAAGCAATGCCAGCGGGTGACGCCCAGGGGAAGGGCCTTCTCTGTGGCGGGCCCTACCCTCTGGAACGACCTACCCCCCGAACTTAGCTCCATCACGGACCTCCGCTCCTTCCGCCAGCAATTAAAAACTTACCTTTTCCAACAGGCCGGCCTGGCCTAACCTACTGTACTTAGCCTTAGTTATTAGAGAAATTTTTATATTGGGTTTTATGATAATTTTTACGGGAAGATTTTAGCATAGGAGTTAGTTTAATATAGTTTTAAATATGTATGTAATTTATTGTGATATATTGTGTTTTTTATATTTCCTGTGCACCGCCCCGAGTCCCTTCGGGGGGAGGGGGTGGTTAATAAGTCGAATTAAAGTAAAGTAAATTAAAGCATATGCAAAACTATCCTAGAAATTTGAAACAAGAGTGTCCTGTAATTCCAATGAAAGGCAAGGACTTAAGTAGGTTCGCCTTTCACTATTCTACATTTCTACAATTTAATTGTGATTTATTAATTATACTGATGCTGAATTAATGCTTTTCAAATAGATTTTTCTCCTGTTGATAGCAATGCTAGGCTCACCTTTGTGATAAAAGATTGCTTATATACTACATTTGGCATCAAGATATTGAGGATTAACTAGAAATAAACTTTACAAAGCCAAACATTTATATATTTTAAATGAATATTGAAGTGACATGCAACTTGAAAAGAACTTGCCTCTCTGTAGCTGTTAGCTTTCCAGTTCCTTTTGTGGCCAAAACAATCAAATCAATCAGAATAGAGCTGGAAGGGACTTTGGAGTCTTCTAGTTAAACTCCCTGCTCAAGCAGGAGACCCTATACCAGTGATGGCTAACCTTTTTCTCCTTGCGTGCCAAAATCACATGTATGCAAATGCAAATGCAAATGCAATACACCTGGCCCCTGCGCATGCATGCACAACACCCCCCCCCCGGCAGGGCCTTCTCAGTCTCCTGCACCATGGTGGGGGAGGGCATTTTCACCCTCCTCAGGCTCCGGAGGCTTCCTTTGAGCCTCTGGGAGGGCGACAACGGCCTATCCCAGGCTCCCGAGACCCTATGAAGGCTGGAAACTTTAGTTTCCAGATTGCTTCTCTCCTTGATTACTTTCAATCAATTGTTTCTAGTCCTCCCTACTGGTTTGTGCTTTGGGTTATTTTTCGCCTTCCTGAGCTTCAGCGAAGCCTCCGTACAGCGAAAATGAAGGCTAAAATCAGCTGGCACGCTGGAGCTGTAAAGGCAATGCCTCACATGCCCTAAGAAATGGCTCTGCATGCCACCTCTGGCACACGTGCCATAGGTTCGCCATCATGGGTCTAATCTATGCTATTCGAAATTATTTGATTTCAGTTCACACAAATAGACCATGGTATTTCTGTGAACTCAGCCAAATGCTATTTATTCAGTGTCATTATAAAGTTTGTTGATATGTCCCAATTATGAACAACTTAAACATTTATCATTCTGAGGAGCTACCATGCTAAATTATCATCAGAATTATTGCTAATTCGATAACACCTTTTGTATGCTTTTATATGCATGAGAAAATTCAGAGATATATGAAATTCAATGAATAACTTAATTTCAATTCACATATTGATTCAAATGTACCATATTTGATAAGGTTAATATTCACAAGTGAATGAATTTTACATCCCTAAAAGACGGTTTTTGTTTAGAATTTGAAAATAACAAGTTTGTGCTTCAGTGTGGATATTGGCTCAAGAAACATCATGCACCTCAATCTTTTTTTGAAAATATTTTTTAATTTATTTTACTTTTAAACACAACACAAAAATTCTTTAAATTACATGCTGTAGAAAGTGTATCAGTTGGTTACAAAATGTTTTCATATATCTCTTCCATAGTCAACCAAGATTCATATTATTTCAAGTATATTGAAATGTCATACCTCCATTCTTATTTAACTATAATTGTTTACACGTCCTTCATCATAAAAAATATCAAAACTTAAAACATAACCACATATTGGCATCTCATTTATTAATTCTAATATCCCTGAACAATAATGTTCCTTGTAACCTATTCTACCCAGACATCAATAATATTTAGTGACAAAATATGTCTAGTCTCCCTTTCCACCCACTGTTTAAAGTTTGTATCCAATTTTCCCATGTTATACCCATACCTATATAGATATTATTATCATTATCTCTCCTTTATTTATCTATATCCATCATTACAGTTTCTTTTTTTATTGATCTTTGTATATAGCCAAACAATTACTCATCTTCCTTTCATAATTGCCATTCAATATTCATATCCTGTTACTACATATTATAACAATTCATATATGTACATTATTTATCATTTTCAGTTTTTTTTAACCATGTCTTTTGTCACTAAATTTCCCTAAGCTTAACTAATTTTAAATTAAACTTTCCTCTTAACCTGTATCTTTCCAGTAGTAAAAGAGTCTCATGTCTTCTGCCATTTGTGGTGTAAATCCTGTAATCTTATCCTTAATCAAGTTTATGTGGACTTCTCTTTGCATTTCATTATTTATTGATTCTTTCATGTCATTTCGATGCCCTTCTTCTTCTTCCTTAATCAGTTTGTCTTTAGTTGTCAGAGTTGTTATCGGTGGTGTTACTAATAGGGTTTCTTTGTTTGATACCATAAATTCTTTTGTTGTTTCTTCTTCTGTGTCTAGCCATCTGAGGTGGAGTTCCCATCCATCCGACTCCTCTTTCCATTGCCAGATATAAACCGTTCATCAAAAATAACAGAAGGTTTAATTCCTTTGTAGTTATTATTCTCTTTGGTGCTTGGGACTCTAACCTCTGCTTTTTCGATTTGATATCCATCTCCATTCTTTTCATCATATTTTCCAATTAGGTAATCTAATTTTTTCTCAAATTAATTAGAAAATTTCTGTATTGCAAACATTATTTCTTGTAAAGTAACAGTTTCTTTCTGTTGTTCAGAATAAGCTATTATCTCCAGTTGTTGAGAAGAAAAGCTGCTACTCTAGCTTAAAGAGGTTTATAACAAGTTGACACATAAGTTCACAATAAAATCTCTGGGTAAAGATAAGCTTCAAAAGAACATCTGTGAAAAACAAGTCACTTTTCACTTTTTACGTCTTTGACGTTCCAAGCCAGGATAAACAGCAATGAGAGTGAAAGTGTTTTGTTTTCAATACACACACTTCAGCTTTTGAGTAGCAGCCACATCTTTTCCTTTTTTGTTACAATTATTACAATTTCTCTATTTCTTTTTGTACCATAATTGTTTCCAGTTAGAAAGAGTCAAGTTCTTGGGTAAAGTAAAAAAAAAAAAGTTAAGGATCACACATAGTAGTGGGGGGGAAAAGATTTAGTCCATAAGTTGTAAAAGTAGTATTAAAAAAAATATAGAAGAAGAAAACTAATCCATTCCTTTTTAAAAGTTTTGCATAGGTTCCATTTATAAAAATGGAAAATTTTTAGAAAATTATTATAACACACTGACCAGGGTCTTCCAAATCTTAATTCTGCTGCTTATTTCTTCTGTTCTTAAAATTTTAACTTGATTTTAGGTTTTTATGGGCAATCTCTTTTAAAAACAAAAAAAGTCTCACCAGCTGAAACCACTTTCTCTTTTCACTTCCTTCCTTCCGGAGCCATCTGCAACTTCGCCAGCCTCGGGGCTGTCTGTTTACCACTGGGTAGAAGTGCTTCCCTTGCATCGATCAGGGACTTTGTGGTATCCCTTTGTAGTATCCCTGAAATCAGCAAAGCTTCGTCTTCCTCTTCACTGTCCTTGCAGGACAGTTTAGGTCCAGTTGGACTATCCAGCAGCAAAAGAATTGATGATGATCTCACAACAACGAGATCTAATGTCGTGTCATCGCGACACAGGCTCTTCATTTCTCCAAACAATGCAGAAGAGCTGAAGGCCACTATTGAAGCATCCTGGTCTTCCATAACACCTCAGCAGTGCCACAGGCTGATAGCTTCCATGCCACGCTGCATTGAGGCAGTAATTGCTGCAAAAGGGGCCCAAACCAAGTATTGAGTGCATATGCATGCTTATACTTTTTAGAGGTCCGATATTGTCCTATGTACAATCCTTGTTTTATTGATTGCATTTAATATTTTAATTTTCTGAGATTGTGGATTTGTGGTTTTCATGAGCTGTACAACATAATCATCACAATTATGACAAATCACGGCTTGAACTATCTTGCTTTGCATGTAATGAGTCTTAATATCTACCCCAAACCACCCCAACGATGCCATCGAAGTGATGTCCCGGTGTCTGGAGGCCGTACGGGCCTGGATGGGAAGTAACAAACTCTGACTCAACCCGTCCAAGACCGAGTGGCTGTGGTTTCCAATGTCCCGGTACAACCAGTTGATACCATCACTGGCCATTGGGGGTGAACATCTAGCCCCCGTGGATAGGGCGCACAACTTAGGCATCATCCTGGACTCCCGGCTGTCCATGGAAGATCATGTGACGGCTGTGGCCAGGGGGGCCTTCTACCAGGTTCGCCTGGTATGCCAGTTGCGCCCCTTATTGGACCGGGACGCCCTTCGCACAGTCACTCAAGCACTCGTGACATCCCGCCTAGACTACTGTAATGCTCTCTACATGGGGCTCCCCTTGAGGTTCACCCGAAGACTACAGCTAGTTCAGAATGCGGCCGCGCAGGGAATTTTGGGAGCCTCGAGGGACTCCCACGTAACACCGCTCCTGCGCAAGCTGCACTGGCTGCCTGTGGCCTTTCAGGTGCGCTTCAAGGTGTTGATTACCATCTTTAAAGCGCTCCATGGCACGGGGCCTAGTTATTTGCGGGACCGTATCCTGCCCCATACATCCCTCTGCCCGATCCGCTCCCACAGAGAGGGACTTCTCCGGGTGCCATCCACCTGGCAATGCCGATTGGCGACACCCAGGGGAAGGGCTTTCTCTGTGGCGGGCCCGACCCTCTGGAACGACCTACCCCCGAACTTAGAACGATCACGGACCTCCCCTCCTTCCGCCAACATCTCAAAACATACTTTTTTCACCTTGCCGGCCTGGCCTAATGCACACAACCAAGTTGAAGACTGAACACTAAATTGTTTTATTGGATTTTAAGGGTTAATTTTTAAGGGATTTTAGCACAGGGTATTATATATTTAATTGGGGTTTTAGTACTTATTTATTATGATGTTGTATATTTTATTCTATTTCCCTGTGCACCGCCCTGAGTCCCTTCGGGGAGAGTGGCACAGTTTTATAAATCTAATAAAATAAATAAATAAATAAATAAATAAATAAATAAATAAATAAATAAATAAATAAATAAATAAACTCATATATTAGTTTCACCTTTTATGTTGCATCACTGAAATAAATGAACTTTTGCATGATATTCTAATTTTTTGAGTTTCACCTGTACCTTGCTGTTGCTGTCAGCCGCTGCCACTAACTATGCCTCTCGTTTCCTTCATGAAGCATCATTTTAGTGATGATTTTAAAGTTGTTTATTAGCTAGTTGAAGTTTTCCAATTTGTTGCTCTCCAGGTTTATTGGGTTACAGGTTCCAGAAATTCTAACATACTTAGAAGACGGCAAGTGAGAGAAGATTGAGTTAACTTAAATTCTGTATATTAAACATGTGTATGTAGACTTTTGGCATTTTGAATTGTTGTTACAAGTAGAATATCTTTTCAATGTGTTCAGAGGCCGTTTAAAGGGAGGATTTAGCCATTTTCAATGATATATAACTCACAGAAATATGTTTTGGAAGTAGATAGAATTCTGTAAGGACCTCTTAGTGAAGTTTGTTTATCTCCACAGTTGTCTGGTAATACATAAAACTATCTTATGGTCCTCAAGAGGATACATTCAATCATTGGTACATCATTTCAGTTGCAGATGTTACATTTCTTCTTCTAGGACAGAGGATCTCTGAACAGCACCCCCATGTTTTATTATACTGTGTAATCATTACTGTCTTCATTTCAAAGGCATCTGTTTAACATTTCCTAAGTGCAAAATGTATTTATATTTAGTGTTCCTTAAAATTTCAACATAGTAATGAATCTTTTGATTTTGACCATATTGTTTACATTTACTTTGCTGCTTGCCAGATGCGTTGTTCCAAAGATATCCTATGTTTAAGAATTTTTAGAAATTTCTAGGATTTTGACATATACTGTGTAGATTTATAAATTTAAAATGAGCTGTTCTTCCATTAAAAGATTATCATTAATACAGTCACTTAGCAAATGCAGACTGGACATTGAGGTAAAATGTCCTGAGTAAAAATGCCATGTAATAAAAAACAGTCAGAAATGGAAGAAACTATTGTTGATATATTTCACTATTTTTTTTCTAAACAATTGCTAGTTTCTCTATTCCTCATGAAAAGGCAACTATATTTCTATACATAGAAATTCAGGGATTCTTATTTAATGGTGTTAAAATGGTGGGAAAACACTCTCCCAAAATATATCCTATGGAACAATTTAATTATTGTGTTTGGTTGCAATAATGAATGAAAACAACGATTATATAGAAAAATAGCCCACGTGAGAATCAATTTATTTTTCAGGTGTAAAATTACAAGCAATCAGACAAAGACATTTAATAGGTGAAGCTTTTTCTGGAAAAGAGAGGGGGGGAATCCTTGCAGCTGGATAGACTGTTAAAAAAAGAGCAATTATATAAAACTGAAACAGCTGAAACAGGGTAGTCTTGTATACAAACATGAATGCTAGCAGTGTTCCAATATTTGAGGGACTTCTACAAAAACGAGGGAGGTAAAACTATTTTCCAAAGCACCAAAAGGCAAGACAAGAAACAATGGATAGAAACTAACCAAGGAGATAAGCAACTTAAAACTAAGAAGAATTTCCTAACTGTGAGAAAAATCAATCAATGGAACAGTTTACCTTCCAAAGTTATGGGTATTCCATCATTGGAGACTTTCAAAAAGAGACTGACAATCATTTGTCTGAAATGGTATAGAGACTCCTGTTTGAACAGGTTGGACTAGAAAATCATCCAGATATATTATTCTATGTTGCTATTTTTCACCTGCAGAAATAATCTTGTTTCAGATTTGTTTGTGAAGTTGAAAAAAATAGAATACAAATTATATAAACAAGGAAAAACATACATCTAATGCATATCTGATCCATGTGTTGAAGTCAAGGAAGTTCATTTAGACTACAGCGTGATGCACTAATAATGTTGCCAACAACATTATGCTTCTGTATCAGGCTCAGCATTACTAATAATGCTTTTTTCTTTTTTTAATGCTTTTTTTACAGGACTATTTTAACCACTCCACATACCTAGCTGCAACTAGTATACCAGAGTAGTATATCTATGCAAACAATTGTATAAATACCAATTGCAAACCTATGCAAACTTTGGAAATTTTCTTAGAACGGTAACATATCTGCAGTATATTGCTCTTTTGGTCAAAGCAAATGCTAATCATTTATGTTGTTAATTCTCAAAAAAGATACTTAACTATAAGGATTGGATGGCTGTCCTGAGTGAGCTGAATTTAATGCCCTAATTAAATATTACTGCAGAAAAAGAATCATAAGGTACCCAAAGTTCACATTTATTTACCAGTTATCACACTTTAAAAAAAGCCCTCTTTTTTAAGAAAAGAGGGCAAAAGTCTGTATTATTTGATTCCTGTAAAATGAAGAGTGCAAATCAATATAGAAGTCGTGTCATTTTAAATGTGAACCATTGCTGACTGAATTACTTGACCTATTGGATTTGTTTCATAGGCATATTTTCGTGTGTGTGTGTGTGTGTGTGTGTGTGTGTGTGTGTGTGTGTATGCTTGTGTGTGTGTGTGTATGCTTGTGGGTGGGTGTGTTTATGAGAGTTATATGGTTTGAGGTTAGAGTATTAAACCCAATTATAATGGTTTGTAAATCATTTTTATGTTATGGTTTGGTATGGAATCACTCTGACATCACTTAACACAATGCAATTAAAATAATCTGTGGCTTAGCATTCTGTCCAAAACATTATGCTATATTATATTGACACATATTAGATGACCATTTATGCATTTGCCCTTTCCTACTATGATTTGCTGGACATCAGAAGACCTAACCTGTTTTATGTTTTTTGAAAAAATAAAACCAAAACCAAAACCTTTTTGTTTGGTAAAACAGCTGAAAGGGATTTTTAGAGGTCTTTATAAGACTAGTCCTGAACAACCTTGATTAAACTGGCCTGGGAAATGGTAACATTGCATATCATCACAGGAGTCACATGCCTTTTATATTGCTGTCTAGCTGATCTAATAGTTGTTTAGCATGATGGCAGACGAGGCAATGAATGGCTTTCTCAGTATGTTAATCTGCTCTGCTTCAGAGTTAGAGAGGCTTGCACTATTTTTTAATGTTTACAAATGAATAAATAGTAGATCATAAAAATTAAAGACTTGCTGGGTCCATGATGAAAAAGGCAGTTCTGTAATTTCAGGTGATGAGGGATCTTTGCCATTGAACACATTCCTCAGCGTGTGCCCAAAGGGCTTTAAAGCTGCCACTTTATTCAGTCTGCAGGGAATCTGTTGAAGTTGTTGCAAAACTGTATGGTGGCTGTTCATTCTCTTTGCTGTTATGTTTTTACTTCTGGGAGATTTTGCTGGGGGGAGGGGGGGTCAGTTGCTGCTTTTCAGAAGCAAAATACTTCTTTGGAATTGATGTGTATTATGTTGACCTCTATGGGTTCAACCTGAAGCAGGCAGAGATATTCTTGCACACTTTGGTGTAATACAAATATCTAGGAATCTCATATGACCCTTGTGTCTATCTGAATAAAAGAAGTGACAGAATAGTTTGGCAGTGCAGTTGCTGACATTCACTGTGGGACATGCGATCTGCTATAACCTTCTGTTTTGTTCTAAACAAAATTGTAGTTTCCTTCCCACAAAATCTCTCTGGAGCCAACTTTCCAGACATGCTTCAGTTTAATTCTTTGCCCTACCTGCAGCGTTCAATCAGTATGAATACAGCAGGAATCTATCTAATAGTAGGACTTTCCTGAGACAGGCAGTTAATGGGAACAGTAGCAAGCCCTGAGGTATGTTTTTACAGTCAGTCTCGCTTCCTCTACTCTGGTGATATATTAACTACTTCAGAAGTTTCCCAGCTGTTTCAGAGGATAAATAATGGCAATGGGAGCCCATATTTAACTTTCACTGTAGACTGCAGACTTTTTAGTTGTCCCCTTATATCTCTGGCTGACCTGAAAAGGGATTTGAGCCAGGTCTGTGCCTTACTGTTTTACTTTCTTGAATGGTTCTGGAAAGGCTTTGTTGGCACTGCACCACAATAATTTGCATTTACATGTGCTATGTGAACCTTATCTTCTAATAGTTTTAACACACTCACCCCATAATACAGTTTTTCCTATATCTTATTTAAAGTGAATTTGTTAACACACAATTCCAACCCAGAGAGGAAAACAGATTGTCAAAGCCCATAATTAACAAACACCAAATCTATATAAATACAAATGTAACTATGAGTTTGTTCAAAACCGCTAATCTCAGAAAGTACTGCACCGATCGCTTCCAAATTTCCACACAACGTTCCTTACAAATACAGTACCAATTATATATATAGATTGTGCAGATATGCCACCTGTGCCAGGTGTACACCACACAAATGTAAAAGTGCAGCTCTTCTGTGTGTTTCCCTCACTCGCTCACTCACTCCCCCTCCCACCCGGCTGCTTTTTAGCTCACGTCACTTGTACGTGCAGCGGTCTGCATCATATCCACAATGGTCACCTCCTCAGCGGCCTCTCTCTCCTCCGCTACTGCTGCCACCACCATCGCCACCGCCAACTCCCCCCCAAGGCCGCTGCTGAGTCAGCGGCCTTTCTCGCCGCCGCAAACTCCACCGCCAACACAAGCAACCGAGGCCAGTAGGTAGGTAGGTAGAGGGATAGAGAGAGGGAGGGAGAAATACAGTAGGTAGGTAGGTAGAGGGATAGAGAGAGGGGGGGGAATATGGTAGGTAGGTAGGTAGGTAGGTAGGTAGAGGGATAGAGAGGGAGAAATACAGTATGTATAGTAAGTAGGTAGGTAGAGGGAAAGAGGGAGAAACACAATAGGTAGGTAGGGGGCTATACGGTGGTTGTGTGTATGTGTTTGTGTGTGCAGGTGTAGATCTACACCCAGATTAGTTGGCCATTTAACCAGTCTGGGCCACAGCAACACGTGGCCGGGTACAGCTAGTAACAAATAACAGTTTCATAAAGAAAAATTAAAATCCTTTACACGTAGCAAATAACAGAATGAAAGCCAATATGGTTAGGCAGTTTAGCTGTAATGGTGCATTATTTTCCCACAGAATGGAAAACCTAGTGAACGTGGGCATCATGTATATTTGATTTGATTTGATTTTGATTTTATTGGATTTATATACCGTGCCACTCTCCCAAAAGGGACTCGGGGCGGTGCACAGGAAATTAAAACTCAATAAAACAATACAAAAGAATAAATACATCCTAGACTAAATAAAATCCTATTAAATTAGAGATGCCTGTGCTAAAATCAATTTAAAACCCTTATTAAAACTTTATGTAATTTAAAACCAGTCGATGATATAATCTCGGAAGTTAGGCCAGGCTAGCTAAGTGAAAGAAATGCGTCTTCAGGTGTTGGCGGAAGAGGCGGAAATCCGTGATGTTTCTAAGATCAGGGGGTAGATCGTTCCAGAGGGCAGGGCCCGCCACAGAGAAGGCCCTTCCCCTGGGCGTCGCAAGCCGGCATTGCCTGGCCGTAGGCACCCAGAGAAGATCCTCTCTGTGGGAGCGAATCGGTCGAAGGAATGTGTGAGGTAGGAGGCGATCTCACAAATAACTAGGACCCGTGCCATGGAGCGCTTTAAAGATGATAATCAACACCTTAAAGTGCACCCGAAAGACCACAGGCAGCCAGTGCAGCTGGTGCAGGAGCGGTGTTATATGGGAATGTGGTGAGGCTCCCAAGATCCCCCGCGTGGCCGCATTCTGCACTAGCTGTAGTCTTTGGGTGCACCTCAAGGGGAGCCCCATGTAGAGAGCGTTAGCATAGTCCAGGCGGGATGTCACGAGTGCATGAGTGACTGGGCGAAGGGCATCCTGGTCTAGTAAGGCGAACCAGGCAAACCTGGTAAAAGGCCCCCCTGGTCACGACCGTCACATGGTCATATAGTTTTAACAGTCGCTGCATATATTGTATTCTGCAGAAATATTTGATGCTGCTTGAAGTCCTCTACTGTATTGAATAAAGAATAACATCCATGGGACAATGCTTCTTCATTCTGGACTTTGATGCTGGGTGCCATGCCCTATAGCTACCTGCTTTGTACTATCCGTGCCTCCACATCCAAACTCTGAAACCTTTACTTATGTTTGAGCCATGGATTACAGTTTACAAAGCATAGCAGAAATCTTACATTTTACTGGAATCGGGTTGGTTATGGTTATGGTTCAAATGTATCTGCAAATCAAGCATGAAATACTTTCAGGGATGAAAAACTTTCATAATGGCATTCAGAGTCCCCAGTCTTGAATATTATTGATTCGGGAAGATATGTCAAATACACTATATGCAAGCAGACCCAGAAATATTACTGAGCTCGAAAGAGTTATATATTATGGTACATTAAAAAAAAGATTCCTATGAAATGCTGAAAAAAATGCAGGAAGCTTCATATTTCTTTACTAGTAATGCCATATATGAAGAGGAATGAACGAATTGAGACAGAAATTATCAGAATTAACTGCTGAAAGTAGCAAACTCACAATTTAAGACAGGAATGGACTGTTGGTTTCATGAAATAATTTTTGACAGTATAATACAGTGAGGATCTCCCCCGTGGCTCTTCATTGGCCAGTTTTCTGAGGCAGAAAATTTAATTCTTTAGAATTATATTTTAGGGAAGGTTTCTTAAATGTCAGTGTATTTATATGTCAGAACACCCAAGATAGGGTCAGAAGAAAGATTAATTATATATCCACATGCAAACACATGCGTGCATGCACATACACACATACCCGTACAACTGTTAGAAGTCATACTTCTGGTCAAGCTCATGACAAATTAAAATAAAGTATTGTAATATAGGCCAATTAAAATTTGTTGCATGTAAAATAATGTACCCAGTTTGTAATATGTGCTACCTGCATGTATCAATTACTCTCTCTCTCACAGATAAAAGCCACGTATAGGAACATATAATCATATAGACACAAATATTCAGAACAAAAAATAAGAGACATAATTGGAATGAAGTTTAGCTGAGCAGAAAATGTAAGTGATCAGAGATGGGGGTGGGGGGAGAGTGGGTGGATGGACTTCAACTCCCAGAATTCTCCAGTGCTGCCTATCCATAAATCTTGTTACTCTTCAAACCTTTATTGTCAGAGTACAACATGTGTACAATGAGATTGGCTGAACCTCCCTTCGTGCATCCCCCCAACACAATACAACTCACAGTGAAAGACAACAAATCACTAGCCCAGTTAATCCTATTTGGTAGGTAGAAAAATAATAGAAAAACAGATTGGAAAGGACTCTAATCTAATCCCTGCTTAAGCAGGAGACCCTATACCTGTGATGGGGAACCTATGGCATGTGTGCCACAGGTGGCACATGGAGTCATATCTGCTGGCACGCGAGCTGTCAGTTCCAACGTGCATGCGTGCTCTGGCTAGCTGATTTTCAGCCTTCTGGAGGACCGGGGGTAGGCCGTTTTCACCCTCCCCAGGCTTCAGGAAAACCTCCATAGCCTGGGTAGGGAAAAAACGGGCACAATGGGACTAATGAAAATTCAGAAATGATCCATTTCCAGATTCCGGAGGGCCTTCAGGGGGCCTCAGGCTCCAGTAGGCTTGTTGGGCCCGTTTTTTACCCTCCCCAGGCTATGGAGGCTTTCCTGAAGCCTGGGGGGTTTGAAAATGGCCTCCCCCTGAGGAAATACCAAGTTCAGCTTGGAGGTGAGCAGCGTGACGCATGCGGGGGGAGCATGGGGGGTGTTTGTGCACACATGTGCATGTGTGGGATGCACTTTGCATTATGGGTGCCGGCACGTGTGCACACTATCGCATATATGTGCTCACATTTTGAGCACCCAACAACAAAAAGGTTAGCCATCACTGCCCTATACCATTTCAGACAAATGGTTGCCCAATGTCTTCTTAAAAACCTCCAAGTTGTTCCACTGATTAATCGTTCTAACTTAGATCTAGTTGGTTCTCTTCTTGATTAATTTTCATCCATTTCTTTTTGTCCTGCCTTCAGGTGCTTTAGAGAATACTAATTTTCTTTGTGGCAGCTCCTTAGATATTGGAACAGTGCTTTCATGTCACCCATAGTCCTTCTTTTTACTAGAGAAGACAGACCCAATTCTTACTGCTATTCTTTGTATCTTTTAGCCTTCAGCTCCCCCTGTGATGCATGTTGTTCTTCTCTGCGCTCTTTCTAGAGTCGCAGCATCTTTTTTCATATTGTGGCACCCAAACTAGATGCAGTATTCCAAATGTGGTCTTACCAAGGCATTATAAAGTGATATTAACACTTCATGTGATCTTGATTTTGTCATGCTGTTACTGCAGCCTAGGACTGCATTGCCTTCTTTGGCAGCTGCTGCACACTGCTTCATCTCATTTAAGTGATTGCCTACTAGGACTCCAAGATCTCAAGGTCTATCAAACATCTCTCTAGAGAAAAGAAATAATTTGCTAGCACCACTCCCACCTATTCATTAATTTGCATCTGTATGGTGGGGAAACAAACAAATAAACAAGACCATGGATATAACAGCTCAGTGATGATAGAACAAGAAAGCCACATTTAAAAGTCTTTTCTAATGGCTGCAGCTATTAGCCTGATACTAAATTTGGAACAGAGGACAGGACCTGAGGGATGAGGGGAGGAAACAAAGAACAGTGTTATAGTACATATACAAACATCAGGACGTTGTTTAAGCGTGTACTACAGGCCATCCAACCAAGCAGAAGAAATACATCATTTTTTTCCTAAACAACTAACAAATGTATGTAAGGAATATACCACAATAGTAATGGGAGACTTTTTACTTCCATAATATCAACTGGGAGACAAACTCTACATCAAGATCAAACAGATTCCTAATCAACCTAACTGACAACTTTGCCATCCAAAAGGTAGAGTGAACTAGAGAAAAAGCTATATTAGATCTAATTGAGAAGAAGTGATAGAGGGAGTTGAAGTTGCCAGAACTTTGGGTGAGAGTGACCATGTCATATTGGAATTCAATATGATGCAAATACAAGCAGCAGAACATAATGCAGCCAGTGACTTAAACTTTAAAAGAGCTGACTTTAACAAACTCAGAGTGTAAGAAATATTCTATGGACAAAAATCCTAAAGTGGAAAACAACTCGGGAAGGATGAGAAACTCTGTAAGCACAATGTCACTAAAAAGGAAAGCAAAAAATTCAAGAAGAAACCATCATGGTTGCACAAAGTTATCTCTGATAAACTGAAAGACAAAAGGGGTAAGTACAAAAATGGAAAGAGAGACACATAACTAAGGCAGAATACCAGCATATAGCCCGAATCTGCAAATATGAAGTCAGGAAAGTTAAGGTTCAGAATGAACAAAGACTTCCAACAAAAGTCAAAGGTAACAAAAACTTTTCTTTCAACATATAAATAACAAGAAAAAAGTCAAGGAAATAGTAGGTCCACTTAAGAGAGAAGATGGCAAGAAAATAACAGTCAGTAGAAAGAAAGCAGAACTGCTTAACTCATTCTTTGGATTGATCTTCACGCAAAAAGAAACTAAAACCCAACCTACCAAAAATATAACTGTAAAAGACTAGAAATAAAAATTAAAATAAGCAAGAAAATGGTTAGAGAATATCTATCTGGTCTTGACAAATATAAATTCACAAGACCCGATTGTTTACATCCCAGAGTTCTAAGCAGGCAGATGTTATCTATTGTACCATATATTTTAAAAATCCTGGCACACTGGAGAACTAGCTGAGGTTTGGAAAAGAGCTGATATGATTCCCATCTTCAAAAAAGGGGGGAAAACCAGACCCAGAAAACTACAGACCAATCACCCTAACATCAGTACCTGGGAAGATACTGGAAAAGATAATAAAAAATACACCTGCAAACATCTAGAAACAAATACAGTTATAACTAACAAGCATCATAGGTTTGTTAAAAACAGATCATGCCAAATAAATCTTATTTCATTCTTTGACTAAGTGACTAAATTAGTAGACCGGCAAAATGCTGTGGTCATAGTATACTTAGGCTTTAGCAAAGCATTTGACAAAGTAGACCCCAACCTACTACTATTACTGTCTGTCCTCCTACTGCAGGACAGACAGTATCACCACCAGATGGAGTTGTAACTGGCTAACAAATTTTATTTGATGAGTTGTCCTTAATGGTACTACATCTACAAGAAGGGAAGTAAGCAACCCTGGGGTATCACAAGGTTCCATCTTAGGCCCAGTACTCTTCTTTATCTTCATAAATGTCTTAGATGCGGGAATAGAAGGCGAACTTATCAAATTTGCAGGTAACGCTAAGCTGGCAGGAATAACCAACACTGCAGAAGACAAACTCAGGATCTAAAAAGATCTTGAAAGACTTGAACAATGGGTCCTATCCAAAAACATTAAATTTAATGTGGACAAGAGCAAGGTTTTACACTTAGGCTGGAAAGACTAAAGGTACAAGTAGGCAAAACCTGGCTCAAAAATAGTAAGTTGTGAGAGGGACCTTGTAGTCTTAGTGGATGATCATTTAAATATGAGTCAGCAGTGTGCGGCAGCAGCCAAAACAGCTAACACAATTCTTGGTTGTATAAGTAGAGGCATAGAATCCAAAACATCTGATGTATTAGTACCACTTTATAAAGCCTTAGTAAGACCACACCTGGAATACCGCATCCAGTTTTGATCCCATTACAAAAAAGATGTTCAGACTTTGGAAAAAGTGCAAAGAATATCAGCTACGATGATCAAAGACTTGGAGACTAAAACTTATAAAAACAGTTGCAGAATTTGGATTTGGCTAGTCTAGAGAAAATAAGGACTAGGGGTGACTTGATAGCAGTATCCCAGTATTTGAGAGATTGCCACAAAGAGGAGGGTGTCAAGCAGGGTGATCTCCTGCTTGAGCAGGGGATTGGACTAGAAGACTTCCAAGGTCCCTTCCAGCTCTTTTCTCATTCAGGTGATCACTTCTTTGTCCCCTGGGTCTGGTTCTATAATCTGAATGGTTGCCTAAAACAAAATTACATGAGCTAACTACTGAGTAACTATATGTGAGTAATCACATATGTAAATAGTATCAATAAGGAAGTAATGGACTTTACCACTGTAAATCCCTCTTATAAAAATCCTAAGAAATTCTTATTGTGACTTGCTAGAGGTTCCATTATGTGGTTATACATGCACCAAATTACTTTTAGTGTTTGGTTGTACTTAGGAGATAGAAGGGGGTGCAGGTTTCAATTCAGTTTACCTCCAGGCAGTTAAAGCTGAAAATTAAACCCATCTAACATAGGTTATTAGGAAAACACAATGGTCACAGGAAAGGCAATTGTTTTCAGAGTTCCTCACTCTTTTCCTATTCATTTCTGAACTTGGGTCCTTGAATGACTACTGAAACCTTTGAATGGAGACAGTGAGAACATTCTGCTGCAGTGTCCTAGAACCATGCAAGCAATTCTCAATGAAGGCCCATTTAGAAGAAATCCCCATGAGTTTGCATAAATAGGAGGAGTATGGTCACGTGCCTAAATTAGTAAACCAGATAAATACTGTGGACATAATAGACTTCAGGAAGGTATTCGACAAAGTAGACCACAACCTACTTCTTGGTGAGCTTAAAAAAAGGTAAGATAGATAGCATCATAACCATATGGATTTTTAAGTGGCTGGCAAACCATACTCAAGGAGTAGTCCTTAATGGTACTAAGTCTACATGGAGTAAGCAGTATGATAGCACAAAGTACTGTCTTAGGCCCAGTACTCTTCAATTTCTTCATAAATGACTTAGATGAGGGAACAGAAGGAGAACTAGAAGGAGAACTGTGCAAAATCATCATTTCCTAAGAAAGGCATGTAACATTTAGCCTACAGATCTGGAAGGAAATTTTCCTGCAATGGAAACAAACATCTAAGGTCCCTGAAAGGTAAAATCTGTTAAAAGCTACAGCATTGTAGTTTTCTCTTTCTTGTGGCCAAAAAGCTTGAATATCCTTCTTGATAATTTATTTGTGAAGTGTCAGTGGCACTGTTAGTATGCCTGCTACCTATATTTTCAGAAGACAAATTACATTTGACTGCAATGACACTAATTATAGTAGAGAAGTGCATGTTGAGACCCCCCCTGCTGGCAGCTTCAGCCAATAAACCCTTTGTGATTGACGGAAGTTTCTACTATTTTAGACAACTGGAATTTCATGGAACTCTTTTTCTCTTCCTCCTGTCCAGACTAAATGTTGAGAAGAGAAAATGACAGAATTATGTTAAATCCAAATTATCACATGACAATCAGAACATCACTGCAAAAATCAGCAGGGATTTGGAATAGACATCTTAGGTTTGGGTTACACAGCCTGATTGGCCATTATATTATTCCAGGGGAGCAATCCTTGCATTTCCCTCCCACCTCTAGGGTTTGGTGTCTAGTAGTTAAAGCGCCAGGTTAGAAAGTAGGAGACCATGAGTTCTAGTCCCACCTTAGGCAAGAAAGCCTGGTGGGTGACCTTGCCCCCTTCCTCCTCCCCTCTCTCTTTTACACACACATATGCATACTGTATATATACATTTATTATCATAATGAGGAAAGGAAAAAGCTATTTGTGAGAAATACATGTTTTCAGGAGATATGGCCAACAGTATTCGCTCATAGCAGGGCTAATAGCCATAGTAGTACTTCCAAGTGCATTCCTGTGATATTGGCATCATTTCAAAAATTTTATAGTACATTTGAATCATGATGGCACTCATCCGCTCATTTTCTATTAACTTTGCCTAGAAAATTTCTTGCATTTGCACATGGAAGTGAAATGTCAAGTTTCTCCTTCATGCTTCAGGACACTGCCCAAATCACAATGATGGTTTGGATAATTGTTATTAATTAAACCCTTTCTATTAGCCCTGTTTTGACTATAACAAAGTGCACGTGAACGCACTCAGGCGCTGTGTCTTTTTCATTATGACGAAGGGCAAAACCACTGAGCCCACTTCTTGAAAGTTTATTGAGGCCTCGTGAGATTTTCATTGTATCATTTCATTGAGTAGCCAGTCTCTTATGACCTGAATATATATAAGGGGAGCAGAGGTCAGTGGGACAGACATTGCTGCATAGGCTCATTATTGCCAAATTAGATTCACTGACCTTCACCATCATTTACCAGGAACAGCTGACTAGCTTCAAGGAGCCTTTGGAATGAGTAAATTCAAGTCCCACGGCCCTTGCCACCAATCAGTTTGTACATGCCTTGACATCTCTTTAATATATGCAGGAATGTTTAGTCACAAGGGTTGCTTTAATATAATAGTGCTCTAAATGGGTCATATTCAGTACAGTGTGTGCATGCATGCAGTAATGATCCACTCCCATTCACATAAATGCTTTCCTAGTGAAATCATAAGGATTTTTGCACATCTCAGTATATTAAAGCAGCAACATTTATTGAAAGAGGACAGGGGTGTTTTTGCACTTCTGATTTGCTAGAGAAAAATGCTCTATAACCCTTACATAGACAATTGACCGAAATGCTTTGCCAGTAATAATTGGAAACTGCTTAGAGGTAATCCAAACTTAGATTCAGCAAACTTAATTAATAAGCTGCGTCATACAAGCCCTAGTTGTTTAACATAATTTGTTGAATAAGCCATAATAGGTTGGGTTCACATAAGTAATAAACCAAAACTATATGAACTATGCCCTAACCCTAACCTTTTGCTATGTGTGAACTTGTGTAATCTAGGAACTAGATGTTAAAGACTATTGGAATCTAGGCTTCTGCTTAACTGTACAGTGAAGCTTGCTGAACTTGTCACTCACGTTTCTCACTTTCTGCCTTAAATAGAATGGAAGGATATACCTTAGGGATACTTCTGGAACAGATCAAGATAAAATAAAACTAACAATACAATAACAAAACTCTTTAGATGTCTCAAAAATATAATGTGTAGAAGTATGTACAAATTACATTCCCAAACGTGCTCAGTAAGTCCCATTGAAATTTGTGAGAAATATGAAGTTAAAAAAAAAGCAAAATAATGGATAGATTGATCCTCTCTATGTATGTATCAGCCTGTGGCACTGCTGAGGTGCTATGGAAGACCAGGATGCTTCAGTAGTGGCCTTCTTCTGCATTGTTTGGTCTCATGTCTCTCATCTTTCTTTTGGCAATGCCCCATCGATTCTCGATGGGTTCAGGTTAGGCGAGTTTGCTGGCCAATCAAGCACAGTAATCCCACAGTCATTGAACCAGGTTTTGGTGCTTTTGACAGTGTGGGGAGGTGCCAAGTCCTGCTGGAAAATGAAGTCAGCATCCCCATAAAGCTCGTCTGTGGAAGGAAGCATGAAGTGCTCCAAAGTCTCCTGGTAGATGGCTGTGTTGACCCTGGACTTATTGAAGCACAGTAGACCAACACCAGCAGATGACATGGCTCCCCAAATCAACACAGACTGTGAAAACTTCACAGTGGACTTCAAGCATCTTGCAGTGTGTGCCTCTCCATCCTTCCTCCATACTCTGGGTCCTTGGTTTCCAAATGAGATGCAAAAGTTGCTCTCATCAGAAAAGAGGACTTTGGACCACTGGGCAACAGGACTTTGGACCACTGTGCTTCATTAAGTCCAGGGTCAATGCAGCCGTCTAGCAGGAGATTTTGGAGCACTTTATGCTTCCTTCCACAGACGAGCTTTTTGGGGATGCTGACTTCATTTTCCAGCAGGACTTGGCACCTGCCCACACTGCCAAAAGCACCAAAACTGAACAGAATGGAAGGCAGATTTTCTGTTTATTCACTTTTCAATAAAATCATTAAAATGTCGGGTTTATTGGCTATAATCTCTTAGCAGACTAGGTAATAAACAAATTTGTATCAGAAGTGACTGGCCAAAGAATCCAGATACTATCAAGGTTCATACATGGAAGAATCTGAAGGAACTGAGTGAAAACTAGAAGGAAATATAGGCAGAGCTTGAGTTATATTCAGATTTTGAAGTAGTCAAGTCAAATCTAATCAAAATCTTTTATTATGGCCAATGTCTGTAAGGCCAAATACTATTTTTTCCCCATTAGGTTACTTTATAAAGATCATAGGTATGTAAAGCAAGGGTGTGCAAAATACAGGTTATGGATTAAATCTCTCTAAGAAAGAGAGTACTAGAAATTTCCATTTTCACTACCATACCATTATTCGTACCGTGTTTCCCCAAAAATAAGACAGGGTCTTATTTTCTTTTGAACCCCCCCCCCCAAATAAACACTTGGCCTTATTTTTGGAGAAGTATTATTTTTGAGGTTCAGGAGGAGGTGAGTGTGGTTACCTCATGGCTGTTGCTGTGTTGCAATATTTTCAGGGAGGGCTTATTTTCAGAAGAGGGCTTATTTTAGTGCATGCACTCAAAAGCCCGATCGGGCTTATTATCCGAGGAGGTCTTATTTTCAGGGAAACAGGGTACCTGTCAGCCTCCGCTTTGCTGTTTGCTTCGGCTGCCATGTGAAATGGGGAGGGAGGGGCTTTACTATTAGGGTATGGGATTTCTACAGTGCAGGAGAGTGATTTGCAGAAAGGAGTAAATTATCACCATCTACTTCGCATACCAGTGGCTGGGGCCGTGTGGTGGTCAAGGTCAACGGTCTTGCATGCCATCCTGATGATGCTCCTTCAAGATGCAACCCACATGACACCTGAGGGGTTTGCGCATTGGACAATAGGATGGGAGTTATTGGGAAAAGGGGGTTGGACATATATTGATATGTATGCTTTTGCGCCGAAACGCTTCAGACCTTGCTTAGCATCTACACTATTCATTTCATAACCAGTAAAATTACTCTTAATTCCTTCCAAAATGGAGTTGAGTGGTCTCTTTTTAACAGGGATGTCTGTGCTGCAGTATTCAGGGATTAAAGATGTTTCTCTTACAGACATGGAAATTGGATTTCATTTTACTACTTAAATTATAAATTTGCATTTTAAAAATAGAAACTTGCTCTGATGCTTATTCCTTTTTTAACATTTAATTTGAATGTTAAATTAAATCTTAGAAATAATGAATTCCAGTGGTTAGCACACCTCTAATATCTATCAAAGAAGATGCCCGTCTCTCTAGGCCTAGGAGAACAACCAGATCTATATGCCCTTCAGAATGCCATCTGTATCTCTGAACTGTATAAAGACAGATGGCTGTAACGAGCATAACAGCCTTCACCAAGGAGGTTCAGCTAGAATGTATATGTGGATGAAACCAGAATCCTCCAGCAAAGTTACAGTTCTTTCCAACCAGCACTTTTTAAAAAATAGGCAAAAATATTTTAGGCATTATTTCCTCTGTGCTTCCTACCTCAAGTAGTAGCAAGTTGAACCATGGTTTTGGCAATGGTTCTATTAAAATTATTATTATAACTACAAAGGTTATCAAAGGGTAAAAGTTCAGGAGTTGTGCATTGCTATTCCTGTTCTAACAAAAAACAGTAGAGAAATCAAAATTCTTCACAGAATTGTCAACATACCATTTAACCTGCATAGTAAACAGATCTTCTGGTTGTTGTTTCAGTTATGAGAACTCAAAGTTCTAGTTTAGTCTTCAGGTAGCAAAAGAACTTTTTTTCAATGCTTTTCATTTAGCTTACCACCCCATTGATATTCCTTGAAATATTAGCATTGAATATGAGGCTTCACATTAAATACCTATAGACTTTACATTTAATGCCTATAGACTTTTTATGCCTATAGACAGTTTTCCATCTGATTGACTATAGTAGGCACAGAAGAGAATCTTTGTCTTAATAGTTTTTGGCTTATCATATACCAGCCATCTTGTTTAGAAACATCTTTTCATCCTTCCTTTCCTAGCATCCCATTGTTAGGATGAATGACTCAATTTTTTAGTTTTATTGCCTCATTGATTCAACTGGGAAATTCTGCTAAAATGTATTTTTTTTCAGTTGTGAACAGGTGGGGAGTTCATTGGTATATGCATACTGTATAGCAGTTTAATTTAATCTTAGTTAAATCTATGTGGATTGGAAAAGTATCATCTTAGCATTTTCTCCCAAAATATTGGAGGAGCTTTGGAAATACTTTAATGTCAGTCAATGTTTAACTTACTTTTGCTAAGTTAAACAAAATGGTATCAAGCCCTAAAGGGATAGGTACTCTTTTACGCTTGAGTACTTGGTTCATTTGATTCATGAGGGCTGTACTATGCCTTTCTGATTTTAAGGGTTTCTCCTGCCCACCCTTTAATCCTTTTCAGTTCTGCAGTACAGTGTGGGTAGAATATTGGGGTGTGGTACTCTTTAATTAGGCTATTACTCAACCTAATTATCCACAACAGATATTTGTACCTGTTCATTATGTGACCTATGGATTATGTGGCAATTACTAACTGACTCTTGAAGAGGATTATTATGTAATTTGTGGATCTCAGGGTAACACTTTAATTTTACAGCACAACTAACTACACAGAGTTACCCTGTAACTACATAGTAATTGTAGTGCAATCAAATGGTGAATAATTACACATAATTATATTGATCTGAACTTGGTAAAATTAAGCACTGATCACTACCATCCCATACTACCACCACCCAATCATCTGTTTTGCACAAGTTAAAATTGTGAGATTTTGTTTGTTTGTAATTATCAGTGCAGTTTGAAAATCTTAGTTGGAGGGGAGGGCTATTCTTGTAACCTACTGAGATTCACCTCAGGAGTACCGTTGTTTAGAATTATGGAGAGGCACAAATTTACTGGATGGATAGTAATTTAAATATATTTGTATACTCTTAATTAAATTATAATTAAGGCAAATAAATGATTATTGCATTCAAGCAACTCTCTGGACAATGATCCCTCCTTCCTGTCTCATTGTAGTTCACAGACTATCACAAAGCCAGTCCCTAAAGAACTTATATTGTTAGGTTGCTATGGTATTTTTACTCATCTATGAAAGTAAGATTTTTTGCAAGTCCCACAGAAATTTGACTCTCTTCAAGAGTGACAGTTTTAACACAGGAACAAAGATAGAAAAATTCTTCATATTTTGAAACTAAAAAGCATAATCCACAAGGGCTGGAAGTGAGTTTGTCCCAGCATCACAACAAATATTATCCAAGTTCATTTGTGAATTAAATTTCCCTTCTGTGCAGATACATAAATGAAAAAATGATCTCAGCTTCCCTTTCATCTCACACACTTTTTCTTCTCCCTTTAGACCCCCAGGTTTTATCACAGGTCAAGTAAAAGATATTCTACACTATAGACAATCTTATCAATAAATAAAAAGGTGAGGGAAAGAAGATAGCATTGGCCAAGTTTGAATTATAAGCACAAAGTAAATGATATTCAAAGGAGAATAAAGGTTTGATAAAATAGTAAAAGTGGGCTCAGGCAATTTATTACAAAGGAATAAGGGAAATTGAAGTTTCCAAAATTATACTGTACTTTGTACAGAATTGAAAGCACATGGGACCTTTCCTTCTCCTGTATCTGAGAAATGAATCCCCATTGATCAACCTCATGTCTCATTATATAGCCATATATAGGTATTGCTTTTTGGAGACCGTGACTAGACGTTGTGTAGGTTTCCAAAAGCAGAAAAGTTGCACCTTGGAAAAAAGTACCCAGCAATAAAAATGTTAATTTAAAAATAGTTGTAAAATCATTTGTGCTCCAAGCTCAGAGAGCACCAAATACTCCACAATTCAACCCTGAGCTATTCTCTGCTATATTGTAAAAAATATTATGTTTATGCCATCAGTGAAAAAACAGAATCTGCACCCTGAAATGACATCTCTGGCTCAAAGATTCAGATATGCATTATTGTTCTTAGATCTAGTTATATTACTTGCTACATGGTCACCTACAAGCAGAGTCCAACTGTTTCTTTTGGCAGTTTCAAGAGAGGAGCTCAGCAATTTGGACCAACCATAGGAGCAGAAGGTGATCTGAAAACTTTAACAAAAATAGTTGAAAGAAGGGAAAATTGCTTTGCCTTTGCTTTTCTGAAAAGCAATGCTTGTTATCAATGAATAACTAAGACAGGGTATTTCCCCCCCGGCACTTTTGTCCACAAGCACCTGATCCCATTCTCACGTAGACTGAACAGAATGGGAGGTGGAATTGCACTGTATGTTAAAAATTCCTATATCTGAACTGAAATCCAAATGGAACATCTTGGCAGTGATATGGAAAGCAGCTAGGTTAAAAATAAATGGAGTACAGTACTAAAAGCAGCACTCTTGTTCTTCCTACCATTACTTGGCCTGCCAAAGAGTTGTAGAGGAGCCTCTATACCTAGAGCAAATTGTAGATCTTTCAAAGAGATGGAAAACTGTACTGAAATGAAATGGCATTTGGGAGAAAAACCAAAATGATCTTTCTAGAAAATTCATGACTCATCTTCTGGAAAATGTTCTACTTCAGCAGATAGGAGAAGCAATAAGATCTCCTTGACTTTATATCAATCAATGGGAAAAACTTAGATATAGCTGAAGAAGCAGGAACATTAAAGGAAATTCATGGAGTGTTGGAATTGTTGACTTTCAGGAAGAGTTGAATTGTATTCTAAGATTCCAGTTTTTTTATATTCTCAAAGAAAATCTGAAGAAATTTCTGAAGTGCCAGATCAGAATAGAATAGAATATAATTCTTTATTGGCCAAATATGATTGGACACACAAGAAATTTGTCTTTGGTGCATATGCTCTCATTGTATATAAAAAGTAGATCATGTAATCAGGTAATCAAAGCAGAGCAAGTATTATCTCAATTTCTAAAAGGGAAATCATAGACCAAGCAACAGAACCTAGAACAAATAAAACTGATTGATTTGTGTACATCTTGAATATAATTTGGTAATTACCAGAAAATATCAAGAATAAATAATAATAATAATAATTTTTAATTTATAACCCACTCTCTCTCCCCGAAGGGACTCGAGGCGGGGCACAGGGAATTAAAAATACAATTAAAAACCACAAACAAAGTACAATGTTAAAACGAATTAAATTAACCCTGCGCTAAAAGCCCATATAAAACTAAAACTAAACCCTAAAAACCCCTAAAAACAGTTTAATTACCCTAGGCCGGCCAAGCAGAAGAAGTGTGTTTTTAATTTTTGCCGGAAGGAGCGGAGGTCCGTGGTTGTTCTAATTTCAGGGGGAAGGTCGTTCCAGAGGGTCGGGCCCACCACAGAGAAGGTCCTTCCCCTGGGCATCGCCCACTGGCATAGCCTAGTGGACGGCACCTGGAGAAGTCCCTCTGTGGGAGCGAATCGGCCGCAGGGATGTATGGGGCAGGATGCGATCCCGCAGATAGCTAGGTCCCGTGCCATGGAGCGCTTTGAAGATGATAACCAACACCTTGAAGCGCACCCGAAAGACGACAGGCAGCCAATGCAGCTCGCGCAGGAGCGGTGTTACATGGGAAAACCTGGAGGCTCCCATAACTGCCCACGCGGCTGCATTCTGGACAAGCTGAAGCCTTTGGGTGCACCTCAAGGGGAGCCCCATGTAGAGAGCATTGCAGTAGTCCAGTCTGGATGTCACGAGGGCATGAGTGACTGTGCAGAGGGCATCCCGATCCAATAGGGGATGCAACTGGTGGACCAGGCAAACCTGGTAAAACGCCCTCCTGGCCACGGCCGTCACTTGATCTTCCATGGACAGCCGTGTATCAAGGAGGACGCCCAAGTTGCGTGCCCCATCCACAGGGGTTAGATGTTCATCCCCTATGGCCAGTGATGGAGTCAACTGGTTGTACCGGGATGCCGGAAACCACAGCCACTCAGTCTTGGACGGGTTGAGTCTGAGTCTGTTCCTTCCCATCCAGGCCCGCACGGCTTCCAGGCACTGGCACATCACCTCTACGGCATCGTTGGGGTGGTTTGGGGTAGATATATACAGCTGTGTATCATCAGCGTAGAGGTGGTACTCTACCCCAAAACCACGGATGATCTCACCCAGCGGCTTCATATATATGTTGAACAGGAGTGGCGAGAGGACTGACCCCTGAGGCACCCCAAATCTTATCACACTGTTTGTTAGGGTAATTTTCTTCACAGATTGTGAAAATAATGCAATGCATATGTTTAACTGAACATTCAAGAAAGTCCCTTATATCATACTGACCAAGAAAAGATTTAAATATAGGCTGGGTGCCTTGACAATTCAGAAAGCACAGTACTATTGCAAAAATGGTACTCAAAGAATGGTCAATCCCAATTAATATATTTTTAATATTGTTACTAATAACTTTCATTAGAGGTAATTGGCAGTTTATCAATATTGCATATAACACAAAAATGAAATGTTAATAAATAGGCTGAAACACAATAAAAGGTAATAGATATTAATGCAAAGATTTTCCAGAAAGTAAATAAAATCTGTAGTGAACCAGATTTCTGAAAAGCAGTTTATCTTAAAAGGTACCAACGTTTTGTTAAACTGTATCTTGGAATCTGGAATCTTTCTGTACAGGAAGAACTTTGGATATATTGAAGTTGGACTGTTATAAAAAAGCTAATTATATCCTCATGGAAAAAGCTTCCATGCCAAATTTTAAACCTTGGCTTAATGAAATTTACCATCTTTAAGCATTCAAATTAGTCTACAGTAGAAAAGAGACAGGTTTAGAAAATACAATTCTGTATGGTTGAGATTTAACTCATTAAAAATAATCACAATGATATAACAATAAAGTTAAACAAAAATAATGTAATTTTAATGCTGTCTGTCTGTCTGTCTGTCTGTCTGTCTGTCTGTCTGTCTGTCTGTCTGTCTGTCTGTCTATCTATCTATCTATCTATCTATCTATCTATCTATCTATCTATCTATCTATCTATCTATCTATCTATCTCTAAATCCACTCTTATTGACAGATAGGAGACGCATTTCTTAGCAATTTAAGGTTTTCTGTTGCTGTTTTCAAGAGGCTTTTGTCCTTAACTCCTTTTTTATCCCTTAGGATAAATTAGTATATATTTTTGTTTTGTTATTTTTCTGACTGAGTAACTTTTATATTATAAGGTTAGGATTAGATTTATTTTTGTCATATGGACTTTTACATAATAGTATTATACTTATGAGGCTGTTTAGTGTAATATATAATATTAAAAACAAATGTTTCTTTAAACAATAACTGTTAATTGTAAAAACTTCCTAAGATTAAGAATAGTTTGACAAAAGAACTAATGGTTGGGAGAGGTGGTGACCTACTTCTCAAGGGATATATTTAAGCAGAAGCTAGACAAGGGTCTTTCTGGGATGCTTTATTTTGCAGTCCATGATTCCATTGCTATCTGGTCTCAAACAACATAGTAAGTTCTCGATATATTAACTGTTTTTGACATTGTAGTTTTACAATGATTTTAGTTCCTTTCTAAAAGGAAAGGTAAAATTTTTAATTGAATTTCATTTAAAAGAAAATAAAATGCATACAATATTGGGGTTTTCAAAAAGTTTAAAATTGCATTGGTTGCATTGTGAAGTGCTCCAAATCAGTTAAGATATTGAGAGAAATTCATCTTTGATTTTTTCTTCAACCAAAATGGCCTGTCAGTGGAAATGGATGAATAATTTTAAAAAGCAGCTGTTATCATGAAAATATTAGAAACTTGCATTCAAAAATATAATTAGGAGAGTTATGTGGAATAATATTTGCAGAAATAGTTTTATGTTGTTATAGTAATTGCAGAGAATCACAGAAACTACACTATTGAATGCTTGTTAATACATTATTGATATATAACTAAGAATTAGTATAATAAAATGGAAGAATAATGAATCCAAGCATGCTTGTAGCAGTTTTGTGAACTCTCAGCTGCAGCTACCCAATAGGATTTTTAAGTATATCCAAGGTGAATAAAATATGTTCAATTTCTCTTGCAATACAAATTAAAAGAATCCTGTAAGATATTTCTTTAGTTTACAAATATTAAATTTGTATTTAGTATAGGGGATAGAAGTATGCCTACATATTAAAATACAAAATACAAAACTGTAATTCTCAAGGAAAAAATGTGTAAAAGACTTTAGTTTAGTTATTGTGCAGTAATAGCTTCCAAAATTTGCTAATATTCTCATGTGGTTTGATTTTCAAATTACAATCCTATAGGTAACTAGGATTATGTCGGAGAAGAGATAAGACTAGATTCTCATTTAAATAATAAATGATTAAATTCTAAAAGACCAGGACAAAATGATGGTTGATTATATATTGTAAGATGAGTAAGATGAAATTTCAACTAATACTGTTCTAGGCCTATATTGATTTATTATAAAACTATTCCTCTAACTTTCCAGTAAATGGCATTTCAGGCAGATTAGAATGCTGCTATATTTAAACTAGAATAATTTGGCAACAACTTTCCTAAAGCTAAATCCAGGAGTAGCACATTAAATATTCAGAATTCAAAGGCCAGCATTTAGAAAGACAATAAGTTTCATAGTGGAATATGGTGTGATCGGAATATGTGATATATCACATACAAAATTTGAACTGAGTTCAAAAGGGAGAAAAAAAGACAAGAAAAATCCTTTTTTCCATTCCTTATTTGGAAAAACAAACTAGCATATTTAGAAATTTTCATTTGCAGTCAGCATGATCAACCTGCTAAATCTGTATAGCCAAAAAAAAGTGGGTGGGGGTGGGGAGTTGACAACATAGATCCAAACAGGCTGAAACTCTTCAACATATATTATTGATTTAGTTAGGAGTTTGTTTTTTACCTTGCTTACAATAATTTTCTAGAGCAAAAATTATCACATTAGCTAGTTTCTATCCATTTGGAATGAGATCATGTTGGAGCTCATTGCAGTCAGTTGAGATTAAGTCCCTGAGAGCATATTGGCACCTACAGCTAAGTAAGCAGCAAAACTACTATGCTCTGGGTTTTCTTGACAAAATAGGTCTCCATATTACCCACATGGTAAAGGAATATAAATAAAAACTTGAGCCAAGATCATAAATAGAAATCCAGACAAATACCCTTCACATCAGCATTCTTCAGTGTGTCATTTTTAACCAACAGCATGGTGGGGTTTACCCTTCCTTTGCTCCCATGCAAGTGTATCCGGATACACAGCAAGGCCTCGAGGAAAGCCAGATGATAGCACAGATGGCAGATGACAAATCTGGCAAGGTTTGACGGGTGGAAATTGCTTGCTCTAATTGCTTGTCAAGTCCAGTACCTATGTCAGAGTTAAGGACTTAAGCTCAAGGCAAAACAACACTAGAACAAAACAAAGAAAAGGCTGGTAGAGATGGAGAAGTTGGAAGGAAATAGCTAATTTATCTGCAGCCTAGATTAAAAAGATGGTTCCATGAAAGTCTAAAACAGTTGTAGCTACTTACACACAAGATGTAGATCCTTCAGTATAAATTCGCAACATTTGAACAAAGCAGGAGGCTTGAGATGGTTGGTAATTCAGAAAAGAATTTGGTGACTGAGAAAGAAACCTAATACAAGATGATAGATTTGTGCCATAACCATAAATAATGTACTGAACAAAATATTCAAAACTAGAGTATTTCTATAATATTGACTAAAATTAAATTGCTCCCAATACTTGAATATATAACTCTTTAAAAGCAGGCATGGGAAGAAATATTGTATTATGCAGCTTTCTATCGAATATATTAGTATCATGGCCACAGGCAACTCTTCCTCTCTACATTGATGAGATATATGTAGACTAGACCAGAATAGTCTGTTTTGTCTTTTTCCCCCCTCCCTTCTGCTCAATTTGTCCAATTCTTGGAGGCAGTCTGGACAAATCCCTGCAGTTTTCTTGGTAAGGCTTTTTCAGAACTACTTTGCAATAGCCCAGTGATGGCGAACCTATGGCACGCGTGCCATAGGTGGCACACGGAGCCACTTGGCAGGGCACGCGAGGCGTTGCTCTCTCAGCTGGCCAGCGTGCATGCATGCGCTAGCCAGCTGATTCAGCCATTTTTCACTTAGCTCCACAGCATTGTTTTTAGTCCTCCACAGCCTTCAGGGACCTTCAGGAGGCCTCGGTAGGGCTGTTTTTGCCCTCCCCAGGCTCCTAGAAAGTTTCTGGAGCCTGGGAGGGCGAAAAAAGCATGCAAAAAATGGGGGGAGTGCCTGGCATGCATGCATGTGCACTGGGGGGTGGCGCGCATTGCATTATCGGTGCAGCACACCGGCACACAATCCCCCCTGCGCTCCCTCCTTATGGCACGCGAGCCTAAAAAGGTTCGCCATCACTGCAATAGCCATTGGTTTCCTCCTAGGGCTGAGAGAAAGTGACTGGTCCAACATCAACTCAGCTGGCTTTGTACCCAAGGCTGGACTACAACTCATGGTCTTTGGTTTATAGCTGTATACATTCATCATTACAGCAAACTGGCTCACTGTTTTGACTCTAGATGGCTATTAAAACTGCCAAGGCAAATGAGATAGCAATTTTTTAACAAAGTCCTCTATTGGTGCCCCAAATTAACCCATATAATTGTGAACTCAAACCCGCCTCAATTATTTTTCTTGGCAGTTTATAAATTAGCATTAATTTTTGCTATTCTTGCTTTGGGAGGACCACTGTAAGGCACTGACCATGCATGTCAGAACCAAGCAGCAAATCCCAAACTACTCTGGAAGCTGATTAGCTGACTACCATGTAGTTGATTTTCTTCCATTTAGGCTGCTTTAGCTTAACACATTTTTCCTGACTGTTAACGTGATTAGGCATTTTGTATAAAAGCACACGGGGATTCAAAAAAGGCAAAATAATGGTTATGTCCATGTGAATATGCTGACACTACCACTGTCATCTTTATTTATTTTTTATTCTCACCCCTGCAGTAATTAAAAAAAGTTAAAACTGCCTTATTCAATTGACACAAGAAAGGGGATTTTCGTGTGTGTGTGTGTGTGTGTGTGTGTGTGTGTGTGTGTGTGTTTATAAATGGATTTCTGAAAATGATTTTGTGAGTAGTGTCTTTGTATGCACCATTTACTGGCAAATCAATTATTTAGCTAAAAATCTTGCTATACAAGATTATGTAGAGAAACACATATATATTATTTTCTTAAATCCTGTTAACTATGGCTTCTTTTTAATTTTGAACCGGGTTACAGTCTCTCACTCAAAGATACCCAGAACACAGCTCCAGAGATTGAAAAAGAAAATCGCAGTTTTAATGTGTTCAGGATAATTTAACGAAGTATGTGGAGTTGGAAAGCTATCTTGACTTGGTCAAACTGTGTTCCGGAAACCCTTTGTAATTACTTGTGAAACTCAGGGAGGGATAACTATGTGTTAATTGCATTTCTATAAAGATTGCCTGAGTGTGTTAGTCTTTCAAAGCAAAAACAACAAGCCATGTCAAAGACTAACCAGTTTAATAAACCATAAACACTTGTGAACAATAGTGAACTGTAATCCACAAAGGCTTAAAATAAAATAAAATAGGTAGTCTTTATGATGCCACAATTCAAACTTCACAATCTTGTATGACATATACTTGATAATTTATTTTGTTTGTTTGTATGCCAACCCACATCCAGAGGCTCTGATCTGCTAACACTGTCAACATAATGTAAAATAACCCCCAAATCTCAAGTACTTACAAAAATTAAAGATTAAAAAAACATAAAATAGAAATGTCCTGCCTCTACGAATTCTACCTTCATTTAAAACATTCCTTCCTCCTGTGCAAAACGGAACAGGTAGTCTTCACGATTAACTTAAAGCTCAAGAGTCACAGAGTAGATTGTGTCTCTGCCAGAATGAACTTTGAAAGACTGGAGTTTTCTACTCAAATTTCTGTTTTTTGAGACCTTGTCAAATAACAAGCCTTTAAGTGTGGTCTCACTTGTGCAGTATAAAAATGATACTATTGCTTCTCATTGTCTTGATGCTATACCTCTGTTGATGCCTCCTAGGACTGCATTGGCCTTTTGGGCAGCTGCAGAACACTGTTGGCTCATATTTAAGGGGTGGTCCTTTGTGTCTGTCCCAAGACAAAAACAAACAAACACAGATTAGTGTTTGACCTTTCATGTATGTTGGGTCTTTCATTACTTGGTCCAGTGATTGTTGTGGATTTCTGACCTCTCCAAACCCTTACTGAGAGAAGGCAGTTTAAGTCAACCAACTCCACTAAATATGGGAACTCTACTGATACCTAGCAATTGGGTGATATAATCCTGATGGAAATGCCGCTGTACAGTACAGGGAGTGATGCACAAGCAACAAGGCCAAGAGCCCCTGCAGACCCAACTACACCAATGAAGTCTCATATATGTTTACCTGCCAGCCATGCTCTACTATACCCTCTAACATATTAACAGCCACGTTATGCTCGGGTTTTCTCTGAATGTTCCAGTCATGGTGCCATAATAAAATAAATAAATACATTTCCATATGCAGAGATATTAGCAAAAAAAGGATGAAAAATCATAGGGAGCAATCCTGCTAATAATTTACAGATTACCAGACTGATAATCTGACAGACTAGATGGCTGTCACTGCTGTCTATATTCCACCTGGTGCAGGTGTTGGCACGGCGCTCAAACCAATTTCATTGTAATTTTATTGCAATATTATTACAATGACAATAGAGATTATTATTATTATTATTATTATTATTATTATTATTATTATTATTATTATTATTATTATTATTATTATTATTATTATTACTGTAGAATTATAGAACAGCTATAATCCAATATAATTCCTAAATGTTTAGGTTCTGTCATAGGGCTAACAACAATTTCTCAGGCTATAAGCCTTCAAGGGGTGTATTTAGCTCTGTTTTCTAAAAGCTAGTCTTTAAAAATTAGATTTGATTTCACATTTCAATTCAATTTAAATTCACAGAGTTAATAAGAAGATCCTTCAGTAATATATGAACTATTTTCTTGTGTTTAATGAAACAAACAAACACTGGGTTTTGGGGCTTCATTTGTAATTTTAGGGGGCAAATACACTTCTGTAATAAAGAGGAACTTGAATTAATCTGTCATTTAAACAGATGGAGTTGTTAAAGTTGTCATTGTTAAAGCATAATCAATTCACTCTTATGAAGGTAGGATATTTTCACCTGATTCCATAAGCAACAGCTCTTTCAGAGGCCGGATATGGTGTGACTAGAATGCACAATCATTTAGTAGAAAACTTTCAGAAATGTAAAGAAACAAAAGAAGCAAATAAAGTGATTGTGGGTTCTTTTTAGCGATTTTTTGCTGCAAATTTTCTATAATCATAAAACTGTTTATCATGTTTACTAATTATATATTTAATATTTTATGCGCATACATAGCTATTTTTGGTAGAAATTTTTCCATGCATATGAGGCAGAAGCACAAGAAACAAGGGATATATCCAATGGGATCATCACCTATCCCCCCTTATTCGCAGTCCTTACGTCTGCTTAGCTTCCATTGCTGACATATACCTTCATTCACAGCTTTCCCATTTTCCTTGCTCTCATATCTGACCACAGCAGATTGTTCTGGGTCCATCCTTTTTTTTTATTTTATTTTTTTATTTTAATTAAATTTATACCCCGCCCTTCTCCGGAGAGGACCCAGGGCGGCGCACAGGAATTTAAAAAACATACAAAATGACAAAATGCAAAATTTAAAAGACATATTAAATTCTCATCCTATGCTAAAATCCAATTAAAATCCCCAAATTAAAACTGTCTAAAATAGTCCCAGCGGAAGGTTACGCTAGGCCGGCTTGGTGAAAGAGATGTGTCTTTAGACACTGGTGGAAGAGGCGGAGGTCCGAGATGGTGCGAAGTTCAGGGGGTAGGTCGTTCTAAAGGGCGGGGCCTGCCACAGAGAAGGCCCTTCCCCTAGGTGTCGCCAGTCAGCATTGCCCGGCCGACGGCACCCTGAGAAGGCCCTCTCTGTGGGAGCGGATCGGACGAAGGGATGTATGGGGCAGGAGACGGTCTCGCATATAACTAGGTGCGAAGATGGTCGTCAAAACCCTGAAGCGCACCCGAAAGACTACAGGAAGCCAGTGCAGCGCGCGCAGGATCGGTGTTATATGGGAGTGTCTAGGGGCTCCCGTAATCACCCGCGCGGCTGCATTCTGGACTAGCTGTAGCTTTCGAGTGCACCTCAAGGGAAGCCCCATGTAGAGAGCATTACAGTAGTCGAGTCGGGATGTCACGAGTGCTTGAGTGACTGTGCGAAGGGCAGCCCGGTCCAGTAAGGGGTGCAATTGGCGCATCAGGCGTACCTGATGAAATGCCCCCCTGGCCACGGCCGCCACATGGTCCTCCATGGACAGCTGGGAGTCCAGGAGGACACCCAAATTGCGCGCCCTCTGAACAAAATATACTCCCTTTGGTCTGGAAACTAACAACCCCCTTTCTTTTTATATGTTATGTGCATAGGTTAGTATATGTACAGTAAACTACATACAAAATAAAAGAGAGACAAAGTTAACTAAGATGTGGAGACTCTAAAAAGAGTGCAAAGAAGAGCAACAAAGATAATTTGGGGACTGGAGACTAAAATATATGAAGAACGGTTGCAGGTATGTTTAGTTTAATGAAAAAATGGACCAGGGGAGACATGATAGCAGTGTTCCAATATCTCAGGGGTTGCCACAAAGAAGAGGGAGTCAAACTATTCTCCAAGGCACCTGAGTGTAGAACAAGAAGCAATGTATTTTTCAGAGTTTAAGACACACCATATGCACAAATTGGACAAACAGGTTATTATGTTACAATTTTTGTTAATGGAAAACGCCATTAGACTGAGGGGATTATCAGAAAATCCTAGAGAAGACTTAAGAAAAGTTTCTGCCGATGCTTTGGCTATATTAGTAAAAATGGATCCTGGTGAAATTTATGCTAAGATTGATAAAATTTACAGACCAAACTCACGTGTAGCATTACAAAGGCAACTACCGAGAGATGTTGTGATATATTTTACTGAGAGAAACCTCAGAAATGATATTCTGCAGAAGTCTTTTCACTCCTCTCTCTACATAGCTGGAAAACGGATTGGTGTCTTTAAGGAACTTCCATCAACTATCCTGAAGCTCAGAAGGGATTTTGGTTTTTTGGTGGAGGAGCTGAAGAAAAGAGGGATACAGTACAGGTGGGATGCTCCAATGGGTGTTATATTCAGATATGAAGGGGTGCGGTATTGTTTGAATACTATAGACAAGGCAAGAGATTTTTATTATGAAATACTGAAGAAAAGTGCAACGCCCCCACGTATATCTATACCAACACTAGTAGATCTGGATGGTTCAGAGCAAGATATTGAGATGGAGCAGAAACAATTTGGAAAAGAGATGGAAGAACATACTCAGCTGGATTCCCCTGGGCTTTTTTTAAGCCCTACTCTGGAGGAAATGTCGAAGACTGCTATAGGGGGATCTGTTGGAATGCCAATACGTAAATCAGATGAGCAATGTGAAGCTAGGTCTAGCACCAGACAAATTCAGAAACCGCAGAAGCAGAGGAGGTCTCAATCTCGGCGAGTTAAGAAAGACAAAAGGATTAAAGGACGAAGCAATTAATCAATCTAGATAAAAATATACAGATCTCTGCAATGCTGGTTCTCTTGGATGTGGAAACTTTTTCAGGGTTGAAAACTGGAACCGGAGCATTTGCAGTGGATCTGGTTGTTACCCTATCACGATCTTGGAACTTTATAATCCTGATGAAAAGTCACTCGGGGGTTACCTATGTAAAGGGTTGTTTTTTTTGTTATTTATGGGGGCAGCTGCTTAAACTGGTATTACAAACAGCTATGGATGGAATGGAAGGAGACCTGAAGAGTTGGACTTATGAACATTGACGCGGAAAGGACTAATATTATGTTAGTGTTCTGGGAAAAAACTTGGGTCGAACTTTGAAATTTTCTTGCAATTTACTGTATCCTTCATGTGATAGGATCTGAAATTTTCCTATACTATTTCTGTTTCCTTTGTGAAGAGAGAAGTAACTTTGCTTTTTTCAAATATTAGAGTAATCTTTACATTTTTTTGTGTTGTTAAGTGGGCAATTAAGCAAATGGAGAGGGGAAAAATAGTAAACCTTTTGAATCAGGAAGGATGTAAACTTAAGCTAGGATATATGGTTTAAGTTTTATAAGTGTTAGGTTATATGATATGGTATTTAGATCTTAAGAATTATTTTCTATGTATTTTAATGTTCAACTAAAAGGGGGTGTTTATGTTGAGTTTGTTATAAGGTTTCTAATGGATTGATTATATACAGAATAAATATCAGATTAGGAAGTATTATGTAGCTTTTAGGTAAGAATGCTTTGATTGATAGGTGAATAGAGTAAATAATATTTGGGATGCTTGGAATTATTAGAGTGGTGTATAGCGGAAGTCAGGGGGGTGGGTTTGAATGGGAGGTGGGGGAGGGCTAGGGTGGAGGGCGGGGTAATATATATGTATGATTAATCTAGAGAGGGGAATAATGGGATATGCCTTTTTTTTCTTAAAGAGAAATTTATATTATGTTTTTTATATCTTTAATTAACTTAGAAGATGGTGTTAATGGGATATTAATATACTAAGAGAAACTTATATTGTGTCTGCTGGGAGGCGAGGGGGTATAATATCTGAATGAGAAACTTATTTTAAGATGGGGTGAGGGGGGTATAGTATTTGTATGTGATTTATATTACATGTCGGGGGGGGATAAAAAGGGGGAAATTTTGTGTGAATAAAACTTTTTCAATTAAAAAAAAAAAAAGACACACCGAATATAAGACGCACCCAGGTTTTGAACAGGCAATTTTTTAAAAAAAGTAGGTAGGAATATAGAGGGATAGAGAGGGGGAGAGAAATAGAGAGAGAGAAATGCAGTAGGTAAGTAGGTAGAGGGATAGAGAGAGAAATAGAGAGAAAGAGAGTAAGTAGGTTGGTAGGTAGAGGAATAGAGAAAAATAGAGAGAGAGAAATACAGTAGATAGGTAGGGGGAGGGAGAGAGAATCGGTAGGTAGATAGGTAGGTAGATAGATGGGTGGAGAGAGAGAAATACAGTAGGTAGGTAGGTAGGGAGAGAGAATGTAGATAGGTAGGTAGGTAGGTAGAGGGATAGAGAGAAATAGAGAGAGAGAGAGAAATACAGCAGTGAAAAAAGCAAACTCATTGCTAGGGATCATTAGGAAGGGTATAGAAAATAAGTCAGCAAGTGTCATTTTTCCTCTTTATAAATCTATGGTGAGGCCCCATCTGGAGTATTGTGTACAGTTCTGGTCACCATACCTTCAGAAGGATATTATGGAAATGGAAAAGGTGCAGAGGAGGGCAACCAGAATGATTAGGGGGCTGGAACACCTTCCTTGCCATCTGAGGCTGCAAAAGCTGGGCCTCTTCACTCTAGAACGACGGCGCCTGAGAGGTGACCTGATTGAAGTCTATAAAATCATGCACGGTGTGGACAAAGTAGAAAAGGAAAAACTGTTTTCCCTATCACATAACACTAGAACTAGGGGTCACTCCATGAAACCTTTGGAAGCTAGACCTCAAACAAATAAGAGGAAGTATTTTTTCACCCAGAGGATCACCATCTTCAAAGCGCTCCATGGCTCGGGGCCTAGTTATATGTGAGACCGTCTTCTGCCCCTTACATCCCTTTGTCCGCTCCGCTCCCACAGAGAGGGCCTTCTCAGGGTGCCGTCGGCCGGGAAATGCCGGTTGGCGACACCCAGGGGAAGGGCCTTCTCTGTGGCAGGCCCTACCCTCTGGAACGACTTACCCCCGAACTACGTACCATCACAGACCTCCGCCGCTTCCGCCAGCATCTTAAGACGCACCTTTTCCAACAAGCCGGCCTAGCATAACCTCCCGTTTTGACCGTTTTTAGATTCGGGGGATTTTATACTATTTTAGCACAGGGTATATTTAATAGCTTTTTAAAATTTTGTATTTTGTTATATTTGTTATGTTTTTAAATTTCCTGTGCACCACCCTGGGTCCTTTTTGGAGAAGGTGCGGGGTATAAATTTGAATAAACTAAACTAAACTAAACTAAACTGGTCTATGGAACTCCCTGCCAGAAGAAGTGGTGACAGCTGTCAGCCTCGACACCTTTAAGAAAGGATTAGACGGGTTCATGGAGAAGAAGGGTATCAATGGCTATCATTATGGATGTCTAAGGACACCCTCCGGGTTAGAGAGATAAGCAGGATATCTCCAATGCCATTTGCAGGGAATCATAAGCAGGTGAAGACATCTGCTTGGGAATACCCTGAAGCAAATGGTGAGCCACTGTGAGACAGAATGCTGGACTGGATGGGCTGTGGCCTGTTCCAGCAAGGCTGTTCTTATGTTCTTATAGGTAGATAAAGGGGGGAGGTAGTAGGTAGGTAGGGAGTGAGAGAGAGAGAAATAGAGTATGTAGGTAGGTAGGTAGATGTTTCCAGGTGCATTTACCCATGTGCTGGAGAAGGAAATCACTGACAACCTGTAGCACCTAAAACTTTGTTTCTGCTCACACAGCACTTGACCAATGTAATTCTCACCAACCACTCTAATTAATCAGCTTTCTGAAAGGGGGAAAAAAGTTTTTGCACTCTGAAAACCTCCCCAAAACAGCCCGTTTTTTGTAAAAACTGGCCCTTAAAAAAAAAAAAAGACATGAATAGTCTTGGCGGGGGGGCTTGCAGAGTGCTCCTGGGGGGGGGGGGGTGGAGGGGCCAAAAATGAGCAAAAAATCGCCCATTTTTTGTAAAAACGGGCCATTTTTTGTCAAAAAAATTTGCATGCATAACCTTATGGAGGCTTACAGAGTGCTTCTGGGGGCTGGGGGAGGGGCAAAATTGAGGGAAAAAAGCGGCCTGTTTTTTGCTCATTTCTGCCCTCCCCAGCCTCCAGGAACTCTTTGAAAGCCTCCATAAGGCTATGCATGGACATTTTGGTGAAGGTTTAAGAGCTCCAGGAGGCAAAAAAAATAAAAATGCTGTATTCGGTGTATAAGACGCACCCAGATTTTCAGCCTCTTTTTAGGGGGAAAAAAGTGTGTCTTATACTCCAAAAAATACAGTAATCAAGGAGAGAAGCAACTTAGAACTGAGGAGAAATTTCCTGACAGTTAGAACAATTAATCAGTGGAACAGCTTGCCTCAAGAAGTTGTGAATGCCCCAATACTGGAAGTCTTTAAGAAGATGTTGGATGGCCATTTGTCTGAAACGCTATGGAGTTTCCTGCCTAGGCAGGGTGTTGGACTAGAGGTCCCTTCTAACTCTGCTATTGTATTATTGTATTGTAACTATTTTTCTGAAAATAAGTGTACAGTACACTATTTAAATGGCCTTACTCAAACAATGAGAGATACTATAATTTTGATAAATTCTGCATAGCTGCAAATAATCTCTATATTTTAAGATATCCAAGCTTTATTCTTGAAGTGATTTTTTTTTAAAAAAATTGTAGTAGTTTTGCATGATTGCCAAATCTCATCATATTTGGTTTATCACATCCCTGAGTTAAAGTGAGAATACATATGTTTGAGACCTTGCAGTAATATAAAAACATTTCAAATGCCTTCTTTGTATACTTGTTTGCTTTTAGCCTTTATAAGTGATAAACATCTTATTGAATAGGGTGGGGAGAGTAAACACTGTAGCTGATTTTGTAAATAGTCAAATTCCACACTTTTTGGGCTTTTTTGGGGGGTGGGAGCAATTGACTGTGATTTCATCTCACGTCTCCCCCATATCACTGATTTCAAAATCCATTTTTCCTATCTTCTTTACTTATTCTTAATAGTTTATGTTAGAAAAAAATATTTAAACAAACAAAAAATTTCTATTTGAAGCAGAAGTGTTTCTACTATAATGACGAGCCCATGCTGCACTGATATAAGTTCAGTGAAAGCATTGCTTTAACTTCTTCCAAACCTATTGCAGGATATGCACACTTCTGACTTTTTATTGTGGTTATTAGCATGGATGCTTTTCTCATTTTTGTTCAAAATTCCATGTCATCTATTCTGAGGGCTTCACTTTTGCAATCCTGGTGGAGTTTCAAATAATTTTCATAATGTTGCATATAGCAGTGAATAGTAAAAAATTAGGAGAGTGAGGAAATTATTGTAGACATGAAATAATTCATATATACCTAAATTAATTGTCTGAAATATCTTTTATATGAGTACCAACAATCATTTAACTTTAGATAAATTACAATACATGAATTTTGGGGCACACATTTATATTTGTTCTTACTCATTATTCCCATTCTCCCATTTTTTTTTTTTTACAGTTTGTGCTGGCACTGAAAACAAATTGAGCTCTCTATCTGACCTTGAGCAACAGTATCGTACATTGCGAAAATATTATGAGAACTGTGAAGTAGTAATGGGTAACCTAGAAATCACCAGCATTGAACATAACCGAGATCTCTCCTTTTTACGGGTAAGTGATGTCTCAATTCCTTTGAAACACATGTAAGTAGACATTTGTTATTGCATTGATAGTCTGAGTCGGTGTGCAGATTATGACTTTAGAGAGATTTGTGAATGCTGTGATAAAATGCTCTTACTAGTGTTGCTCTTGTTCCTTTTCTTGTGTCCTATCATTGTCTTTGCTTAGATTGATCTTATATTTTTTACTTTTAATGCAAACTGCTCAGCTGCTTTAGAGTGGGCTGGCCACTCAATATTGGAAAGAAATACATACATATGCCTTGTGGAATTATGGGGAATTTCATCACCAACCACAAGTGTTTATTCTGGTTAGGAAACAGAATAAATATACTTTCTCTATGAAGTGAATCTCCAGGCTGTTTCCCTGTGTTTCCTTAGCAATACTTCAGAGGCTAGATGAAAAAGAATACCATTGCATGGTTTTAAAAAAGAAGCCATCTTACATATAGAAATTATTGTTGGCTTCCTCAATATATGTTGCTGGTGGTCAGGGTATACAGGCTAACAGAAAATAAAGAAATGAACAAATGTCACATGAAAGTGAACAGAAGTCTTATGATTTTGTTTTCTATACAAAATTAGGGCACCTTAAAGTTAAAAAATGTACAATTTTAAAGTATAAAATGTATTTTACTATATAGTGAATTTGGTAAAAGATCATGCTAGTTATGCATGCCACTGGTGCTATATCAATTCAAAACTACTTTATCTAAACTCCAGAAATTGTCTGTTTTGATATAGTGAATGGATCTGGAGTATGGATTGGGAGAAGAAAAAAGAGCTTTATTCTCCTATAATCTTGTTAAGGGGAAAATAGTTGTGATTTTTGCTTCAGCAGAACAAGGTGAAACTTTTAGGAAGGCCATTTACAAGGAAGGAAATGTACAGAACTGTATAGGAATTAATGCAAGAACAAGTGATGTCATTCAAATATTTGGTATAGTTCTGTTATTTTGGATCATAATATGATGAACACACATTTCTTTATGGAATAGTTTTGCCAAATTTCAGTTACGTTGACGAGATGGGAATGTGCTTTGAGAAAAGTGTTGATAAAAATTAATGATGCCTTTTAAAAAAGATGTGATGAAAGTTATTGTTGGGAATTGTGATGGAAGCTAAAGACTAAATGAACTGAATGATTTTCCATTGGAAGAGTATTCTGTTAGATTAAACAATCTAGTTTAAACTTTTAATCTTTAGCTGAATTGTGGTCAAGAAGGATGTATAGCCTAGTAATATGCATGCCCAGGAATTTGCATGTGTGGTCTACGCAGATATGGAAAGACAGAATCAGTTAGCTATTAATGATATACAGTAAAGTTCTTATTCTAACACACATTTTTTGGTGTGTACTATAATGTCTTACTATAAAAACCTGCCATTTTGCCTCAGAGAAGCATATTATAATGAGTTCTTGTGTGATTGAGTGGACTCTGCAGATTCATAATAAAGATTTTGTGTGACTTTTAAAACCATTTCTTGACTGAATAGAGGAATATCCCAAACCTCATCCCTTAGGTAGTTAAAAAGGCTGCTAAGTTTGCTTCGTGTTCTTTTCCCAAGAATTGTAGAGTCTGTTGGTTAGGGAAGTGATCCCAGTGTAGCAGTTAAAGTAATTGGAACATTAGTCCATAAGATTCCAGTGTAGATAAGTCTGTAAAACTGTATGTAGGAGTTATCCCTTTGAGAGAGAATGTGAATATTTTGCCTTTGTGTTTTCCTGTCATAAAATGAGGTTGAGTTTGGATTGTTTTTCAACCCGTTTCTTAACCTAGGCAAAAACTGTTGACACATTGAGGCAGGAAAGCAAGGGACGAATACCAGAGTGTCATATCTATAGGGTTTGTATGAAGAGCTGTTTATGTGGAAACATGGGTACGAAATGGATGGCTGAAGTTCAGGAAAAATGTGTGGAAGTGCTAGTAAGCCACCCAGAGGCACTCTGTTAGAATAGTTTTTACAGGCCTGGAAGCTGGGATGAGTGCCACTTCAGTTTTAAATTAGTAAAAAGTATATGTATAGCCTTTGCCATCAAGTTGCATATAATGAACACTGACAGGTATGGGTAATGAATCAAATCTGTTGAATGAGGAAGCAATTATGGCTCTATTGAGAACTAAAAATGTTCCTTATGGACATTTGGATGGACAAGAATATCTACAGACCCATCACGTCCAAGTCCGCACCTCTTCACTGTGGGGAATATTAACAGTCTACCCTTCCTTTCTGCCAAGGTGCAGCTGGAGTCACTAGAAAAGTCTGAACCATGATTAGAATTCACAAACCCATCTAGGCAAATATAGATAAATACCTGAATGCTTTGCTAATCACCAACAAAAGAGCTAAAGGATTTGATGCTACTGTCAAGGTAGTGGAAGAACATGAGACCACCAAAGAAGTCTGCCTGTGAAATTATGATGCCCAAGAGAGGATTATACATGCTATGGACAAAGTATAGAAAGCATCATGTCTGCATACAAAGCAGATCAAAACCAAACCAGTCAACTGGTCACAGTTCCTATTGTTCTTCAAAAGTCCCTATGGAGAGAGGGAGCGGTCTACAAATTAAAATTTATTATTATTATTATTATTATTATTATTATTATTATTATTATTATTATTATTATTATTATTATTATTATTATTAATTGTGTGTGAGAGAGAGAAATCTGAGAGTTATAGCAGCAGCTGCCTTTGTTAATC